>SMDT01001637.1:0-78007 GCA_005392925.1 Aquilaria sinensis
ATGGAAACCATAAAACATTCCCTCGGCCAAGGCCTTTTTTTATAGAAATCAAGTTTAAATAGTCAAAGCGCACATAATCAATATTTGTATTACCATTATTACACATAATAACCATATGAGGGCATTCAATAAAAGTATACTAATGTCCCTCACCCAAGAGCAACCTTAAAGTCTAAAGCTCCAAACATAGACACGGGGGGCAACTAGGCATAAACATGTACAAGCCTCTACTGAGATCCTCCTAACTAACTCCCACCTTGGAGATGAGTCCCAGTGGAGAGTTGCAAAAGTCTATCCACACACTGCTAGCCTCTACGACCAAGAAAATACAATAGTTAGTACTGTTACTTCACTGACAAGTAACCAAGAAAACTAGAATCATAAAGATTCCCATAACAATATACGTGATGCCTTTCAGCATCTTCGTCTCGCGACATGGTGAATTCCGAAGGAGCTTCCGAGGAGGGAGAACGTCTGACGGAGAGGTTCCCCAAGTGGGAAAGTACCTGAAAGACTTCGAAAAAAGGGTTAGGAGGTCCCCGGGATGATTTTCCGGGGAGGAGCCTCCGATGCCCAAGTCATTTTTCCGAGAAGGTAAAAGGGGACACTCAGGAAGTTTTGCGGTCTTGCCTGTTTGTGTTTTTTCAGGAGAGAGGAGTCCAATCCCTTGCCAGGACGTGTTCCTGTTTATTTATAGGGAAGCCTGGCCCGTTTAGATCATGACACGTGTTCGGTCAGATCTTTTCTGTACCTTCGAACGTAGGGGACAAGTAGCCAGTGGCAGGCTCCTTGAGCCTTGAACCGAGTCAAGTCGTGACAAGACCCAGACGGCTTCGGCGCGTCAGGCCACCGTTTCAGGCAGCGTATGGGCGACCTGTCAGAGGCTCCTTAAATGCTCATTAAATGCTCATGTCGTACTCCCGAGGTCCTTTGGGCGAGGTCATCTTTTGGTACGGACGCCTTTCTTCGGGAATCACGTTGGTGGCTCGGGGAGTTCTCTAGCTCGGGAGTTCCGCCTTCGGGGAGAATCTCTCCTGCTTTCAGTAGCTGGTTCTTTTCTCCCAAAGGCGATATGTTCGGTTCCCCGAGAGAGTCAGCGACACATTTAGATAACCTGGCGTTTCAGCCAAAGTGCTTACTTCGTCATGCTCGATTTCTCTTCTGCCGAGGTCTGTGGCAATGCTTTTTTCTGAGCTACGTCAGGCTCCCCGGACAAACCTTCGGGGAAATTCATACTGGGGGAGGTGATGGCCTTTTGGCTATCACAGGCCCCCCCTCGAAAAAGCCGAAGTGGAGACTTCGGTTTTTTCGCTTCCTGAGGGCCCCTCTTTGGGCCTTGAGTGCAGTACTTGTTCCGAAGACGGACCTTCCGTCCGAAGACGTAGGCTTTTCTTCCATAGCCTGTCTGTTGGTGTCTTCGAAGTGACCTGCTTTCCAGCTTTTTAGGCCTTCCTCAAAGAAGCCGAAGTGGAGACTTCGGTTCGCTGTCTTTCCGAGGATGCTTCTCGGGAGTTTCTAGGGAGTGTTACCTGTGCCAAAGATACACCTTTTTGTCCAAAGATACGGAATGTTCGGCCATAGCCTGTCTTTTGGTGTCCTCGAGGTAACCCACTTCTTTACTTTTGTAGGTCAGTGAAACGTCGTGTCTCATAACCAAACGTGTCAGTCTGGAGCGGCGTGACGTCTGTCAGAGGGCGTGTTCCTCTTTTGGTGCGATGGCTGACACGTGTCGGCTTTTTGTTGGCTGGGGTTGCATCGGTTACCGCGGGCGCGCCTTTTTAGGTGCAGAAGGGCAGTTATGGCGGCGTTTCGCCTTCGCAGAGTACTTATGACGCCGGTCCGCCTACCCCCCTCGGCCTATATATATGCTCATTCCGTCATTTGTCTCTTTTGCTTTTGCTTTTGCTCTGGTTTTCCTTCTGCTCTCTTCTGCTTTTCGCGGCGGTTCTTTCACCTGAGCTTTTTTCCGGTCATCTTTCACGACGGCGTCTTTACACCCAGATTTCGGCAAAAGATTTGGTGGGTTTTGATTTCCAGAACTCTTTATTTTTCAAAGTTTGCCCGAAGTTCGTTTTTGCCTTTTCCGAACTCGTTTTTCAGCCAAAAATGCCGATTCTTGAAAGTTGGCAGCCTCTTCTTTCTCACCCTTGTTGCACCACTCCTGCAAAATTAGCGAAGTGGAAGAAAAAAATTTTCCTTCCTTCATACGCTGTTACGAGGTTGCCACGTCCTGACCACTACGACTTTTCAAACCATAGTAACGAGATCACCATTTTCCGAGCTCAGCTGAAAGCCGGACTTCGGTTCCCCCCTCTGAAGTTGATTTGCGACTTTTGCCAATTTCATGGCATTGCCGTAAATCAACTTCCTCTGAACTCGTACTGCTATTTCAACGTCTTCCTCTGTATGTGTGGCGTTTTCAAAATAGAACCCCACTTCGTCATTTTTATGCAGTACTACAAGCTCTACGTGGTCCCGAAGGGTGGCTTTTACTTCATGCTACCTCGGGGATCCGGGAGCAAAAAGTATATGTTCACCTTCGCCACTAAGGACAGCTGGCGAGGGTGGCAAAAAAAGTTTTTCTTTCTGAAGATGGAGGAGGCCTGGTCGCATGTTCCGACCAAGTGGGCTCAGGGACGGTTGGAGGACGACGTCGTAGATCCGAGGATACTGTTGACTACCGAGTTGGTTTCCGTTTTCACGGATTTCGATGGGCGTATCTGAGCCGTCGCCGACTGGGGTCCCGAGGTCCTTTCGCGCCCTCTTTACCCCTTCCCCATCAATTGGAGGTTGATGACCGAGGAGGTCCTTCGGGAGCTCGGGGTGGTAAAGGAGCACAAGACGGACCTCGGGATGCCGGCTCCTGCCATCACCGGGAAGGACTCCTGGCTAGTGCAACTCCTTCGGGAGGAAGTTTCTTTCGAAACTTTTTATGAGAGTAAGTTACTTTCTAATCTCCTTGTTATAACTTCGTTCCGGACTCACACTGATGTCTTTCTTCCTTTTCAGAAATGGGCGAGGACACTGCTGCCTTCTACAAAGCCCTTTTCACCGGTCAGCCCGCGAAGGGTGAGCAGACGAAGAAAGCTGCCTCCCGAAGACGGAAAACGTCCGGGGCTGGGCCGTCTGTTTCCAAACGGGCGAAGAAGGATGTGCCCCCCCTCTTCCGGAGACTTCCGAAGAGGTGGCCGAGGAGCCCGAGGCTGCTAATGTGCCTCAGCCCGAGGTTGCTGCTGAGGTCCCTCCTCAAAGCCCTACCCCGTCGCAGGCTCTTCTGGGCGCCGTGGTAGAGGCCCCTTCTGCCGAAGAGCGGCGCCGAAGAAAAGGCAAGGGGATTTCTGCCGAAGAGGCTCGAGCTTCCGACGACGACGTCGTCGAGGTGCAAGCAGGTTTGTTCTTCTAACAAACTGTGGTGCTCCTCTTTTTGATGATCTTTGAGGTTTTCTTGCCCTGACCAATTTTCTGTTTTGTCGTGCAGAAGAGTCGCTCACTCCGGGTTGGGTAGCTGAGCATGCAAAGAGGAGAGCCCTTCGGGACGCCCGCATCCCGAAGGGAAAAGTCCCGAAGGAGCCTTTCTGGACGTTTACGGAGGACATGAATTTGTACTCCGGAGACTGCCAGCAAATGGCTACAGAGATCTCGAAAGGGGTCCTCACCGATGCCTCCTTCAAGGCCATTGCCGCGGCTCACCCGGGCGACGATTCTCTCGCCGCGAAGCTTTCCGAACACGCCGCCCAGGTATACTTTGCGTCTATCTTCCTCCCTTGAATTTTTTTCTAAGTGTTTGGTTTTCTCTTTGTCTTAATGACCTCGCCTTTATCCTTTTGCAGCTTCTGGGATACGCCGGCTTTCTCCGAGTTCGGGTGGCGAGGCAGACGGAGTTCCGAGCTAAGGCCTTAGAAGCCATAGAAAAAACTAAGGCCATGTGCTCGGAATTAGCTGTCAAGAACCTGCAGCTGGCTCAAGCTGCGGAGAAGGAAGTTGCCACCCTTCGGGAGGAGTTCCAGAAAGAAAAAGAGGAACTTTTGAGGGACTCCTCCCAGAAAATTTCTGACCTCGGCTCCCAAATGGCGGAGCTGATCTCGGCAAATGAGGCGCATCAGAAAGAGAAGTCAGAGGCCGAAGGGCTCCTGGCGAAGGCGCTTGCTGAGAAGGCTGCGCTCCAAGCCGAGGTCGATGCTATGAAGAAGGAGCCGGAAAAGAAGAGAGTGAAGGAGCTGAAGAAGAAGGTCTCAGATTTGAAGAAGGACTTCGAGGAGCTTGAGGTCGAGAAGGACAAGTCTGACCAGATGACCAAGGTTGGTTTTCAGGACGGGTTCTGTCTTGTTCGGCACCAAGTCCTTCAGAGGTTCCCAGATCTGGACCTCTCTTTCCTGGCGGCCCTGGACATTCCCGAGGGACCTCGGTGGTCCTGGTCTAAGATTGATCATCTGAACCTGCCTCCTTCTATTCCGGCGCCGAAGGTGGTGCAACAGGACGCAGGAGCCGAAGACTCCCGGGACGCCGAGAACCCTTAGTTTGTTCTAGGGCCCTTTTTCTTCTTTCTCTTCTTTTTTGTACTTCTTCTTCTGGCTATCTTTTTTGTAAGCACACCTTATCTCAATAAAGACCTTGAAAATTTGGCTAAATCTTTTTGTGAGATTCTTTGTTTCCCTTTGCCCCGAACTTTATTCGCTCAAGAGACTTCGGAAAACTTTGTCTGTGCTTATCATGGTGACCTCTTTCGTGAAATCCTGATTTGTTCAACTTATGCCCAAAAATTTTGGCTAAGTCTTTCGCCAGATTTTCTCTGTTGTCCCGAACACGTTTGCTCAAGAGACTTCGGAAAATAATACCTTCGCTTATTTTAGCCGGCCACCTTTGCGGAATTCGCACCACTCATGCTTAGGACTTTTTGGCTAAGAAACTTTTTATGCTTTAGAGAAAATTTTTCTTTCTTTGTACAGCACGGTCTTCTTCGCCGAGATTCTAAGCATAGAATTTTCTCAAGGCGTCCGAATGCCACGTATTTTTTAATTCTACGCCTTCGGAATCGCCGAGCTTGTAGACCCCTTTTCGTACTTCGGCAAGAACCAGGTAAGGGCCTTCCCAGTTGGCGCGAAGTACTCCGTGGGATGGCTTTCGAGGTGCGAATTCATTCTTTCGGAGAACGAGGTCTCCTCTCTTTATTCCTTTTGGCCTGGCGCGCAAGTTTATAGCCGCGGCCACTCTTTGCTGAAAAGCTTTTCTTCTTAGTTCGGCTATTTCTCTGTGTTCGCCGACGAGGTCGAGCTTGGTTCTCAGGCCGAGGTCATTTCCATTTTCATCAAAAACTTGCACTCGAATTGATGGTTGCACTACCTCGATTGGGATGATGGCTTCTGTACCGAAGATGAGTGAAAAAGGCGTTTCCCCTGTGGCTCTTCGGGGTGTTGTTCGGTAGCTCCACAGTACACTCTGGAGTTCGCCTGGCCATTTCCCTTTTGCTTCCCCCAGCCTCTTTTTCAGACCATCTTTTATGGTCCTATTAGATACCTCTACTTGGCCATTGCTTTGAGGATGGGCTACTGGGGCGAAGTGCATCTTTATTCCGAGGTTGTTGACAAAGTCCTGGAACCCTTTGTCTATAAACTGGGATCCATTGTCGGCTACCAGTATCCTCGGTATGCCAAACCTGCATACAATGTTCTTCCATACGAACTTCTGCACTTCTTTAGCTGAGATAGTTGCTAATGGTTCTGCCTCGACCCATTTAGAGAAGTAGTCTACTGCGACCACGCAGAATTTCACGCCTCCGGGGGCTGTTGGGAGCGGCCCAATGAGGTCTATGCCCCAAACTGCGAAGGGCCAGGGATAGTCAGCCGAAGTCACCATTTCCGAGGGTGTCCTCTGGATTTTTGCGTGTTTTTGGCAGCTGTCACATTTTCGGACGAACTGTCGGGCATCCTTTCTTAGGGTAGGCCAAAAATATCCTTGGCGAAGTACCACTGCGGCGAGGGCGTCAGTTCCAATATGTGAACCACAAGCGCCTTCGTGGACTTCTTCGAGGATCATTTCAGTATCCTCTTCGCCAACACACCTCTGTAAAGGATTTGCATATCCCTGCCGATACAGTTCTTCGCCTATTAGGAAGAATCGCCCAGAGCGTCTTCGCACTTTTGCGGCTTCGATGGGGTCTTCGGGGAGCGCGTTGTCCGCAAGATACCTCTTTATTGGATCTTTCCAGCCCTTTTCCGAAGTTACTATGCTCAGTACTTCAATGCTCGGGTGGTTTAGTACCTCGGTGTATGTTTTTGCCTTTGCCAGGCAATCTGCTTCGGTGTTTTCCCGATGAGGTACATTTTCGATGCGTATGGTGTCGAACTCTCGAATGAGCTTCGTCACCAGTTCGTGGTATTTTGCCAAAATTGGGTCTTTCGCGCCGTAGTCCCCTGCCGTTTGCCGAACTACCAGCTGGGAGTCACTGTGAGCCTTCAAGTTTCTTATTCCAATTTTTCTGGCCAGGCGCAACCCTGCTATCAGAGCTTCATACTCAGCCACATTATTGGTGGCGCTGAAGCTGAACTTGATGGCCTTTATCACCTCTAGACCTTCGGGTCCTCTGATGATTACCCCGGCTCCTTGGTGTTCGGAACCTGAGGCTCCATCCACATGCAGCGTCCATTCTGGCTCACCTTCGCCAGGATCCGGGTGGCTATCTTCGGTGGTAGGTACTTCGGCGATGAAGTCAGCCAGTGCTTGAGCTTTTATGGCTTTCCGAGGTTCATAAACAATGTCGTGTTCGCCAAGCTCTATACACCATTTGGAAAGTCTTCCCGAATGATCAACTTTTTTCATAACATCCCGTAGAGGCAGACTACTTCGGACGATGATGGGGTGAGCCTGAAAGTATGGCCGCAATCTTCTTCCTGCCAGCACCAAGGCATATATGGCTTTTTGGAGTAATGGATACCTGACCTCGGTGCCGTGCAGGGATTTGCTTACGTAATAAACTGGCCATTGTCTCGACCCTTCCTCTTTCACAAGGACCGAGCTCACTGCTTTTTCTGAAACAGCGAGGTACAGGATGAGGGGCTCTCCTTCGCGAGGTTGTCGCAGAGTAGGCAGTCGAGACAAATAGATTTTAAGTTCTTCCCAGGCTTTTTGGCAATCCTCATTCCAAGGATGGTCACCATCCCCGAGGTCATTTTCTCTTTTTGCTGCCTTAGTAAGGACTTTGAAGAATGCCCGACACCGATCTCCGTACCTGGAGATGAACCTGCTAAGAGAGGTTATCCTTCCAGTGAGTCTCTGCACGTCTTTCACTGTGACAGGAGTTCGGAATTCGAGCAGAGCCTTAATTTTTTCTGGGTTAGCATCAATGCCCCTTTCTGATACCATGTAGCCCAGAAATTTTCCCGAGGTCACGCCGAAGACGCATTTTTCGGGGTTAAGTCGAATTCCGAATATTCTGAGTTGCTGGAAGGTTTCCTCTAGGTCTGTGACATGGTCTTTAGGCATCTTACTTTTGACTATCATGTCATCAACGTAGACTTCCATGTTCCTCCCTATCTGGTCATGAAAGACTTTGCTCATCAGCCTTTGGTAGGTGGCTCTTGCATTTTTGAGCCCGAAGGGCATCCTAGTGTAACAATATGTTCCACCTTCGGTGATGAAAGCAGTTTTTTCTTCATCTTCGAGATCCATCCTTCTTTCATGATACCCACTGAAGGCGTCGAGGAAGCTTAGGAGCCCATATTCGGCAGTTGAGTCGACCAACTGGTCTATCGGTGGGAGAGGATAGGAATCTTTCGGGCAGGCATCGTTCAAGTTTCTGAAGTCGATGCACATCCGGAGTTTACTACTCCCTTCTTTTGTAGCAATGACCACATTGCTTAGCCATTCGGGGTACTTGACCTCCCTAATTACATTTGCGTCCATCAAGCGCTGTACTTCGGTTTTAACGAATTTACTTTTGTGGACCAAAATGCCTCGTTTCTTTTGCCGGACATGTTTTGCTTCCGGACTTACTTTAAGGCTATGTTGTATTATGCGAGGGTCTACCCCTGGCATATCCTTTGGCGAGTAGGCGAACAGTCCTTTATTCATCAGTAGAAAGGATACAAGGTTTTTCTTGTCACCTTCGGCCAAGTTTTTCCCTATTCGGGTATTTTGGCCGGGGACAAGTTCTATTTCTTCCGTTTCTACTTTTGCGAACTTTTCCGCCCCGCCCGTTTTTGGTTCTTCGGTCGGTAGTGTCCCTCCTGCTAAGGTTTGTGCGAAGTTGGCTGCTGGGGCCTTTCGGGCTTTGACAAACACCTTCCTGACCTCGGCTTGGTCGATGAAAATTTCGGCGTCTCCGTCCTTGGTGGCGAAGGTGACTGTTAAGTACTTCACATCTGGGCGAATGTGCAAATTCCCTTGTGTTTGCCTTCCAAGGATGGCGTTGTACGACGAAGGGACATCCATGACAATGAACCTCGTCATTGTGGAGGCAAAAATTTCTCCTTTTCCGTTGATCGAACTCCCTCTCATCATCAGGGGAAGGTCGATCCAGCCGAGGACGGGCAGCTCTGAGGGTCCTATTCCAAAGGTTGGTGAAGTAACAGGCTTGAGGTCGATGCTGGATATTCCCAAGCTTGGGAGCAGATGCGAGAATAGGACGTCGGCGTTTGATCCATCGTCAAGCAATACCCTTTTGACGTCCCAATTTCCTATTCTTGCCATGACCAACAATGGGTCGTCATGAGGGAAAATGACGGAGGAACCATCTCTTCGGGTGAGTTTTTTCGATGGGCTTTGGTACTCCATCGTTGCTATTTCCCTAGCTTTCCTCTTTCTCCCCGAGGATGGCAGTCCAGTGGTGATGGTTTGTATTACCCCCGCCGAAGGTGGGAGGCGCCTTTTTGGACTTCGGTTCCTCCTTCTGTCGGAGTCATACTCATCTTCATCAGCCTTTCCTTCCTCCTCTCTTCTTGCCTTCGGCGAAGGCATTCGCAGATAGCGCCGCAGTTGGCCTTGCTTAATCAGCGACTCGATATACTTCTTCAACTGGAAGCAGTCTTCGGTGTCGTGACCGTGGTCGCGATGAAACTGACAGAACTTCTTCATATTCTTTTTGTTGTCAGCGGTCATCGCCTTCGGTCGCTGAATCTGGGACCCCTGTTTCTCCATTGTCATGAGGATGTTGGTCCTTGTGGTGTTCAGGGGTGTAAAGTTCGGAGGAGGCTTCCTTCCCCTGAACCTCCGAGGTCGTCCTGTTTGCTCTGTCGGATACTTGGCTTGCTGGCTTGATCCTTCGGGACGGGAATGATCGTTCTTTGGCCCCTCCATTCTTAGCTCTTCGGCTGTCATATGCTGCTCGGCTCTTCGGAAAAATTCACCGAGCGCGTCCGGGGGGTCTTTGGAAAACTCATAAAATAGCTGCGAGTCCCTCCGAAGGCCCCGTATCATGGCGAGGATGCGTATTTCTGGCCGAAAGTCTGGAACACTTAGGGCCTCTCGGTTAAATCTTTCGACATAGTCACGGATGGTTTCCCCGTTCCTCTGTGCTATGTCGAACATCTGCACCGGCATCTTCGCCATAGGACGACTTCCAATAAACTGCTGGGTAAAGGCAGTGGACAGCTCCTGGAACTCTCTGATGGTTCCTGGGGCCAGAGAGTTATACCATGCTGTAGCAGGGCCGGGAAGGGTGACCTCGAAACATTTGCATAGAGTGGCATCGTCAGCCCTGTGCAACACCATGCTCCGTTTGTACTTCGTCAGATGGGCCTGTGGATCTGTTCGGCCATCGTACGTTTCTAGCCGAGGTATGGAAATCACTGGGCATGGCTGCCTCGACTATTGTTCGGGTGAACGGTGACTCATCACCACAGAAAGTTTCAGCTAGTCTGGCCCAGACAGGTCTGCGGGCTACCTATTTTTCCACCCTTTCCAACCTCGCTAATATTTTCTCCATAAGGAGTGTGGCACTGGGCTCTTCTTCGGGGAAAGGGGATCGTCGGCATCTCTTCGGGGAGTGAGTTCGGCACTGAGGGGATGGGGACCTCACCTCAGGTGACAAGCTCCTTCGGCGCGGGGTTTTGGGTCGCTTGGACTCTGTCTGTCCCGCAAGCCGTGCCCCGAGGGGCGTTTTTTCTGTTAAAGATTCCTCTCGTGGGTCTCCACTTCCCGAAGTACAATGAGCTGATTTAGAACTTCTCTTTCGAGGGCGCGCTGGCGAAGGAGGCCTCTGGGCCTGAGTTTGTTGTGGCCACCTTCTGTCTACCTGCTGTGCCATTTCGGCCACAACAGAACGCTGGAAGTCGCGCAGAAAACTCATGGTGATGACCAGAGGACGTTCTTCCTCAGGCAAGGAAGTCCCTGGAAGAGTTTGCTCAGTAGCCGGTTGGACTTCAGGCGCGGACGGGGACCTCGGAAGTCCCTTGTCCTTAGAACGCCGAGTTTCAATGATGGCAACTTGAGGGTGGTTTCCCACAGACGGCGCCAAATGATGCCCTTCAGCATCTTCGTCTCGCGACATGGTGAATTCCGAGGGAGCTTCCGAGGAGGGAGAACGTCTAATGGAGAGGTTCCCCAGGTGGGAAAGTACCTGAAAGACTCCGAAAAAAGGGTTATGAGGTCCCCGGGATGATTTTCCAGGGAGGAGCCTCCGATGCCCAAGTCATTTTTCCGAGAAGGTAAAAGGGGACACTCAGGAAGTTTTGCGGTCTTGCCTGTTTGTGTTTTTTCAGGAGAGAGGAGTCCAATCCCTTGCCAGGACGTGTTCCTGTTTATTTATAGGGAAGCCTGGCCCGTTTAGATCATGACACGTGTTCGGTCAGATCTTTTCTGTACCTTCGGACGTAGGGGACAAGTAGCCAGTGGCAGGCTCCTTGAGCCTTGAACCGAGTCAAGTCGTGACAAGACCCGGATGGCTTCGGCGCATCAGGCCGCCGTTTCAGGCAGCGTATGGGCGACCTGTCAAAGGCTCCTTAAATGTTCATTAAATGCTCATGCCGTACTCCCGAGGTCCTTTGGGCGAGGTCATCTTTTAGTACGTACGCCTTTCTTCGGGAATCACGTTAGGGGCTCGGGGAGTTCTCTAGCTTGGGAGTTCCGCCTTCGGGGAGAATCTCTCCTGCTTTCAGTAGTTGGTTCTTTTCTCCCGAAGGCGATATGTTCGGTTCCCCGAGAGAGTCAGCGACACATTTAGATAACCTGGCGTTTCAGCCGAAGTGCTTACTTCATCATGCTCGATTTCGCTTCTGCCGAGGTCTGTGGCAATGCTTCTTTCCAAGCTACGTCAGGCTCCCCGGACAAACCTTCGGGGAAATTCATACTGGGGGAGGCGATAGCCTTTTGGCTATCAATACGTACAACAAAAGACTACCGCAACAACCCTCAATAGTTATCGGGCTCAACATGGGCAAAAATTGCACAACATAAGATAAGGAAGTGAGAATTTGTAATTCTCAGTAAGGGATCTTCACCTACAAGGAAAATGCTAAGAACAACACATATATTATCATATATAGTCTGCTGTGAGCTTGTATAGCATGAGGCTAAACCTATGCACATATGTTTCAGTTTCTTGGGACTTGTCCTCTACCTAGTCCTTAAACTACAAGGCATTGTCTTGTCCTCTAGCAAGCCTATCTTGCCAGTCTAACTAGTGATAAATCACCAGTTGAAACTCTCCCTTATGTTGTACAGGGGCACTATGGCGGGACTATTGTATCCTAGGCCATAAGGACCTTGTAGACTAGGTGCACTAAGGTCTCACCTTGCAACCTCATGGCTAACTGCATGGCTAGGTCGCCAAAGGTACTAAACCTCGTACCCAAGCTAGTGATATCTAGTTGTGATCCTTTTGAAAACTTAGTTCTTTGCTTATGGTGGAAATAACCATAAGGTTACATAAAACTCAAGAAAACTTCTAAGTCTCGGAGGAGTTTTGGAAGACTCGGAATACCCCTGGAATGCTTAGACCCCAAGGGACCCTAAGAACCCCCTTAGGCCTCCCCTCAACCTTCCTATCAAAATTTGAAATTTTCAGACACCATGGTTGTGGCGACGCGGTCGACATGCTGTGAGTTTTTGCGGTAACGGTGATGCATCACGGGAGTTGGTATCTATTGGCAATGCGTCGCCAATACTACAAAACCCAGAAAATTTCAAGTTTTGCTGCTATGAACTTTGGACACTTACCAAACATAGCAAACATACTTGGTTAGGCTCCAAACTTCACATACAAGCAAAACATGTCGCATAGATCACAACCAACTATCACAAGTTATCCTATGATGCATTTAAGCATCATTTCAAATATCACAAACCTCATAGTCCACAATTATCTAACCTTGCCCAATAACTAATGCTATTGCTAGAATTACTTGCATTAATCAAGCAAACTCATTCCAATAGCATCAATTAAGCTTGAAAGTATAACTCCCTTACCTCAAATTCAAGTCACAAGCAAGATTCAAGCTACTCTTCCACACAACCCAAGTTCCACAAGTTCTACCTAACTTCCAAGTAATCAAAGACATATAACACCAAATTACTAACTCCTAACCAAAACCTAAGCTTCCAAACAACTGATAAACAAGAAATCACCAAGAACACACTTGTTACCTCGTGTCAAAAATAGAGGGTGGCTGGAAACGTGATTCCAAGCTTCAAAAACATAAAATTCCTCTTGAATCAAGCTATCTTTAGCATATATACCCTTGGTGGCTTCAAATTTTACCAAAAACACTTCATTTTGGGCATGAATTCATGGAGAAATGGTAGAGGGAAGGATGAACTCGGGTTTGAAGATGGAAATGGCAGCCATCCCTCACCTTTGCCAAGCTTTATATCCCTTTTTAAAACCAAGCCACCAAAGTATTGAAAAAGTGAGAAGTGATGCAAGAATGCTTAGGAAAGGCCCCTGAATGATGAGAAGTGACACCCACGATTAGTGCCAAGCCAGGAAACGGCAGATTTTGTTAGTGTTGAGTTGAAGGTGTTAGTGTTATGGCCAAAAGCCAATCATGAGATAATTGTTTTTTTGCATATTGAGTCATAATATTTTATTAAGGCATTAATCCAACAATTATGTTTGTTGTTTTGTTTCTGTGTAACGCAATAAACATAATTGTAACCCTAGAATAATGATATTCTCAAATGTCTTTGGTCTAGTATTATTGTGTAGCAGGTTATAATAAAACGTAACGACTAGCATATATGTAGACTAATATGAGATATGTAGTCTACATATGGGTACAAGTTGGAGAACTTGTTACTAAACCGACCCACCATGAGAACGCTACATGGATCGTTATATGAGTGTCATAAGTGATTCTCATAATGATCATGGTATATGTAGTCTTTTGTCCTAAGATCATCAAGGTTCCCTACATGTGAGTCACATATTTTGATACTTCCCTTTGTTGTTCGTAACTGAGTGAACTTGAAGGAGGTCATTGAGTATGTCACATATCATGCAGAGGGTTTTGTATGATCAAGATGGGATTTGTCCCTCCTATGTAACGGGAGTGATATCTTCAGGGCCCTTGATAGAGCAAGACTTAGAAAATGCATGACCATGCTCGGATGAGTTGATATATGATATCAATGTTGTCAGTTTAAGTTAGTCTACTTGATAATCAAGAAACCAAAGATTGGGCTATACAAGAGTGACACATTCCATGTCTCATGCTTAGTCTTGATATCTTGGATAAAGGGACAATGAAATATATGGATAATGATCATAAAGGTTTAGTCAAATCACCAACAATCATGTCACTTGGGTAGCAATGATGTATTGCTAGACACCGCTCATTGCTTATGATCATAAATGTGATTTATGATCATTGTCAACATGGTAAAAGCTTATTGGGTTGCACACATAGAGCTATTTGGATTATTAGAGTGCATGGGCTAATTATTTGGGTTATGGTTTCATAATAATTTCATATTAATAATGGGCTCAAAAGTTGAGCCATTATTAAGCCCGAAATTAAAGCCTAATTGGATCAGGGCTTTGAAACCCATTAGGCGTAGAAGTTGAGTCTCACTATAAATACAACTTTTAGTGAGAAATTTGCGGCCTTGCCCTAACCTCCCAAAAGAGATAGCTGCATTCTTCTCTTGCAATTCCTTGGAGGACGCAAGTTAGCATTGCGAGCGCAAGAGAAACGCATCTACTGGGACATGGTGAAAGAGTGGTGATCCCGAGAGACTTGTGTGGATACCATAGAGAGCTTGAACATGTCAACTGTTTAGGTTTTGTGATTCGATTCTATTGGGTGAAAGATCTCAACCAAAATTAAGTATGAAAATTTTTGAACACCCAGTTTACCCTGTTTCACTTGGATCCTAGAGGATTTCGCTTAAATTTCACTGCACTTGTTTGGCTGCTGAAACCCTACAGAAGGCTCTACACATGATAGCGTCTGAGGCCCGCTCTAATCTTATAAAGGTGACATATCTTTACAAATGATTGACAAGGTCAGTAAGGCCATCGTATAGGTTAATCTTCGGTATATATAAACCCTCAGGGGTAGGTGCATTGATTATCTCATCCTTAAAAGGCTAGAGCTACATATATTTGACATCAATGTCAAGGCAAGACCTCCTTTAGGGGGCTTGGGAGCCCGTATATGTTGTTCCATCTAGTCAAGTTTTTATAGAATAGTGCTGATGTCATTACCTTCAGGACCGTCAGATCTTTCCTATGATATCAAGGGCTCAAGAGCTAGTGCCTTTATGAGTGGATCTTGAGAAGGGGCTTGACAAGGCTCCCTAAGCACTAGATGGCTTTCTACGGCTTCTTTTGGGGGCTCTAGGCAAGGCCCTTTGGATTTCCTACTACAATGTAATTTTAAGCTGGTCGAATAAGGCATTTTGTAAGGCTTGGAACTGATCATCATCCAATGGTATGGGGCCCTCCCCTTTACAAGGGTAACTCTGAGTCATCGCAAGCTCTTCCGAATCAACACTATTCTATAAAAGCCAGGATTGGTGACTGGTGGTGTTTATATCGCTGGGGGATATCCGAGTAAATAGCTCCTAGATAAGATTCCTTTACCTAATCCCATAATTTCAAGATCTCATTTTCTTTTGAGATAGCAATTCCATTACTACTAGCTCATTAGGCTTTTTATTTGTAGATCCATCAAATAGGGATTTATCTACTTTAGGCCCCGTATTAGGGTTATTTCCTACTGAATAGAATTGGGATATGAATGGAATATAATGAAATAAAGCCACTTTGAGGTTCCCTATGAAATGAGGCATAGAACGAAGCCACTATAAGGAATTTTACGAAGGTTAGAAAGGAAACTTCGAGTTCATATTGGTCATGGGTTAAGAATGAGAACCGAAGTCTATGAGATCTAATCTCCCGTTGTTCCTCAATTTTATTTCCTGTTGCTATTATTTATTTATTTTACTGCATTAGTTTAGTTCTTAGTAGTTAGCTAAACAACCCTTTTAATTACTGGTTGAATAATAGAAAAATGATGAGTATGGTAGACAACTCCCTCCATGAGAAAAAAATGATCTTGGTACTTACCACTACTATACTTGAATGATAGGTGCACTTGCCTTAGAGTTCCCATAGTATAAAGAGATTTTACACATCGACATTGTATTTTGGATTAGTGCAGTGGCAAAACTTGTCAACTGGATATGTCCTTGTGTGGAACTTTATGGCTCTAATACCACTTGAAGTGAACCCCATAGGTATAAGACTAAGAAACATACCCATAAAGGTTTTCAAGCTCCAAGACTCAACCAAGAGACTGATAATCATCCCCATCCTTAACCAGTTTTTGATTAGAAATGAGTGGTATATGGAATAACACAAAAGAGATTGAATTCCCTAGTGTGCCAAGTGAAGTTCACAAAGAACTCACGAGGTTGCATGATGGCAATCATGTATTTTAAAATTTTCATGTTAAAATAATATAAGCTGCAGCCTTAAATAATGATATTAGGCCATAGAATATATGGAACCCTAACTACAAAGAAATAGGAGTCCCTAAGCTATCAAGAATCCTTCTAATATACTTGATGCATCAATTTTCATGATAATAGCGTCAATTTTCTAGTGCATGATTCAATTGCCATTACAAGCAGGGTGTGTCATATTTTCGAACCCTTTTAATGTGCTTGATGTGTATGGATGCCTACCCGTTGTCAACCATCCAATCAAAAGATCTAATTTTGGTTAAATTATTTATGGACTCCTATAATTTCATCTTTTGGCCTAATTAGGACTAAAATTTTCTTTATTATCATTAAATCCTATTATAGCAAAAATCTAATATGAGTAACCAGTTCAAGCAGTATTGTTGGTCGTTCCTGCTCACCGCCCATCACAGGCGACAGGAATCAGAGGGAGAAGACCTTCGCAAAACTATCTCCATCATCGATGCGCACTTCCCTCACCACAATTTCGTGTACAATCCACTATCACAAGTTTTCGTGTATAGTCAGCTGCCACTGTGGTTTTGTGTACAATCCACCCTCCTAGTGATTTCATGTACAATCCGTGACTTCGTGTAACATCCACCCTCACCGCAATTTCATGTACAATCTGCCAATGCCAAATTGTCGTCATCACCATTGGAAATCAAAGACAAAACCTCCTCCACCTGCAAACCCGTTTCTTGACCCAGAACCAACCTAGCTTTAATCAGTTTGACCAAGCTTCTTGTTAAAACTTGCCTTTAGCCTTCCAATTTCTACATTAGTCTGTTTTCGTCCTAAATGTTTCTATGTTCACAAAAGAGTCACTAAACAAGAATGGTAATTTGTATTTTATTTGATTTTTGTTTATTTGTTGTTTTAGCCATAAATGAATCTAATAAAATTGATAATATAGAAGATTATGATTTTAGGATAGTATACAATTATTTAAATAACTTAATTTACCCAATCATTTTAAGAAGTAAAAACTTTATTGAATTAATACACTAAAATACTTAATAAATCTTTAAGTAAATTATTCTTAGTGGACCTGGTAAAGTCTCAAGACATATTTATTTCATTCAAATCTGATTGGTCTCATAGACAATGTAAATGGTCTAATCAACCTAGGAAAATTAATTAGTGGCAAGTCCTAAAAAGTACAACAAATGTCAAGTTTTTAAATAATTTTTAAAAAATTACACTTATCTTTCTAACCCTAATCCCTAATTCCTAACCTTAAACCTAACCCTAACCTTAACCATAACCCTAACCCTAATCTCTAACCATAACCCCAATCCTTAACCCTATCCTTAGTACCTAACCCTAAAACTTAAACCCTCCTTAACCTTAACTCCTAAACCTAATCCCTAACCCTAATTCCAAAACCTAAACATTAACCCTAACCTTAATTCCTAAGCCTTAGACCCTAAATCCTAAACATTTTTTAATAGCACATACATGCTTGAGCTTTTAGGTTAATTTTCCTTTTTAAAATGTTTAATAAAAAAATGTTTAACTTATATTTTTATTTGATTTTTTTATTTTTTTTTCAGCCACAAATTAATGTAATAAAATTGATAATATAGAGGATTATAATTTTAGGTTGGTTATCCAATTATTTAAATAATTTAATTTCCTTAATCTTTTTAAAAAAGTCAAAAATTAATTGAATTAGTGGTGACTCTTAAAAAGTAAAGCAAATGCATAATTTTTTTAATAATCTTTTAAGAAACTACACTTATCTTCTTCCAGTTTTAAAAACCTCTTACAAAATCTTACAATAACCCAAACCCTAATCTCTAACCCTAAACATTAACCCTAATCTCTAACAGTAAACTTTAACCCTAATCCTAACTGTAATCCTTAACCCTAACCTTAACCTTAATCCTTAACCCAAACCCTAACTCTTAACCCTAAACCTAATACTTAACCCTAACCCTAATCCATACCCATATCCCTAACTCTAATCCCTATCCCTAAATCCTAAAGCAAAAACTTCAACTGATTCAAACGGTAATTGGTCACACTTAACCTAAATCTCATACCACACAACCTAAATCTCATACGACATTAACCTGAAAATCAAACCACTTAACCTAAATGACATACTACTTTAACTGGTTCCATGGGTAATTGGTAGCACTTAACCGGTTCAATTGGTAATTGGTCATACTTAACTTAAATATCATACCATATGAACCTGAATCTTATACCACTTAAACTAAATCATATACTACTTTAACTAGTTCAACCAGTAACTGGTTATACTTAACCTCAATTTCATACCACATAACTTGATTCTTATACCACATTAACCTAAATCGCATACCACATAACCTGATTCTTATACCACATATATACCACATGAACTTGAATCTCATACCACATAAACCTAAATCTTATACCGCAATCCCATAGCACAATAACCTGAATCTCATACCATAAGAACTTGAATCTCATACCACATATAAACCATATAACCTGAATTTCATACCACATAAACGTGAATCATATACAAAATATATATCATATAAACCTAAATCTTATAGTACAAAAACCTGAATCTGATACCACTTAACTTGAATCCTATACCACAACAACCTAATTCTCATACTATAAGAACATGAATCCTATATCACATATATACCACATAACCTGAATCTCACATTACAAGAACCTGAATCCTATATCACATACTTCCTCTGTCCCAAAACTTTTGCTCTATTTATTTTCATAAATTAATCTATAATTTTTTATTTTTAACATTTTAATATATAAATGAAGAATCTTTATAATATGAATGATAAATTAAGACATGAAATTTCTAAATATATATATTTTTTTAATTTTTTTCTAACAAATAATAATGTGAATAAATTTAAGTTAAAATGCAACAAAAAGTAAAATGGAGCAAAAGTTTTTGGACTGAGGGAGTATATACCACGTAAACCTGAATCTTATACCACATGAACCTAAATCTCATGCCACTTAACCTGAATCCTATACCACAAGAACCTGAATCTTATACCAGAAGAACCTAAATCTCATACCACATATATACTATATAACCTAAATCTCATATCACATACATACCACATGAACCTGAATCTCATACCACATATATACCACATAAACCTGAATCTCATACCACTTAACCTTAATCCTATACCACAATAACCTGTATCTCATGCTACAAGAACTTGAATCCTATACCACATATATACCACATAAGCTGAACCTCATACCATATATATACCACATAACCTGAATCTTAAACCATATATATACCACATAACCTAAATCTCATACTACATACATAACATATAAACCTGAATCTAATACCACATATATACCACATAAACTTGAATCTCATACCACTTAACTTGAATCCCATGCCACAATAACCTGAATCCCATACCACATATATATCACATGAACCCAAATCTCATACCACTTAACTTGATTTTTATACCACATGAACCTCAATCTCATACCACAAAAACCCTAAATCTTGTACCACATATATCCACATGAACCTCAATCTTATAAAAAATATATACCACATAACTTGAATCTCATACCACATATGTATCATATGAACCTGAATCTCTTACCACATATATACCATATAAACACAAACCTTATATCGCATGAACCTTAATCTCATACTATAACAATCTAAATCTCATACCACAACAACCTGAATCTCGTACCATGTATATACCACATGGACCTGAATCTTATCCATTTAGCCTGATTCTTATACCACATAAACCTAAATCTAATACGACATATATACCATATAACCTAATTCTTATACCACATATCATACCCTAAAAAACTTAATCTCATACCACAGGTATACCACATAACCTGGATCATATACCACGTAAACTAAATCCCATACCACATTAACTTAATATCACATAAACCTCAATCTTATAACACATAAACTTGATTCTCATACCACCTAAATCAGTTATTACATGAACCATAATATAATATCATTTAACCTGAATCTAATACCAATTAACATAAATTCCATATCATTTAACCTGAATTCCATATCACGTAACCTATAGCCCGTTGTTCAAGTTACATTGTAATTCCCTTATTTTGTATACTTTTGCTGCATTTCTAAACTTAGGTCCTTAACAAATCAAAAGACAAGTTTGAAAATGAGCCATGAAAAGGGGGTATTGCTACCCACATATGTATATTAGAAGGGTCCCATATTTTCGAAGAAAAATAACATATAATGTTGTTCCTCGTGGCAAAAATCGATACAATAAAATAAAATGAATAAAAGATAATAATCTAAAATAAAAAAATAATATCACCAATGATACAAAGGATTTTGAGCTAAGGCGTGGAGCTGGCCACTTTCTTTTGGACGTTTCGTGTCATACCGGTACAATGGCCTCGGGTCACGCCGCCCTCAGGATACAACAGCCCAATTTTGTTGTTGCAATTCTACTCACACTTGCACTATGGTAGAACAAAGCTCCACTCACACCTTTCTTTACCCAATATTATTTTTTGGAGATAAAGAAAATATCTTTGTGGAAAATATGAATAATAGGAGAGATGGATAGACCAAAGAATATATATATATGTGTGTATCAGACGAAACAAGGGCTATATATATATATATGTTATGAAAGTAAAACGTTGGAAGCTAGCCGTTTATAATTTAAGGCTAATAATATAGCCTAACGGGTAGTTTAGCTAGGAGAAATAAAAATACATTTAAAATCCTAAACGGCTATAAAGTAATTAGTTATATATATTTAAAATTATTTATTGAAATAATATCCAACATTTTCTTCTCCATTTCAATAAAAAAACCATAATACTATCAATTTGGGTAAAGATAGTTTATTACGCTTAATTAAGGTAGTGATACCTTGAACCTTTATTTAGTGAGTTGACTTCTTTGTTCCATGACCAATAGTGGTACTACCTTGAACTATGATCGCTTGCGGACACAAGTTCACCTAACACACATAATAAACCAGGTGTCTATTGAGCTTATAAGCCTACACTATTGATGCCCATGAGCAAATCCTGATTTTTTCATGAGCGATTTTAGTAGTAGCCCACAGAGCGGCCTCACTCCAATGCTCATATAGGTGAAAATCCGTCAAGGGTGCTCCTGTAACTTTGACACCCCACTCAATAAAGAGCTACAAATTCTCATTAAGAGCAAACACTCAACCCTCAATCATTACAGGATAGATGCATTCACATAATAGGGATGAGTCGAGAAAAATAGTGCATCTCTTAACGGCTTCACTATGATTTGTTTTTCCCATTCAAAACCCAAGCCTCAAGATCTCTGATTTTTGGGCTGGGTATCCTCATAGGAAGCTCCATTCAATTTGGGCTTCAATCCCATCCCCCTCGATGTAATTCAGACCTTGTCTCTTGCAAGAGATTTTGTTAGCGGATCTGCAATATTTTCACATGATTTCACATAGTCCACATTAACAACTCCATCAATCATATAGAATCTTACAGTACTGTGTTTTCTTTGAATAGGTCTGGATTTTCCGTTATAATAATGGTTATTCACTGTATGTATTGGAGCAGTATTGTCACAATGTATTAAAATAGGAGGTACCGATTTTTCCCATAAAGGGATTTCAAATAAGAGATCTCTGAGCCAACTAGCTTCCTCACATGTAGAGACTAGAGCAATTAATTCTGCCTCCATCATGGACTTTGCTATTATTTGCTATTTTTTAGATTTCCAGCACACCGCACCACCTGCTAAAGTAAAGACATATCCCGTAACAGATAAAGAATCACTTGACAAAGTATTCCAATCAGCATCACAATGGCCCTCAAGTACAGCAGGATATCTTTGAAAAAATAAACCATAATTTTTTGTATATCTCAAATATCCCATTAAGTGATCAATAGCTCTCCAATGATCCATATTTGGTTTACTAGTAAATCTCCCAAGTATGCCCACTGCATATGAAATATCAGGTCTAGTACAATCTGTAAGATAGCGCAAACTACCAGTTATACTAGCATATAAAGTTTGATTAACAATACTTTCATCATGGTAGGCAACAATTTTATACTATTTGACATGGGAGTTAACACTAGTTTTGTACTTGCATAACTAAATTTACTCAAAATTTTATCAATGTAATGAGATTGATCTATAAAAATACCATCAGAACACCTTGTAATTTTGATGCCAAGAATAACATTTGCTTCACCTAAGTCTTTCATATCAAAATGTTCATGCAATTTATTTTTTATAAGATCAATCACATGCATAGATGAGCTGAAGATAAGTAAATCATCAACATACAAACACACAATGGCATGATAATTATCAAAGGACTTAGAGTAAATACATTTATCACATTCACTAGACTTGAAGCCATTATTAATCATGCAAGAATCAAATTTTTCATGCCATTGCTTAGGAGCTTGTTTTAAACCATAAAGGGACTTTGTAAGTTTACAAACTTCGTGCTCTTGGCCAGTCACAACAAAACCTTCAGGTTGATCCATATAGATTTCTTCTTCTAAATCCCCATTTAGAAAAGCAGTTTTGACATCCATTTGATGAATAAAAAGTTTATAAAGAGATGTAACAGCAATCAGAAGTCTAATAGAAGTTATTTTGGAAACATGAGAATAAGTATCAAAGAAATCAAATTCTTCTTTTTGTTTAAAACCTTTAGCAACAAGCCTTGCTTTATATTTATCTATAGAGCCATCTGGTTTAAATTTTTTCTGAAGAACCCATTTACAACCAATTGTATTAGAACCAGAAGGTAAATCAACTAATTTCTAGGTATTATTTGAAATTAGAGAATCCATTTCCTCATTAATAGCTTCTTTCCAAAAAAATAGATTCTTGTGATTCTAAAGCCGCTTTGAAAGAAATTGATTTGTCATTTAAATTATAAACAAAAAAGTCATGACCAAAATCCTTCTCAACTCTACTTCGTTTGCTTTTTCGTAACTTGAATTCCAAATTTTCTTGATTTTCCAAAGCAGTAGTAAAAGTACTCAAAATTGGTTCTAAATTGTTTCTTTTTTCACTATCATGTTTTTCTTCTTTCTCGAAAAGAAATTTATCTTCATGAAAAATGGCA
Source organism: Aquilaria sinensis (assembly GCA_005392925.1). NCBI lineage: Eukaryota > Viridiplantae > Streptophyta > Magnoliopsida > Malvales > Thymelaeaceae > Aquilaria > Aquilaria sinensis. Next base: position 23,028 of record SMDT01001637.1, read on the forward strand.
TCAACTGACTCAATAATAACATTGTTTTCAAGATCCAAAAAACGATAAGCCTTGGTTTTTTGTGCATAGCTAAGAAAAGCACAAGTTGTTGCTCTAGCTCCTAATTTAGGTCTTTTTGGATCATTTAATCGCACATAAGCCAAGCAACCCCAAACTCTAAAATAATTCAAATTTGGTTTGTAACCTTTCCATAATTCAAAAGGAGAAATATTGATTTTCTTACTTGGGACATGATTCAAAACATAACAAGCAGTCAAAACAGCTTCTCCCCACAAGTTAGAAGGAGCACTAGAACTAACAAGCATGGCATTAGTTAAACCAATCAGAGTTCTGTTTTTGCGCTCGGTAACACCATTAGAAGCAGGAGAAGATGGAGGAGTTGTTTCATGAATAATGCCTAAATTTTGAATAAAGATTTCAAAGTTATTGGAACCATATTCCATGCCTCTATCACTCCGAAATCTCTTGATTTTCCTCCCAAATTGATTTTCAATTTCATGTATAAAAACTTGAAATTTTTCAAGAGCATCACTTTTTTGTTTAATCAAATAAACATATGTGTATTTTGAGAAATCATCAATAAAAGTGATGAAATATCTATTGCCTCAATGAGTCAAAATTCCTTCAAATTCACATATATCAGTGTGAATTAATTCTAGTAATTCAGTTTTCCTCTCTACACTTTGAAAAGGCTTTCTTGTAATTTTTGTTAGACTGCATGATTCACATTTTTCAAAATTAGAAGTGACTTTGGGTATTAAACCAAGAAAGTTCATGTTTTTCACATATTTTTCATTTATGTGACACAAACGTGCATGCCAAAAATTAGTAGAAGAAAGCATGTAAATAGAACTAGTAGATGCTTTATTCATTTCAATATTGAGCTTAAACATGCCATCACTAGCATACCTTTACCCACAAAAATACCATTCTTAGAGAGTACATAGGAATCAGATTCATACAATTGTCTAAAACCAGCCTTACCAAGTAGAAATCTGGAAACCAAGTTTTTCCTCAAGGTTGGAGTAAACAAGACTTCCTTGAGAATAAGAGTCTTACCAGAAGTGAAGTTCAATTGAACATCACCTTGTCCCGGAGCCTTAATGATATGGCCATCTCCAAGTCTGATTTCCTTTTCCACTTCAAACTTAGTATAAGTTTTGAACCAAGATCGATCTTTGCAAACATGCCTAGATGCGCCAGAATCAATCCACCACCCTTCTTTGTCACCAACCATATTGATCTCAGTCAACATGGCCAAAAACGGCTCATCATCATCTACCATGTTGATTTGTGGCATAGTTGCAGTTTTGCGAAATTTGCATACTTTGGCGAGGTGACCTGGTTTGCCGCAAACAAAGCATCTACGATTTGGATCTTGTCTCATTGGTAATACTTGGTTCCTTCTCCTTGGATTTTGTGTGCCAAAAAATTGCTTCCTGAAAGGCTTTTTCACAAAAGTCTTCTTGGGTTTCAAGTGAGCATTATACTTCAAATTATGACCTCTTGGTACCTTGTCATTGGAGGTAGTAAGATTTACCTTGGCTCTAACATTAACATTATTGAAATTGGCTCCTATGGCATCTTGGTTTCTAGCCTCCTCTTCTACTTGAACACGAGTGATAAGGCTTTCGATTGATATCTCCTTTTGTTTGTGACAGATGGCTTTTTGGAATTCCTTCGAAGAGGGCGGTAGTTTGTCGATGACTGCGATCACTAAAAGATCATCTCCAATCTTTACTCCTTCGGATCTCAGTTCGTGAGTAATGAGGCTAAAATCTTTGATTTGTTTCACTACAGACAGGTTGTCCACCATTTGATAGCGGAGCCATCGACTTCCAGCATATAGTTTTGCACCAGCCTCCTCAGTATCATATTTTTTCTGCAAGGCTTTCCAAATCTTCCTGGTACTATTATAAGAATTTTCATAATAGTCATAGAAATCGTCAGAGAGACAATTCAACAAGGCATACCGGCAATCAAATTCATCCCTCTCATATTTTGAAATCCTTTCAAAATGCATTTTTTTTTCTCATAATCACTCATATCATCGGTAGATATTTTGTGGGGTTTTTTCTCAGAAACCACATAGCCAAAATAAAACATTTTCAAGTAGTATAAAACTTTTCCCTTCCATCTCTTAAAATGTTCGCCATTAAACTTGAAAGGCAAATTGAGTTCATTTGAAAGCTTGATCGGTCTTTCACCACGAGACTGATTCATTTTTTTCTTTAAAAATCGAAACGTCCAAAAATTGTTGTTCCTCGTGGCGAAAATCGATACAATAAAATAAAATGAATAAAAGATAATAATCTAAAATAAAAAATAATATCACCGATAATACAAAGGATTTTGAGCTGAGGCGTGGAGCTGCCCACTTTTTTTTTGACGTTTCATGCCACACCGGTGCAACGGCCTCAGGTCACACCGCCCTCAGGATACAACAACCCAACTTTGTTGTTGCAGTTCTACTCACACTTGCACTATGGTAGAACAAAGCTCCACTCACACCTTTCTTTACCCAGTATTATTGTTTGGAGATAAAGAAAATATCTTTGTGGAAAATATGAATAATAGGAGAGATGGATAGACCAAAGAATATATATATATGTGTGTATCAGACGAAACAGGGGCTATATATATATATATATGTTATGAAAGTAAAATGTTGGAAGCTAGCCGTTTATAATTTAAGGCTAATAATATAGCCTAATGGGTAGTTTAGCTAGGAGAAATAAAAAAACGTTTAAAATCCTAAACGGCTATAAAGGAAAAACGGCTATAAAGTAATTAGTTATATATATTTAAAATTATTTATTGAAATAATATCCAACATATAGTAGCCGAGTTTGTTCAGCCTCATGTGGTTTTATTTTATCTTGATATTTTTAGCCGGGATTCCCTATTTTGTGTAATTAGTACTAATTTATTTTAACTTAAGCCAACTTAGTCTAAAATGACTTATTTTTATTTTTACATTTTTTTTGTCTAGAATCAATCTCATTTAAAAGTCAATATCATTTAGATGTAATAATCCATTTACAAGTAAATGTTCATGATATTATTAAATTTTTATAAATTTTTTTAGCTTTAGGCATTAAAAGGAAAATTCATAAAAATTTATTAATAAGATTATAAAAATTAAATCTTCAATGAATTATTTCACTTGTATAATATTGACTTTCAATTAAAATTAGTCTCGGATAATAAAAATTAAATCTTCAATGAATTATTTTACTTGCATAATATTAACTTTCAATTAAAATTGGTCTTGGATAAAAAATATATACAAATAAGAATAAATGAATTGGCTCTTAATTGTGTATTGACAACGCGAAAATGGCGTCACAAGCTACAAAATAGTGAGAACTGAAGCCAAGCTGCTGTTGGGCGGTCGTTACTTTAGCATTCGGGCCTTGCCAATCATTTTGACCATATGAAGTTACTGCTTATATTCAACAACATTACTTGAATTTTATAGATTATTTTAAGTTTATATGCTTCCAAGAAAATTATTGCCGTGTCAGCTGCACTTAACCTGTATTTCGTTGAAAAACAAATCAACATTTACTCCATCAACGTTTCATTAATTTCCCATTTTCTTATTATAAAGAAATTGTTTTCGTTCTGCATATTTTCCTGCTTTTTAGATTTATGATCGATGCATGGTTCTAGACTACGACTTTGAAGGTACGTCTTGTACTTGTACTGTTATGTTGCACAAAAATTTCGAGAACTGATCATCTGCAGAAGTTGAGGACAGTTATAAAAGGCATTATTATAAAGGTGAAAGGGATAAATTAATTTACCATTAAGCTAAAAGGGTATAGTAATTTTATTGTTAAATTTTTCTTACAGTCATGGATGTATAGGATTGTGTTTAGGAGGGCGGGACGAAGGCGTGTGTTTTAGCATATTGTTCGCTCGCTGTTCACTTTACTAAAGTTTAGGAAACTTAAAATTACCCCTTAAGGTTTGCCCTAATTTATAGTTTACACCCATTTATTTTAGAAAACCTACATTTTGTCTCATGTTTCCTTTACATTGTTTAATAATAACTTCTAAAATTGTAATTTAAACTATACAATAGTCATATTCCAGTAATTTCAATCTCTTTAATATATATATATTTTTGTAGTTAATAGACATTATAAATTATCAGTTTTTTCTTTCTGTAAATGTATTTTTCTTCCTATAAATACATATCAGTATTTTTTGACAATCAGTTAGCTGTAAAAAAATATATATAAAAAATTTTAAAATTTCTAGAACATTAATATTCGTCAGTTTAAGTTAGGGTTTTAGAAGTTATTATCAGATACTGTAAAGGAAGAACGGTGTAAAGTGTGAGTTTTTAAAAATAAAGGGGATAAAGTATAAGTTACACTAAATCAGAGGAGGTTTTTGTAATTTTCTCACTAAAGTTGCTGATTTGCGTAAGACATTTAAAAAGTATTAAATCCACCAAAGCCCATCATTAATTTTATAATTTACGAACAAGTATCCAACTTTAAAACTTTCACAATTTTATATCATATTAACTACCACTAATAAATAATTTTGAAAAATCCCAGCCCTACATTGCTACGTCCCTATTTACAGGTAAATTTACTATTAATATTTTCATTCTAGGCAATTTTACCATTGATCGTAAAAATGGATGGAACATTCCCTTTGATTAAAAAATATTTTATGATACAACTTTTAAACTAATCCTTAAAAGTTGCCACTAAACTCTTAAAATAGTTTACAAATAGCACTTCTTTGTTTTATCTTTCGAAAGCGAGAGAGGGAGATTGAATGAACAGGAATATACATGCCTTAATTTTCTTCTCATTTTCATTGCTTCATACACATTACACTGAATACTACTTACGATTATAAATGACTATATTCACAATCCTATTATTTCTGTTGCAATTTTTTTCTTTAATTTTCTACAAAGTATTTTCATCCATTTAGATGAAATTATGATCCCTGTTTCACATAACAAAACCTGCCATTAAACCATTGGTATTTGAATTTTGAGCTTAAGAACTTTGGAGAATTTCCTTTTGTAATATAGAGAAATTATATGAGCTTAACAAACAATATGGTGTAATATAGTACTTCCTCTGTCCCATATTTTTTAAAATGTTTAAGTTTTTTGAATAGTTTGATATAAATTTATTTATATTATTATTTATTAGAAAAATTTTAGAAGAATATATTTAGAAATTATAAATCTTTATTTATCATTTATATACAAAGATCTTTTATTTTTATACTAAAATATTGAAAATAAAAAATTATAAATTAATTGTTGAATGGTGAACGTTGTAACAATAATCTTTAGGATAACAATTGAGATTTGTGATTTTTGCCACAAATTTTAATGTTTAACCACACCCTCCCTTGATTTTATACCCATATATATATATATATTTCTATATATTAAAAAGATCTTTAATATATATATTATATACATATATCTAATTAGTTATGACTTTGAAGCTAAAAACAAAAAATAAAAAGTGAGTGGCTAACGGACCAAGTCCTGTTTTCTTTGTTTTCTTTTCCCGCCTACCCACTGTGAGAGAAGATGTGAATTTGGCTGACTGGCACCACAACTAAAAAGCTACAGTTCTGTTACATAGCCTATATAAACCCATTCATGATCAATTAACAGCATCAGATTAATTTCGGACTCCTTTTCTTCATTCTCTGGCCACTTGCGCTCAACTGGCACCTTCAATCGCCATGGCCTGCAGCTATTCACGAGCCCTCTTCCTGGCTGCCATCATGGGTTGTATGTTGGGGGTTGGCATGGCTAGCCGTGATTGGAGCTGGAATTGGGGATGGAACTGGCCAAGTTGGGGATCGCAGCATCATCCAAATGCCACAGCCGATGGCCCCAGGAAGATCATTGTCGGCGGTTCGGAGAACTGGCATTTCAACTTCAGTTATATTGATTGGGCTTCCAAAAATGGACCCTACGTCGTCAATGATACTCTCGGTGAGTACGATACTCTACAACATTCATTTTGTGAGGGCTCTTTTATCTTTTTATTAGAAATACAAGGCCTTCAGAAACAATGTTTTGTTTTGTTCCACGTTAATTTGCCATCGTATTCTGGAAGTGATTGAATTTGGGTCCTTCATTTTCTTTCAGTGTTCAAGTATGACCCTCCGATCGAGAACCAAACTCGGCCTCACAGCGTTTACCTACTCCCCGACTTGAGGAGTTTCAAGGATTGCGACATTAGCAAGGGCAAGTTGGTTGCCAACGCAACGGAGGGGACCGGCGACGGCTTCGACTTTGTGCTCAGGGAGCCTCGGCCTTATTACTTTGCTTGCGGCACAGGCAACGGCATCCATTGCAGCCTTGGGCTCATGAAATTTTCCGTGTTCCCGCTGCTTCGTTGGCGATACTAACTAGTTTGGCCACAGAAGATATAGTGCACACCTCACCCGAAGCGTTTTTTCGATTCCAGATTGATACTTTTTCTTTTGTTTTTTTGGCTTTTGTTTTAATTTGTTTTCCGAATAATATGGTGAATTCAGTTTGTGATTTCATTTTGTCTGTGCTTCAATGGGTCATTTTGAATAAATATTAAAAGGTTTGGTTAATAATAGTGAATTTTGCCAGTGAGATACTAGATACATACATGTTCAAATTTTCCTCATTGTCTATCAATTTGTGTGTATTTACTAATCTCTCAGAATTCCTAGTATTAAGAATTTTTACGAAAATTTACTAAAAGAAAAAACAAAGTAAGGTTTCATTGAAATTATACTTACCAAATAATGTTTCAAAACCTGCCTTCATTTTTAACACCACCACAGTCAAATAATTAAGTAGATAACATGAATTTATGGAGTTCATCTGTCATGCACCTATGTTCATTATAGTCGTGACTCGTGAGCTTCAGCCCAAACTTTCCACCAAACAGGCATAGTCTCTGTTGTGCTAATACACCACTTTTGGTCCAATCCCATAATTATTATATTATTTTCTTTTTACATGGGCCGTTGACTACAAGTCCAAATTGGACTTTAAATCTAATTTCTAATTGTATTGGAGATAGCCACGTGATGTGGCTATAAAAGCCATTGTTCCTTAGTTTTCTTCGTGTGCGAGAAAGAGCCAAAGAGAGACGAAAACCTGGCTGAGAGAAATTGGAACGGAGGTTGCGACTCGGCTTCGTTCCACACTAGCTCTTTCCGGGCAGCAATTTTCACTTTTTATTTGAGTATTGATCTTATAACCTGGGAGGCCATTTTTTTGGGTTTATGGAGCATTGATCAAAGAGTATTAGTACTTTGAATGTTCATGGTATGAGATTTTTATAGAAACCATACAATGTTGAATTTCAGGTTTTCAAATTACTGTAATAAGATTCAAGTTTAAGTAATAACTTGCATCTTGCACATAGTACTATTTTCCTTTGTTACCCACTTTGGGGTAATCCAATTATGGTGCCAAAATTATGTATTTAGACTCCCAGGATTGGTAATGTTCTGTAAGCCATCAGAACACCACCCTTAGTGTGCATACCCAAGTGGCCCTCTTGGGCACTATGTAAACATATGCATATTGGTTCAACCATCACACACATATTCACATTTCATTCACACTATGGCAGCAAAGAAGGAAAACACTAGCACAAGTCTTAATCTTAACTACCACACTTTAGGCAATTTTGTTAGGTTCTAGTGACCAGCTACTGCACCTACAACTTCCACTAATAAACTGTATCATTCTAGCCACATACCCCCCCTATTTTTTTTTTGCTCCATTATCAAGTAGAGGCTTAGAGCAAACCAAGGAATTTTTTTTTACATCAATAGCCCACCTATGGACCAAGTTATGAATTTTTGAAGTTGGTTACAAAATTCTGACCAAATGAACAGTAACTCAGCCAACTTTGTAACGTCATATCTTTGGCTACAAGGCTCTAAATCCAGAAATTCCAAAGCCCAGTTAACCCTCTAGATAGGAGTGGTCAAAATTTCATACCAAGATTCATTCTACACAGGGAGATATTAAACTTTAGGTCCAAAGTCAAAATTCTGGCAACTTTTGGACCATTTTGCCCATACAATTTTTCCAAATCATGCAAACACTTCATTTACAAGGAGAAAGCCCTCCAAGGCTATCCCATATATGTCCATTACACATATGAATTACATTCCCTTTCTTTTAACAACTTTATGTGGCCAAAACAAAATTTAAAAGTAAGCAGCCCATCATTCACACTTAGGCAGCTTTGCACCACATCACTTACATAGCTAAAACATTACTCAAATGTTCACATACTTGTCTCATTTTACATACACTACATATACATGAATACACGCACTACAACATGGTCTTAACTCAGCTAAATACACACCCTAGGTTACAGGAGGTCTTGAGATACAATGGACTCCAAAAATAGGATGCTGGACAGCTGCTGCACAACATAATAAGTATCATCATTAAAAATACCAAATGTGCTTCTAAAATCACCAAGCTTTCCAGATCATAACTAGACATATGGAAGTTCATATACCTGAAATTTCAGATCAAAACTCAAACCACAAAGGTTAGTTTGAAGGTGATCTTTCTGCTGGACCTGAAATGAAGGAATTGAGGGGAGTAAGTTTCATTGAAAAACTTAGTAAGGGTAGCACTTGGATTCACTAGGCAATGTAACCATAATTAAAACCTGAATCCAAAGACACTAAAACACAAAAACCACAATGCATATATACAAGATATAGCAACCAAATGTAGCAGCCAAACACAAACAACAAACACATGAAATGTGGCAGCAGCATATACCATAGGTTAGTCCATAGAACACATAATAAACATAAATAAATCACTATGGCAGCCCTCCTCAAGCTAATTCTTGGTCTTAGGAGGATTCTAACAGTATTTAGTACTAACTTTGGGCTCTAGAAACCCTCATTTCACTACCATCTTTGTGCACTTCATACTAGGTCACAAAACTTTTAATAAGTGCACTCCTCTCAATAAGCTTGGTTCATCAAGCTCATGGCTTTCTTCCAAGCTTATCCATAGCTCCATGGATATTTGAAAATTGCAGAAAACAACCCATGAGAGCAAGAGAACCCTTACCTTGATGGGTATGCTGAAATTGGAGCTTGATCTTAGGTACACTCAAGTCTTAGAACCACATAGCTTCCAATTGCCCTTTCTTGCTTTATTTTGCCTTCAATTTCAATCTTTTAAGTATGGTGGCTATGGAGGAAGTATGGCTGTGTTCTTGGACTGGGGAAGGCGAAAATGAGAGAGGGATAAGTGATTTGGCCATTTAAATGGCCTTAAATGAGCTTAAGGGCACAAAACACACTTAAACAAGTTTAACCTTGCTTTATGTCATTTTCTTTCTTACTAATTATGGTTTCTTTGTCTTAAACTCATTGGCACACATGTGCCCAACATTTTTGACTAATTATCAAGTCTTGGCTGCCTCCCCCATGGTGGGATAACCCCACAATTCCATTCTTAGACTTAAGTCAAAAGCATGAACACCTTAAGGTTTACACTAGGACATTTAGGTCCTTATTGCCTTTAGTGTTTCCTTTGTCCAAACTTGTCTTCCATGAGCAATTTAGTCCTCCAATAGCAGTTTCCTAACATTCATATCCTTCCCATAACTCTCCAAGTCTCTTTCTTGAGAGTTTTGCAATTGAGTACCTGAATTTCCAAAACCTTACAAAAAAGTCCATAGGTTGCTTGAAAAACAAGCAATCCTTTAATCTTTTCTTGGGAGCCAAGTTACCAACCTGGAACACTTTTAAGGAGGTGTTGATCATGCCTTTTACCCCCCACACTTCAATCACTTTGGTAAAAATTACACAATATAATGGTTTTTAGCAATTATGACAAACTTGTAATTCTCCCATTTTTGTGAGGTGGTAACAATCTTCCCCCCCTTAAAAATTTTGGTCCTCCAAAATAGGCTTTAGCTTTAAGTATTCTTCAGGATACCTTTCCATAAGGTCTTTTTCAGTTTCCCAGGTTGCTTCTCTTTCAGAGTGGTGTGACCACTGAACTTTAACCATGGGAATATGTTTGTTTCTTAACCTTCTGGTATCCTTGGCTAAGATAGCTATAGGTTTCTCTTCATATGTCAAGTTAGGTTCCACCTGTATGTCTTCCACTACAATAGTATGCTTTGTGTCCAATAGACACTTGTTAAGCATACTGGTGTGAAAAACATTATGAACACTTGACATACTTGGCGGTAGAGCTAACCTGTATGCTACCTTGCCAACTCTGTCCAAGATCTCATAAGAATCTATGTATCTTATAGCTAACATGGTCCTTTAGGCACATAAATTAGGTCCTTGAAATACAATAATCCTTGCTTGTAAGCAAATGATTCATACAAGGAACTTTTTTCCTCTCCTGAAATCTTGTTCACACTTCTCAGTCCACTCAAACCTTTGATCGTTCTTGGTCAGATGAGTAAGAACTGAGATAATCATGGAAAAGCCTGATACAAACCTCCTGTAGTATCCAGCTAATCCTAGGAAACTTCTGATTTCCTTCACAGTCTTTGGTCTTTCCCACTTTTGCACTGCCTTTACCTTTTCAGGGTCTACCTTAAGGCCTTGTGCATCTATGATGTGTCCTAGGAAAGACACTTCCTTTATCCAGAATTCACACTTGGATAACTTGGCATAAAGCTGATGCTGCAACAGAGTCTTTAAGACAATCTTCAAATGATGTTCATGCTCATTTTCATCCTTAGAATACACTAGGATGTCATTAATGAACACAACCACAAATTTGTCCAGATGTGGTATGAACACCCTGTTCATCAGGTCCATGAAAGCAGCTGCGGCATTAGTCAAACCAAACGGCATGACTGTGTACTCATAATGCCCATATCTAGTCCTGAATGCAATTTTAGGAATATCTTCTTCCTTTACTCTTAATTGGAAGTATCCATATCTCAAATCTATCTTAGAAAAGATCCTAGCTCCCTTGAGTTGATCAAACAGATCCTCAATCCTAGGGAGTGGATACTTGTTCTTGATAGTCATTTGCATTAAGCTTTCTGTAGTCAATGCATAGTCTCAACGATCCATCCTTTTTCTTCACAAAGAGAACAGGAGCTCCCCATGGTGAAACACTTGGCCTTATGAACCCTTTTTCAAGAAGTTCATCAAGTTGTTTCTTGAGCTCATTTATCTTTGTGATTGGAATTCTGTAAGGAAGTATGGATATTAGACTAGCTCCTGGTTGCAACTTGACCTCAAACTCAATTTCCCTTAGTGGAGGAATACTTGGCAGGTCTTTAGGAAAGACTTGTGGAAAGTTTCTTACTATAGGTATTCTATCCACTTCTTCTTCACAGTGTAATTGATTCAATGCATTACAATAATCATGCTCAAAAATCACAAGTATCTCATCTAGTACCTCTAGCTCCATGCCATGCATTTCATACACTAATTCCTTAGAATTCACTAATGCATGCACTTCACCATCAGGCAATGTGATTTCCATCTTAGCACAATCAATTCTTATGTTATGCATAGCAAGCCAATTCATACTCAGCACTAAATCATACTTAGGAATATCCAACACTAGCATATTAGTCATAGCCTTAGTCTTTCCTACTACTAGCTCACAATTCTTAGCTAGGTCATTAGTGAAAAGACATTGACTACCTGCTGTTTTCACTAAAGATATCCTAGGCATGACTTCAGTAGGCAATTTCATGGAATTAACAAATTTCCTAGACACTATAGACACAGATGCACTAGTATCAAACAGAACACTAACAAGCATACCATTAAGGTAAATGTTACGTCTTAGTGCTCATCCCTGCTCTGATGTCTCTGGCCTCTCCACTTGTAAGACTTTGCCAGCTCTCTACACTGGAGGCCGAGGCACTGGAGGAACTGGCCTCTACTGTCCCTCGCTTGGTGCTCCTCCTCTAGGTCCTGCCCCAATAGGTCTTACTGGACCTTGGTCTTCTGGCCTCTTTTGAGCCTGTGGGTAGTCTTTGATCCAATGATCCATGGATCCACATCTTAGACACACTTGGGTATCAAAGTAGCAAGGTTTCTTTCCGTGAAACCTCCTACACTTAGGGCACCTTAGGCTAGGGAACTTCCCCTTAACCTTGCCCTAACCACCAAAATGGGAACTCTTGGCAATTCCCTTGCCATGTGGTGGCTTCTTCTGCTTGCCTCCTACCTGACTACTTTCCCCTGGTACACTGGGAAAGTACTTAGTCTCATTCTCCTCTTTCTCTACTAATAGAGCTTTCTACACTGCTTCATAGTATGTAACTGCTCCAAAAGGTCTAACAGCCTTTCTAATGTCTGACTTTAGGCCTCTGAAAAATCTTTTGACCTTCAATTCCTCCAGTCCATGATTCTGAGGAGCATACCTCACCAACTGATTGAATTTGTGCTCATACTCTAGGACACTGAGGTTGTCCTGCCTTAGAGCATCAAATTCAGCTTGCTCCATATCCTTGATAGCATTATTGATGTACTGCTCCTGGAATAGCTGTGTGAACTCTAGCTAGCTCATCTCAATATCTCTTCCTGGCCTTCTCCCCTTTTGGAAAGCATACCTATCTCTGGTGCTTCTCCACCATATCTCTACACTGCCTACCAGATTGTAAGTGGCCAGTGACACTCTCTTGGTGGAGCTGAGTGGCATCCTCTCAAACATTTTTTCAATGAAGATTAACCACTTCTCAGCTCTCTCTGGCCCAGCTCTTCCATCAAACTGTGGAGGTCTTAGGCCTTGGAACCTCTCCAACAGTCTGACCTTATCTAGGCCTTCTAGATCCTCTGATCTAAGTCTCCTGGATCTGTGAGAGCCCTCTATATGGTGATGCTCTCTATGATCTCTATGATCTCTCTGCCTTCTCCTGGATCTTCACTCATGTCCTTCCTCAATCTCATTCCTAGTGGAGGAATGGTCATAGGCTGAGGGATTGGTCCTAGACACCTGACCAATCTTAGACCTTAGCCTTCTTCCTCTTGGATTTCTCCTACCTTCATCTTCCCCCTCAATAGTTTCATCATTTTTAGCTTCTATACTTCCAGAAAGAACATATTCAGATGTGTTCCTAGTATCATCTTCTGGTTGCTGTTGTGCATCCCGAACTGGTTCTACTAGAGCTACTTGGACTCCTTGCTGTTGTGCTTGAATAAGCCTTACTAAGTTGTCATTGATCAGAGCTAAGTTCCTCTGAAGCTCTAACCAAACCTGAAGCATTTCAGGGTTTGGCATCCCATGTTGCCCTTGATTCCCTCTATTCTGTCAATTCCTTTGTTGCCCAGAATCAATAGGAGGCCTTCGGGGTGGTTCCCCTCTCCTTATGGCAACCATCTTCACTTCCCGCATTGATGATTCATCATAGAGCACATATAAAGATCATAGGTATTTTAATGGCACTTGACACTAGCAGTTGAATGCGGATGCATTCAATGCAACTATATGCTATGTACATGTATAAACCATGCTCTAATACCAACTTTTGTTACCCACTTCGGGGTAGTCCAATTATGGTGCCAAAATTGTGCATTTAGACTCCCAAGATTGGTAATGTTCTATAAGCCATCAGAACACCACTCTTAGTGTGCATACCCAAGTGGCCCTCTTGGGTACTATGTAAACACATGCATATTGGTCCAACCATCACACACATATTCACATTTCATGCACACTATGGCAGTAAAGAAGGAAAACACTAGCACAAGTCTTAATCTTGGCTACCACACGTTAGGCAATCTTGTTAGGTTCTAGTGACCAGCTACAACACCTGTAACTTCAACTAATAAACTGTATCATTATAGCCACATACCCCCATGTTTTCTTTGCTCCATTATCAAGTAGAGATTTAGAGAAAACCAAGGAATTTTGTTTTACATCAATAGCCCACCTATGGACCAAGTTATGAATTTTTGAAGTTGGTTACAAAATTCTGACCAAATAAACAGTAACTCAGCAAATTTTGCAACGTCATATCTTTGGCTACAGAGCTCTAAATCAAGAAATTACAAATTTCATTTAACCCCCTAGATGTCCTCTAGGAGTGGTCAAAATTTCATACCATTCATTCTACATAAGGAGATATTAAAATTTAGGTCCATAGTCAAAATTCTGGCAACTTTTGGACCATTTTGCCCATACAATTTTTCCAAACCATGCAAACACTTCATTCACAAGGAGAAAGCCCTCCAAGGCTATCCCATATATGTCTATTACACATGAATTACATTCCATTTCTTTTAACAACTTTATGTGGCCAAAACAAAATTTAAAAGTAAGCAGCCCATCATTCACACTTAGGCAGCTTTGCACCACATCACTTACATAGCCAAAACATTACTCAAATGTTCACATACTTGTCTCATTTTACATACACTACATGTACATGAATACATGCACTATAATATGGTCTTAACTCAGCTAAATACGCACCCTAGGTTACAGGAGGTCCTGAGACACAATGGACTCCAAAAATAGGATGCTGGACAACGGCTGCACAACACAATAAGTACCACCATTGAAAATACCAAATGTGCTCATAAAATCACCAAACTTTACAAATCATAACTAGACATATGGAAGTTCATATATCTGAAATTTCAGATCAAAACTCAAACAAAAAAGGTTAGTTTGAAGGTGATCTTTCTACTGGACCTGAAATGACAGAATTGAGAGGAGTAAGTTTCATTGAAAAACTTAGTAAGGGTAGCACTTGGATTCACTAGGCAATGTAACCATAATTAAAACCTGAATCCAAAGCCACTAAAACACAAAAACCACAATGCATATATACAAGATATTACAACCAAATGTAGCAGCCAAACACAAACAACAAACACATGAAATGTGGCAGCAGCATATACCATAGGTTAGTCCATAAAACACATAATAAACATAAATAAATCACTATGGCAGCCCTCCTCAAGCTAATGCTTGGTCTTAGGAGGATTTTAATAGTAGTTAGTACTAACTTTGGGCTCTAGAAACCCTCATTTCACAACCATCTTTATGCACTTCACACTAGGTCATAAAACCTTCAATAAGTGCACTCCTCTCAATAAGCTTGGTTCATCAAGCTCATGGCTTTCTTCCAAGCTTATCCATAGCTCCATGGATATTTCAAAATTGCAGAAAACAACCCATGAGAGCAAGAGAACCCTTACCTTGATGGGTATGCTGAAATTGGAGCTTGATCCTAGGTACACTCAAGTCTTAGAGCCACATAGCTTCCAATTGCCCTTTCTTGCTTTCTTTTGCCTTCAATTTCGATCTTTGAAGTATGGTGGCTATGGAGGAAGTGTGGTTGTGTTCTTGGATTGGGGGAGGGCGAAAATGAGAGAGGGATAAGTGATTTGGCCACTTAAATGGCCTTAAATGAGCTTAAGGGCACAAAACACACTTAAACAAGCTTAACCTTGCTTTATGTCATTTTCTTTCTCACTAATTATGGTTTCTTTGTCTTAAACTCATTGGCACACATGTTCCCAACATTTTTGACTAATTATTAAGTCTTGGCTGCCTCCCCCATGGTGGGATAACCCCACAATTCTGTTGGGTTTCGGGAGCCAAACAGCACAGCGGAATTTAACCGAAACCCTCTAGGATCCAAGTGAAACGGGGTAAACTGGGTGTTCAAAAATTTTTCATACCTAATTTTCGGTTGAGATCTCTCACTTAACTGTAGAGTCGAATCACAAAACCTGAACAGTTGACGTGTTCAAGCTCTGTATGGTATCCACACGAGCCTTTCGGGATCACCACGCTTCCACCGCATCCCGTTAGATAGAGGTGGGAACCGGGTCGGACCGGCCGGTCCTGGGCCTGGGTCCTGAGGCCCGGGCACGGGGCGGGGCGGGGCGGGGCGGGGCGGGTTTCATTTTTTTTTGTTAAAATATATATATATATATATAAAATAGAACAATTATTAATTATATAAGTCATAAATATTTTTAAGAAAAAACACCACCTCCGGTGTAAGTTTTATTAAGTTAGAAAGCCAAATGGCACTTACAAATAATCGGAACGTGCCTTACATTTTGAAATGGCAAAAACGTTCCGAAAATGATAAATAATAGAAACCTATGATTTGTGCTGAACAGCATAATCAGATCAAATACAAACTACATGTTTAATTGAAAGAAAAAAATTCAACTCTCGGTATCGGATATTACCTCATCATCCGAACTCTTTTGGTCTTGATGCCGGAGTGCTGCGAGGCCCCAATCTCGGTTGCACACGCATACTTCTACCACGTCGGGTGTCAATCTTGACCGTTTTTCTGTTATCACCCGTTTTCCGGCACTAAACACTGCCTCAGATGAGACGGTCGATACTGGAACGGCAAAAATTTCTTGTGCGATTATCGACAAGATCGGAAATCTTGATCTTGTTTCCACCACTCCAAGATGTCGAGGTCGCTTGTCTCGAATGATGTGTTAAGATAGTCATCGACCTCAGCTAATCCCGATGTCATCGGTCGAGGTTTATGAAGATATTAGGGAGAGATTAGTAAGAAATTTGGAAGAAATTAAGAAAATAAGGAGAATGGTTGAGAGAATATAGTAGATGAAGAAGAGAGGTTGAATGATTGTGTGAGGATTGAGTGAAAATGGCATTGGTATTTATAGGGGGAGGGGAAAAATTAGTTTGACCAAAAAGTCTTTGAAATTTAGTTGTTGGGAGGGGCAAAAATGAAATTTTGGGGGTTGAAATGGAGCAGAAAACCGTTGGAGGGCATGCTGTGTAATTAGCCCTTTTTTTAAAATTTTTTTTTGCAGGTTTACGTTATGGAGGGAGCCGTTGCGCGTGGGTCGGCGGGGCGGGGCGGGGCGGTCCGGTCTGGGCTGGCGGGTTCGTCTGGTCCGGGCCGGGGTTCGTCTGGTCCGGGCCGGTCTTTTTTGCGTCCCCCTCCTCCTATTGGGCCCATATTCTGCCCATAAAATTGCGGGCCTCTTGCGGGGCGAGGCGGGACGGGTTTGACCGGCGGGCGCGGTCCTGGTTCCGTCCAGGCCAACCCGGCCCACCTCCCACCTCTACCGGCAGATACGTTTCTCTTGCGCTCGCAGTGCTAGCTTGCGTCCTCCAAGGAATTGCAACAGAAGAGTGAGGCTGTCCTTTTGGGAGGCTAGGGCAAGGAGACCTGCGAATTTCTCACTAGAAGTTGTATTTATAGTGAGACTGAACTTCCAGCCCTAATGGGTTTCAAAGCCCTAATCCAATTAGGCTTTAATTTCGGGCTTAATAATAGCTCAACTATTGGGCCAATTATTAATACGAAATTATTGTGAAACCAAAACCCAAATTATTAGCCCATCCACTTTAATGATCCAAATAGCTCTATGTGTGTGACCAAATAGGCTCTTACCACATTGGCAATGATCATAAATCACATTTATGATTATAAGCAATGAGCGGTGTCTAGCAACACATCATTGCTACCCAAGTGACAAGATTGTCAGTGATTCGACTAAACCTTTATGATCATCACCGATATATGCAATTGTCCCTTTGTCCAAGATATCAAGACTAAGCACGAGACATGGAATGTGTCACTCTCGTATAGCCCAATCTTTGGTTTCTTGATTACCGAGTAGACTAACTTAAACTGATGACATTGATATCGTATATCAACTCATCCGAGCATGGCCATGCATTTTCTAAGTCTCACTCTATCAAGGGGCCCGAAGATATCACTCCCGTTACATAGGAGGGACAAATCCCATCTTGATCATACAAATCCCTCCGCATGATATGTGACATACCCAATGACCTCCTTCAAGTTCACTCAGTTACGAGCAACAAAGGAAAGTATCAAAGTATGTGACTCACATGTAGGGAACCTTGATGATCTTAGGTCGAAGGACTACATATACCATGATCACTATGAGAATCACTTATGACACTCATATAACGATCCATGTAGTGTTCTCATGGTGGGTCGGTCCAGTACACAAGTTCTCCAACTTGTACCCATATGTAGACTACATATCTCATATTAGTCTCCACATATGCTAGTCATTATGTATTATTGCAACCCGCTCCACAATAATACTAGACTAGGGACATTTGAGAATATCATTATTCTAGGGTTACAATTATGTTTATTACGTTACGCAGAAACAAAACAACAAACATAATTGCTGGATTAATGCCTTAATAAAATATCATGACTCAATGTGCAAAAAATACAATCATCTCATGATTGGCCTTTTGGGCACAACACTAACAATCTCCCACTTGCACTAAAAGCCAATCATCCATGTATCTAATACCGATGGACCTAGAATGGCTATCATGCTTCTGCTGCGTAAGGGGCTTTGTCAGTGGATCAGCAATGTTGCTGTCTGTCGAAGTCCTGCATATCCTTACATCACCCCTCTCGATGATCTCCCTGATGAGATGATAGCGTCGGAGTATGTGTTTGGATTGCTGGTGAGATCGAGGTTCCTTAGCCTGTGCGATTGCTCCATTGTTGTCACAATAGAGCTCTATCGGGTCGGCAATGCTTGGAACCACTCCAAGTTCAGTGATGAACTTCTTGATCCAAACTGCCTCCTTTGCAGCATCAGAGGCGGCAATGTACTCAGATTCTGTTGTAGAGTCAGCTACTGTCTCTTGCTTTGAACTCTTCCAGCTCACAGCACCACCACCAATACAAAACACATAACCAGATTGCGATCTAAAATCATCCTTATCGGATTGGAAGCTTGCATCGGTGTAACCCCTTACAACGAGCTCATCTTCACCTCCAAAGACCAAGAATGCATCCTTAGTCCTTCGTAAGTACTTAAGGATGTTCTTAACAGCTGTCCAGTGACTCTCACCGGGGTTCGATTGGTACCTACTCGTCATGCTCAAAGCATATGAGACATCGGGACGAGTACATATCATGGCATACATGATAGATCCAATTGCTGAGGCATATGGAATCTTACTCATGCGCTCTCTCTCCTCGGGTGTACTCGGACACTGAGATCTAGAAAGAGTGATACCATGTGACATGGGCAAGAATCCTTTCTTGGAATCTTGCATGCTAAACCTCTTTAGCACCTTGTCAATATATGTACTTTGACTTAGGCCAAGAAGCTTTCTAGATCTATCTCTATAGATCCTGATGCCTAACACATAGGCTGCTTCACCCAAGTCCTTCATAGAGAAACATTTCCCCAGCCAAGTCTTCACAGACTGTAGCTCAGGAATGTCATTCCCGATGAGTAGTATGTCATCTACATACAACACCAAGAAGACAATAGCGCTCCCACTAACCTTCTTGTAGACACAAGGTTCATCTTCATTTTTGATAAAACCAAACTCTTTGATTGCTTCATCAAAATGAAGATTCCAACTTCGAGAAGCTTGCTTCAGTCCATAAATGGACCTTTGCAACTTGCACACTTTATTGGCATTCTCAGGAGTGACAAAACCCTCAGGTTGTGTCATGTACACATCCTCAAGTAGCTTTCCATTTAGGAATGCAGTTTTGACATCCATTTGCCATATCTCATAATCATAGTGTGCAGCAATAGCAAACAAAATTTGGATGGATTTAAGCATAGCAACTGGTGAAAAAGTTTCATCATAGTCAATACCATGAATTTGCTTGAAACCTTTTGCAACCAATCGTCCCTTAAAGGTAATCACATTACCATCCATGTCAGTTTTCTTCTTGAAAACCCATTTGCACCCTATGGGTTTTACCCCTTCAGGTGGGTCAACCAAAGTCCATACTTGGTTTTCATACATGGATTCCATCTCGGATTTCATGGCCACTAGCCACTTCTCAGAGTCAGGCCCCGACATAGCTTGTTGGTAGGTTGTGGGCTCATCCTGATCCATGAGCATCACATCACCAGTGTGAGTCATGAGAAATCCATATCTCTCAGGCTCACGCCGAATCCTACCAGACCTACGTGGGCTCTGTGCTACAGGAACAGACTCTTGAACCACAACATCTTGTGGTGTCTGTTCAGGTTCCATTTCAGGTTCGATGTCTCCTTGTTGTTCTTGAATTTCTTCAAGTTCTACTTTCCTCCCACTAGTTTCTTTAGAGATAAACTCTTTCTCTAAAAAGACACCAGTTCGAGCAACAAACACTTTTTGCTCAGAAGGATTGTAGAAATAGTAACCCTTTGTTTCTTTGGGATACCCAACAAAAAGGCATTTTTGAGATTTGGGCCCTAGTTTGTCAGAGGATTGACGTTTCACATAAGCGTCACAGCCCCAAATCTTCATAAAAGACAAATTGGGACGCCTCCCACTCCATATCTCATATGGTGTCTTTTGAACCGATTTAGATGGAACTCGGTTTAGTGTAAAAGCGGCTGTCTCTAGAGCATGTCCCCAAAAGGAGTTTGGAAGGTCAGCTTGACTCATCATAGAGCGAACCATGTCTAACAGAGTTCGATTTCTCCTTTCAGATACACCATTCCATTGAGGTGTACCTGGTGGAGTGAGTTGTGATACTATACCACACTCCTTCAGATAGTCAAGGAATTCTCGATCCAAGTACTCTCCACCTCGATCTGATCGAAGCACTTTGATACTCTTCCCGAGTTGATTCTCTACTTCATTCTTGAATTCTTTGAACTTTTCAAAGGATTCTGACTTGTGTCTCATGAGATACACATAGCCATATCTGCTGAAGTCATCAGTGAAAGTAATGAAGTATTGGAAACCTCCTCTAGCTTGTGTAGACATAGGGCCACATACATCACTATGTATGAGTCCTAGTAAGTCATTAGCCCTTTCACTTTGCCCTATGAATGGGGCTTTGGTCATCTTGCCCAACAAACATGACTCACATGTCTCATATGATTCAAAATCAAATGAGTCCAAGAGTCCATCCTTATGGAGCTTGGATATGCGGGTCTCATTTATATGGCCCAAGCGACAGTGCCAGAGATAGGTCGGGTTTGAATCATTTAATCTGACCTTCTTGGTATTCACATTATAGATTGGATCTTCGAGGTCTAGAACATACAACCCATTGCTAAGTTGAGCACTACCATAAAAGATTTCATTCAAATAAATAGAACAACATTTGTCCTTTATTATAAATGAAAAACCTTTCTTGTCCAAACAAGAAACAGAAATCAAATTTCTACTAATAGTAGGCACAAAGTAGCAGTTGTCTAATTCTAAAACTAATCCACTAGGTAAAGTGAGAACATAAGTCCCTACGGCTAAGGCAGCAACCCTTGCTCCATTTCCAACACGTAGGTCCACTTCACCTCGGGCCAATCTTCTACTTCTACTTAGATCCTGCACATTTGCACAAATGTGAGATCCACATCCAGTATCCAATACCCAAGATGAGGAAGTAGAAAAGTTAGCCTCTATAACAAAAATACCTGAAGTGGAAGTCTTACTTCCCTTTTCCTTAGCAAGTTCTTCAAGATAGAGCTTGCAATTGCGCTTCCAGTGTCCAGGTTGCTTACAATGGAAGCACTCCCCTTCCTTTGCCACACCACCCTTTGGTTTCAGTGCAGCTGAAGAAGAATTAGCATTGGACTTTCCATTAGCTTTATCCTTCTTCTTGTTGGCTTTTCCCTTTCCCTTGCCCTTTTGAACCATCAAAATGGGCTTAGCCTTCTTAAGGTTTTGCTCAGCAGTTCTCAACATGTTGAGCAATTCAGGGAGGGACTTGTCAAGGTCGTTCATGTTATAGTTCATGACAAACTGACTGTAGCTTTCAGGCAACGATTGCAAGACTACATCAATAGCCAACTCTTTCTGAAGAGCAAATCCCAAATTCTCAAGATTCTCAATGTACCCAATCATCTTGAGCACATGAGGACCCACGGGACTTCCCTCAGACATCTTGCACTGAAACAATGCCTTAGAGGTCTCAAACCTCTCATGCCTAGCTTGCTCTTGGAAAAGCATTTTGAGATGTTCGATCATATCGAACGCCCCCATGTTCTCATGTTGCTTCTGAAGCTCAGATTCCATGGTAATAAGCATGAGGCATGCAACATCCAAAGCATCATCAGAATGCCTCTTGTGAGCATCCCTTTCAGCTCTTGGAGCAGTGGCAGCAGGCTCATTCGGAATGGGCTGCTCTAGGACATAAGCCTTTCTCTCTTGCTTGAGGACTATCCTCAAGTTTCGGTACCATTTGAGAAAGTTGGTCCCATTCAGTTTTTCCTTCTCAAGGATCGATCGCAACGAAAGTGTCGATGTGTTTTGTGCCATGGTTATCTACAACAGTAAATATGCAGTGTAAGAGTCATGTATTTTAATTCATTTAATAAGGACTTTTATTAAACGATACTCCCACTATTTTCCTCAAAATAATAACCCTCGATATTATTTCGGAACACCTCGGCGCTAAGGTATTCTAGTGGGCCAAGATCCATATTTGACCACAACCTGAGTCAGCTTTGGCTTTTCTCTCAAGTTACAGCTATTTAGGTAGGCAACTCCTTGCCAATTGCATCCCATGCAACTCTTGGATAGTTGGGTGAACAACACTTGTCCAAGCTCATCTCATGAACTTAAGCCCAACTCTATGCCTCTAAGTCCCTAATCCTATTAGGATGACTTAGTTAAGTCGAACCCAAAGTTAGCAGTTTGGATATCACTATTATCCCATCGCGCCTTACCAAGATGAACATAGGTGCTTTGCTTTGGCAAACCCACCTAATGTTGATCAAAGTCTTGACGAGTGCCAACATTTGGAAGGCATCACATTTAATGACTTAATATTTGTTTGAGGGATTTTTCTTTTGATCTCACCAATTTGTTATCTCCGGTTGTCTTATACATGCATCACATACAAATATAAAACATGCATCACATGCTTATAAGAAAATAAACGTGACATGGTTATAGCCCAAACTATGCGATATTCTCAAGCCAATGAGAATATCATAAAAGCCTAAGAAAAGAAAAGGGTCTTCACAAGCTCCTTCTCTTCCTTTCTTGGTTGCCCTTTTTGTTGTCACCTCCTTGGACATACCACCTTGGATGATCCTTGGACATACCACCTTGGATGATCCCATAATGTACCATTACATCAATAATAGAAACCTCGAGTTACATTCGACGGAAGTAAGGTGAGAAGAGAATGTACAATCAGAGTAAAAAGAGAAGGCATGACTCGCAGGCCGTATTTACAAGTACAACCAATCAAGGCTATAACCATGCACCATGCTTCAAACACCAATCAGCATATCATGTCAAATCTCATTCAACAAAACTGCATGCCAATTGACGTGTGTTGATTAACCAGTTTTTATTTATGTGGCACTTCACATACGGCGGTCCCGCTGGCCGGTCAGCGGGCGGTGGTTTCACTGACCGGTCAGCGGACGGGGTCAAGGGGAGCCGCCCTTGCGGGGGGTGTGGGGGGCAGCGCCCCCCTGCGCAAAAAATTGTCTTACAATTGCTTAGCCCGAAATCTTCTATTTCGAGCAAGTAGGCACCCGAGACTCCTCCATTCGAGCCACCAAAAATACCTTACTTTCGGTGCCCGAACAGGCCGAATCCGAACAAAGCTAGGGTTTTTGCAACTATTGCAAGAATCCTAATCCATATAGGTATCTCATACCATTCAATTTCGGGTTAATCTCATTAACCAATTAGTGTCGTTTCTTCATATATGTCATATGTTCATTACGAGTTCCGGTTTCATGCATCATGAATCAATCTAATTAATCATGGCCGAAAAGCAACCGAACACATAACATCATGCGATTCAACATCAATCCCGATTTAGGGTTTCACCAGTAGCTCTGATACCACTGATGGGTTTCGGGAGCCAAACAGCGCAGTGGAATTTAACCGAAACCCTCCAGGATCCAAGTGAAACGGGGTAAACCGGGTGTTCGAAAATTTTCATACCTAATTTTCGGTTGAGATCTCTCACTCAACTGTAGAGTCGAATCACAAAACCTGAACAGTTGACGTGTTCAAGCTCTCTATGGTATCCACACGAGCCTCTCGGGATCACCACGCTTCCACCGCGTCCCGGCAGATGCGTTTCTCTTGCGCTCGCAGTGCTAGCTTGCGTCCTCCAAGGAATTGCAAGAGAAGAGTGCGGCTGTCCTTTTGGGAGGCTAGGGCAAGGAGACCTGCGAATTTCTCACTAAAAGTTGTATTTATAGTGAGACTCAACTTCCAGGCCTAATGGGTTTCAAAGCCCTAATCCAATTAGGCTTTAATTTCGGGCTTAATAATGGCTCAACTATTGGGCCCATTATTAATACGAAATTATTGTGAAACCAAAACCCAAATTATTAGCCCATGCACTCTAATGATCCAAATAGCTCTATGTGTGCGACCCAGTAGGCTCTTACCACATTGGCAATGATCATAAATCACATTTATGATCATAAGCAATGAGCGGTGTCTAGCAACACATCATTGCTACCCAAGTGACAAGATTGTCGGTGATTCGACTAAACCTTTATGATCATCACCGATTTATGTCATTGTCCCTTTGTCCAAGATATCAAGACTAAGCATGAGACATGGAATGTGTCACTGTCGTATTGCCCAACTTTGGTTTCTTGATTACCGAGTAGACTAACTTAAACTGATGGCATTGATATCGTATATCAACTCATCCGATCATGGCTATGCATTTTCTAAGTCTCACTCTATCAAAGGGCCCAAAGATTTCACTCCCGTTACATAGGAGGGACAAATCCTATCTTGATCATACAAATCCCACCGCATGATATGTGACATACCCAATGACCTCCTTCAAGTTCACTCAGTTACGAGCAACAAAGAAAAGTATCAAAGTATGTGACTCACATGTAAGGAACCTTGATGATCTTAGGTCGATGGACTATATATACCATGATCACTATGAGAATCACTTATGACACTCATATAACGATCCATGAAGTGTTCTCATGGTGGGTCAGTCCAGTACTCAAGTTCTCCAACTTGTACCCATATGTAGACAACATATCTCATATTAGTCTCCACATATGCTAGTCATTATGTATTATTGCAACCCGCTCCACAATAATACTAGACTAAGGACGTTTAAGAATATTATTATTCTAGGGTTACAATTATGTTTATTACGTTATGCAGAAACAAAACAACAAATATAATTGCTGGATTAATGCCTTAATAAAATATCATGACTCAATGTGCAAAAATACAATCATCTCATGATTGGCCTTTTCAGCACAACACTAACAAATTCCACTCTAGACTTAAGTCAAAAGCTTGAACACCTTAAGGGTTACACTAGGACATTTAGGTCCTTATTGTCTTTAGTGTTTCCTTTGTCCAAACTTGTCTTCTATGAGCAATTTGGTCCCCCAATAGCACTTTCGTACCATTCATATCATTCTCATAACTCTCCAAGTCTCTTTCTTGAGGGTTTTGCAATTGAGTACCCGAATTTTCAAAACCTTACAAAAAAGTCCATAGGTTGCTTGAAAAACAAGCAACCCTTTAGGCTTTTCTTGGGAGCCAAGTTACCAACCTCGAACACTTTTAAAGAGGTGTTGATCATGCCTTTTAACCCCCACACTTCAATCACTTTAGTAAGAATTACACAAT
This sequence comes from Aquilaria sinensis, assembly GCA_005392925.1. Lineage (NCBI taxonomy): Eukaryota > Viridiplantae > Streptophyta > Magnoliopsida > Malvales > Thymelaeaceae > Aquilaria > Aquilaria sinensis. Next base: position 48,571 of record SMDT01001637.1, read on the forward strand.
ATGATGGTTTTTAGCCATTATGACACGCTTGTAATTCTCCCATTTTTTTGAGGTGGTAACATTATTCATAGTGAATTTTACTGCTAATTTCCTTTTTGGTTTTTTCCTTCTACATTGGTTGGTTTGATACATATGTCATGTGTCTTGATTTATTTTTACTTGGTGCTGCTTTTCTAATTTTGTGTGCTTAGTTGTGATTTTTTTCCCTTGAGTGTTTATCAATTTTATCTTGTGAGTTTGACGATAATTATTTCGGGTTCATCCAAACAAGTAGTATTAGAGCTTATGGCTAAAGACGATATGGGTGGCAGCGCATATTCAATGCTCAGATTGAATGAATCAAATACTACTAAAAAAATGTCAATTTCCAACAGCTATTTCTATGGCCTCGTGTTGGAAAATTATCTCTTTCCAACATGAAGCCGTTGGAAACATATGTGTTGGTAAATGAAGCATTAGAAAAAAAAATTTCAACAGCTTAATTTTTGACCGTTGAAACCACCAACATCAAACCTTTGAAAAACAAGTTGTTACTAATTTCTAACGGCCTAACCTTACATATGTATTTGTAACAGCTATCGGATTTTCGAACGGTCTAGGTCATTAGAAAAAGTTGGACATTTGCAACTATTAGGGCCATTGGAAAATACACCAACGACTCTAGCCATTGGAAATTCCATTTTAAAAAATAAAAAAAATTACTAAACTCTCGATAATATTTTTTTATATATTACTAAATTTATTGTTATATTTACCAAAAATATATTTTTGTTTTAATAAATACTATATTTTATAATATTACAAAAAAATAAATGCACTAAAATTACAGAACTCTCCAAAATTAGGGATGAGCATGGATCGGGTTGGTTCAATTTTATAGTGGAACCGAACCAACCGAAAATGGCCTCGGTTCCAAAATTTTTCTACCCAACCCGAGAACCAAGAACCGAACAGAACCAGAACCATAGTTCTGGGTTTCTCGGTTCTGGTTCTTGGGTTTTTTAGTTTATACCATATACGTATAACAATACCAAAATTCATTAAATTTACATCCATAATCAATTTTATGACATATTTAACATAATATATAATTAAATTAATATTTAAATATATGTACTTAGATACATTCAAAAGAGTTTAAAATGTTGTTCTTACAAAAATTGTTCAAAAGAATTGCTTGTGGGGCATCTTTTATCTCAACTAGTTTACTTTCTTCCAGTAATCCCAATATTGGTATGACATTCAATATAAAAAACTGAGCCTGTAAAACCATCTTCTTTAGTATCAAAATCTAAAATATGTTGATATCATGAATTTTTAATTTTACATGACTCATAAATGAAAAAAATATCATAAATGTGTCATAACAAGTAGTTTGAAATGAAAGATCGAAAATAAAATGACTTAGAAATAGTGGGTCTATGAAGCAAAGTGATTTAAGTAAATATGAAAAAATTTCGTAAATGATCCCACAACTTTCATACTGTTTCACTTTGGAACATCAGTTTAAGAGTTTAATATAAAAACACAAAATGACCATCATAATATTTCAAAGAAATATGTGTGTGTGTGTGTGGATATATTAGTAATACTATAATTTTTATTATATAATTATATGTATCTTGAGTTCGATTCCACCTCGGGTGGGTTTCATATGGAACTAGAACCAACTTAAAAACGGTGCGTTTCATATGGAACTAGAACCAACTTAAAAACGGTCGATTTTCCTATATGTGGAACCAACTCGCGAACCATGATCAATTTTTACCCAACTAAACCCAACCCAATAGGGTGGTTCGGTTTGGGTGTCGGGTTTACCCAATCCATACTCACCCCTGCCCAAAATCACAAGATTCATAAAATTACCAAAATAGAAAAATACAAAAATTATAAAAAATACAAACTCACAAACCACAAAATACAAAAATTACAAAATCTCATAAATTAAAAAAATTCCAACAAATCACAAAAACCACAACAATCCAAAAACAAATCATAAAAAAATCACAGAAATTAAAAAAAAAAGCAACAAAATCATAATCCAAAATCAGATCTGCAAACGCGAGGTGGAGGAGGAAAAGTCGAGAAGCAAGACTGACAAGCAAGGCGGACAAGGAGATGAAGGAGCGAAGCGGAGGAGGAGAAGTCGTCAAGTGAGTTGGAGGAGGAGAGAGGCGTGAATGGCATATGGGCGATCAGGGAGGATGGAGGAGAAAGGGGGATGGATGTCGCATGAACGGCAATGGAGACCTGCAAATGTCAACAGAGACAGCTGGCAATGGCGACGAAAAGAGGAGAACGATGACGACGAGGCACGAACGCTTAAGGTGAGAGGACAGAGAGGGCGAGAAGAGGGAGAGAAGGCAAATGGCGAGAGGCAGAGAAGGTGAGAGGAAAGAGAGAGGGCTGATTGCTAAGAGCAAGAAATGGTGAATATGTTAAAAATATAGGTAAGGTTAGATTAGGTCTGAGTTAGTTTTGGGTCAATTAGTTGGGCCTAATAGGTTTTGGGCCCAATATGATATATGATATATTGTTGTATATATTATTATACATTATATTAAATATATTGAATATATCATTATGTGTTATATATATGATATATAAATATATATACACGGAACTATATTTTTATAATAATAATAATGATTATTATTTTAAATATATGCACGCACACATACACACAAATATGTTAGTTATTATTTATATATGATAAATATGATACATAAGAAATATTACAAAAACATAAATATATTTTTAAAATATTACTTTACTTTCTAAAATATATAAATATGAATATTATATCAATATTTATCAACTCAATAGCATAATTATTTAAATCAACATATACTTATAATAATTATCAACTTGATATGATCCAACAAATCATACTTGCTGGCTTTGATACCAACTTGCTGTAGGATCAGGAACTTTAATATACAAAGCATCAAATAGATAAAAAAGCAGAAAATAGATAGGGAAGAGGGAAAGAAAAGACTGAGATGGTGGCTAAAAGAAAGCCTGCCTCTATATTACAATTTGACACTTATTTATAATAATTTAGAAATGGATTTGAAGTGATTTTGAATCCGGAAACTGGTGTCAGGGATGATGATTCTTGAAAATTGCTACTATATGTTGTCAGTGCTGACATCATTTTCTATTATTGCTTCTAGGTCATTTTTTTTTTTTTGAAAAAGTTCTGGCTGAGTGCTTGTTGTCTGTTGAGTGCTCCATTGAGTGCTTTGTTGAGTGTTTGTTGGGTCAGCTTCTTTAGAAAAAATCTCTATTGAGTGCTTGTTGTCATCATCTTTCTTTTTCTTCCTTCACTCATAAGTTTTGAATAACTGGTTAGATCCTTTCTGAACTTTGTTTTGATTAGACTCCTTCTAAACTATTTTCCTTTTAGTGTGAAACCTCATGTGTCCTCCCAAAGCTTGTCTTAATGGAAAGAACATATGACATATGGGGCACGAATGCCTCTATATAACAACATGAGGCATGTTACTATAGACATAATTTCTTTAGTTGGTGTGAATTTATTTGGAGCCATGAGTCTTCTTTACATCTAATTTGTAGTTCTGATGAATTTATAATGCCTTGAGCTTCCTTGCTACGGGATGTAATTATTAGTCCTTTCATTCTCCTTTTGCTTTTGTCTTTCCATGTGTAGATGAGGAATCTGATTTAAGTAGTAAGTGCAATCTTCGTTTGACAGGAATTGATAGCAAATATGAAAAAAGGGAGACACTTGATTGAATACTTGAATTATTCCCTTATTGGAGTCTTGCTAAAACTTGCTAAACCATGAATTGTCTGAGGGTCTTTGATAATGAAATTGTTGAAACAATCTATCAAGGTCTTCTCCTTGAATCTTTTTGAATGTTGAAAAAATGTTTAATTGTCAAAAGGGTCTTGAGCAAAGTGGATGTCATAACAATCTTCTTCTGGCTTTAAGAAACCTGAAGTAGATGGAGATATCATCTTGATGTCTTTTTCTTCTAAGTCTGAGTCAAATTAGGACGCCAATTCTTTAATCATTTTCTTATATTCTTCTTTAGAAGTAAAAGCAAACAATTGAGCATGAATTTGAGATTTCTTAGTTAAGAAATCTAAGTTCTTAATCATTGCTGACATAGGCTGATTTGTAATCCATTGAATCACTGATTCTAGATTTGCTCTAATTTGTCCATATCTATCCCACCATTTTATTTTAAAATTGTGGGACAATTGAGTTAGGCCAATTTCGTTTTGATTAAAAACAAATGTCCAGGCCATTATCCATGGTATTTTGAAAGTGATTTAGAAATTAAGAAGTCTATTTGGAACATTTTTGGAACCTAGGAATTTTTTAAGGTATTTGTTGAATCCTTTTTTGATTATTTTTGGAAGGGCTTCTCTGGTAAAACCAAAATAGTTCCACCAGTTTAAGATCTAGTTTGGGAATTTATGGTTCAAATTCTGATGAAAGAAAAACAACCAAGAATGGGTATAATTTCTGATATAAAAGGTATTGTACCAAGCGTTTATGTAATCATAATAATTGAACGAAGATGGATTAGAACGAAGAGATAAGCTTTTGAAACTGTAAACGGATTGATCTTAGTTAGAAGAACTTAAAATTTTGTCAATCTAACATTTGGAATAATTTATTTTAGATGGATCTTTCTTACCGTAAATATGAGTTAGATCGATGGATTCAATGTCAACAAAAATTTGTTCATAAAAATTACAAGTTTTTAAAGGATGTTTAGGAATGAACATATATCCAGCAGGAAAAATTTTTTGAATCAAGAAATCAAAGTTATTTTGATTATGTAAATCTTTATTTCTAGAAAATTCTAGTTCATAAAGAAGAATTAATAAATTACAAGTTTTAGTATAGTAAGAAGGCTTAGTTCTTTGATTCTGAGATGAAACACCTTTGTCTTTAGACAAAGTTAATTTTGAATCACTTCTTAACATGTTCAGGTAATTCGAAAGGGGGTTTTTTTTTTTTTTGACTCTGTGGCTTTTGGTGACAAAATTGCAAATGAATTTTTTGTCATCTTTTTCCGGTGTGGAGATGAGGGTTTAAAGGTCATGGTTGGAAAAAATTTTCTTAGTCTTTCCTTGCAGGAATTCATGAGATAAAAAATCAGGAAGATTATTTGAAACTCCTTTTATGTTTTCTATTTCAAAATCCAAATTACTAAGTAGAGCTTGCCATCTTGCAAAAATTTGTTTTGAAACCAAATTTTTTACATCCTTTCCTAAGATTTATTTTGCAGACTTGTAATCAACATGAAGAAGAAATTTCTTTAAATATAAATCATCTTCAACTTTGAAAATACATAAAACAATTGAAAGTATTTCTTTTTTAATAGTACTATAATTATTCTGAGGATCATTCCAAAAACCTAAATGAAATCTGACTGGACTCTCTTTAGTTTGCTTAAAAAGTCTCTGCTTTAAAATACCATCGTATCCTATTTCTGAGGCATTGGTTTCTAGTATTAAAAAAGCATCTAGATGGGAGAGACTCAAACAAGGAAGACTCTTAATTTTTTCTTTTCTTATTTTTACACACTCTGTGTTCTTTTGACCAAGCTAAAGGTTTATTTTTAAGTCGTTTATAAAGGGTTTTGCACATGATTTTAACATCCTTGAAGAAATCCAATATATAATTTAAACATCCTAAAAATCTTTGAAGTTGATTTTTATCTTTAATTTCATCAGGAAATTTAGTTATAAATTCTAAAGAATTGGATATTGGTGTAATCATTCCTTGATTTATTTCGTGACCAAGAAATCGCATTTTGTTTGAAATAATTTCATTTTTGCTCGAGATACTACCAATCCATTTTGTTTAATTAGGTTATAAAATTTTTCAAAGTGATAAAAATGTTGTTTTAATGAATCAGAAAAAATTAAGACATCATCTATATAAACAATGGAAAAATTTTTAATCAGAGATAAAATATCATTCATTATGTTCTGAAATTCAGATAGAGTGATCTTTTAATCTAAAAGGTATTACCTTCCATTCATAACACTTAAAAGGGATATTAAAACATGTTTTATATCTATCTTTTTCATTAATTTGCATATACCAAAAACCAGAGTTCATGTCAAATTTTGAAAACAACATTGCACTATGTATATTTTTTAACAAGTCTCTTTTATTAGGAATAGGATAACGAATACATTCTAAAACTTTATCTAAAGGTTTATAACTTATTACTAATCTAGGAGCTCCTCTTTCTATTTCTGCAACGTTCATTAAATAGAACATGAAGCATGACCAAAAGGACTTTGATTTTTGGATTAACCCTTTTGATTCTAAATTAGATATTTCTTTAACAAATAATTTTTCTAATTCTTCATTCATATGTATTGCTCTTGACTTAGTAGGAATTTGTTTTTCATCAAAATTTTTAATATAAGGTAAGCTAACAACATGTTTTTTTCTATTCCAAAATGCATTCAAAATAGTAGTACAAACATCTTTTGAAAATTGTAATTCCAAATTTTTATCTTTTCTTGAATAGAAGGTTCTTGTATTTGAGTTTCTAAATGTAGAAAATTTATTTCTTGAATTAGATATTTACAATGTTTTTCTTTGTTTTGAATCATGTTGATAAACTATTTATAAGAATTTTGTAAGATTTTAATACTCCTTTCTCTAACAGGAAACATAAAAGGAAAATATAGTTCTTTACCTAAAGCTTTTGATTTGATTTCATGGGGAGATACTTTAAAAGGATATAAAGTAATTATAAATGGAGTTCCTAATATAACATTTGTATTTATATTTTTTATTAAAATAAAAGGAATCTTAATACATACTCCAGTATTACAAATTCTAACTTTACTCAATTTGTATTTTACATTTAATCTGGAATTATTTGCATAACGCAATTCTTCAGTTTGTTTTTTCATGGTATTTAGTTGGAATTAATCCTTCTTGAATATAATTTTGATCTACTCTAATATATACTAAAGCTATTACTTTCATATGATATTCATCATTGATTATAAGATCTATTGAAATGTACCATTTATGATAATGAATTTTTGAAATTATATTTATAAACTCTTCATTTTCATTGGAGTTTAAATCTGGTTCTTGAATAATGATTCCTTTATTTTTAGGTTTTTTTTTCTTCTTTTCATTCATAAGGATTTGCTGAACCTTTAATTCTAAAACCTTTTGTTTGATTCTTTTATTTTCATCCTTAAGATCATTTATTCCTTGTTTTAGATTTTTCACTTCTTTATGTAAGTCTGAAAGTGTAGGAACTCTTTCTTTTTTAACTGTGTCTAAAACATCTGACATTTTATATGGGTCGATATCATTCTTTTTATTTTCCACTATTACTAATTCTTGAAGTTTCTTGAAGGGTTATTTTCTTATTTCTAAATTTTCTATTTTAAGAACTAGATCAAATAATTTTTATTTATTTAAAGTTATCATATTTATATTTGAACATTGACATTCTTCTAGATTATAATCTTCTGTATGATCTGAACTTCAACTTTCATAATTAGAACTTGATTCTAATAAATTTATTTCCAAGTAAGACATCGTTTCCTCTGAATTTTTGGACTCTTCCTATGATTTAACGCCTGAGAGTAATAGATTGATCATTTGATTTTTTTTTTAATTTTTCTGAGATGCCTAAACTATTAATCTTATCCTTCATTTTACATTCATTTTTATAATGACTTACTCTTTTACATTTATAACATACAAGTGCTTTATTTCTATATTGTTTTTTATTTTTCTTTTTCTAAGATTGATAGGGTTTTTATGACACGGCCATCCTTGGCCCCTGCCTAGGAAGCCCTGTGAGAGCTGGTCTCACGGTGGTTGCAATTGGCTAGTTGTGTATGTGCACGGATTAAATCCCATGATACTAGTTGATTAACCTAGAATATGCAATATGCATGCTCTTCATACTTTGACTTGGATTAATAAAACATAAAGCATTAACTTGGCCAAGTAATTTCATAAAAACTAAGTGCAATAGCCAAAGCATACAAAATCAATATTTGTGTGAGTTTACTACACATAACAACTCGTGAGAACATTCATATATAAAGTAGGCTAATGCCCTCACCCAAGAGCAACCCTAGAGTCTATGACTCTTCATAACATAGACTATGGAGGCAACTAAGAGTACTGTATATATATACAAGCCTCAACTGAGATCTTCTTGATCTAACTCCCACCTTGGATGTTAGTTCTAGTGGCGAGTCTCAAAAGCCCTTGCCCAAGTGCTACTAGGCTCTGCAGCCAAAGGAAGACACTAGTTAGTACTGTTACTCAACCAACAAGTACCCATGTAGACTAGAATCATAGAGATTCTCAAATGCCGTACCTGTACACACAAAAGAGCACTACCGCAATAATCCTCAACGATTACCCAGCCCAACAACTTCAGTATCTGTACAACATAACTAGGGAGTGAGAATTCAACATTCTCAGTAAGTGGTCTTCTGTGTACTTACAAGAAAATTACTAAGACTCTACATATGATAACATATGTAACTTGCTGCGAGCTCACACAGCATGAAGGTCTGATATATGCACATATAACTAGGCCTTTAAAACCACTCCTTAAACTAGTCCTCCTCACGGGGCATCACTCCATGCCTAGCGAGTTCTGGCCACTAACTCGCTCCTAGTAAGCTGTAGCTTACTGATGCAATCATGTCGCCTTCCCTTAATCGTTGTGCAGGGGAATTATGGTGGAACTTTGTAGACGAGGCCATAAGACCTCCTTGTAGACTAGATGAACAAGGTTTCACCTTGCAACCTCATGGCTACAGAACGACTAGGTCGCCAAGGGTTCTAAACCTTTCACCTGAGCTAGCAGTACTTAGTTATGCTCATTTGCAACCTAGTTTCCTTGCTTGTTACACAAGCAACCATGAAACCTCATAAAACTTAAGGAAACCCTTACCTCTTGTGGGACTTTTGGAAGTCTCGGGGTACCCCCCGAATCCTTAGACCCCAAGGTACTCTAAGAACCCTCTTAGGTCTCACCTCAATCATCCTAGAAAAATGTGAAATTTTTGCCATTTTTGCTTGTGGCGACGTGTCATCACAGTTGGTAACGTTCTGTGAACTTTTTCTGGATTGGAGACGTGTTGCGGGCCTCGACCTGTAATTGGCGACGTGTCGCTAATCTGCATTTCTGCAGAATTTGGCGCATTTTGCTGCTATGAATTTTGGACACTTAGCAAACATAGTAAACATGCTTGGAAAGCCTCCAAATTTTATACACTTATAGACCATGTTGCATAGAACAAAACTAACTATCACAAGCCAATCTATGATGCTCTATAACATCATCCAAATCCTCTCAAACTTCATAGTCCACCACAATTTAACCAAAACATTTAACTAATGCTATTGCTAGAATCACTCAATTCCTTCAAGTAAACTCAAGCCAATAGCATTAATTGAACTTGAAAATATAACTCTCTTACCTCAACTCCAAGTAACAAGCAAGAATCAAACTCTTTTCCAATCCACTAAGCCCAACAAAGTGTTACCTAAGTTCCAAGCAAAAACATAAGCACTAAACATCAAAATCTTACTTTCTAACCAAAACCCAAGCTCCAAACTAACTAATTAACATGAATTCAATCACGAACACATTGATTACCTCGTTCTAAAAATAGGGGATGGGAGAAAACACTCTTCCAAGCTCCAAAACCATGGTTTAAGGCTTGAAATGAGCTCCTCCTAGCTTATAAACCTTGATAGCTTCTTGTTCCACCAAGAAAACCTTGATTCCAAGGAGAATTTTAGAGCAAAATGAGGGTGGGAAGGTTGAAAACGTGGTTATGGAAGCCACACAATCACTTTCCCCTTCTTAAACCCTCACTTAACCTCCAAGCCATCAAAGTATTAAGCTTTTTATAAATAAACCCCCATCTTTGGTAACTTAGTGATTCTTGATTAAATTCTTGTTTATTATTCAAGTTTGAGTTAAGGTTGAAAGTTAAGTTATAAAAACTCATTTTAACTACTCGGGACTCATCTCGGCTATTCATGATGCAAAATTACCATTTTACCCCTGAACCTCGTTTAATGCTTTATCTTTCTCGGAACTTAGTAAACTTTGCTAAACTTCTCTATTCTTGCTATGTAAACTTGAATTAAGGTTCCAAACTTAATTTAGAACATTTTACCTTCCTCAAACATGCTTTCCACTAGAAGGGCCATAACATTTTATGTCTTAACCTTTGAATATTTTTTCTTATTATGAATAAATTTATTTTTCTTATATTTTTCTAAACGTTTTCTAAATTGTTTCCTTTTTCTATTTGGTGGAGCAGAAATTTTTTCATAACCATATTGGGAACAAAAACTTCTTAATTCTTTTCTTCCTTGAGCATATTTGTTCTTAATTTTATTTTTTAGTTTCATATCATTACATAAACTTAATCCTTCCAAATTTATATAACTGATTAATTCTCTATAAGATAAATTATCGTAAGGAATAGTTTGATTGTATTCACTTCTTATTCTATTTATTACTCTTTCAACAAATAATTTTGGGAGTCCAGCTATAAATTTTTCTTTCCAAATGCTAAGATAACAATCATTTCTTAAACATAATTTAGTTAAAAATAAATCTTTATACCATCTAAAATCATGTAATTTAGGACAAGAAAAATTCATTAATACATCTATACTTCTATCTTGAAAATGAATTGGGTCTCTTATGAATTCTTTGCATATTAAAAATAGTAAAGTATTAACATCATCAGGTACATCTTCTTGGATTCTAACACCATTTTCTTCACAGATTTCTATTTTTGTACAACTTAACACTTGTTCTTTAATAGCATCATTTATGCTATATTGCCACCAACCTCTTAATTAACCAACAAAACCACCTATAAAAAATAAAGCTGTTTGTCGTTCACTTTTGACCATCCATCCTATAGGCTGAAGCTGCTATACTCATTTGATATACCATATTTAAAACCTGACATTCTATACATCCATCAATATACCAAACTATATTTTCTTCCCCATTGTATGCAATCTTAGTTTAGTTTGGTTCTCCATACTGCATGTCTAGAGGCGAAGGTTTAGTGTAATTATTTTTTTGAAAAATATGTTCTTTTGGGTCTTGAATTTTTAATCTTATTTACTTCATTTAGTCCTTCTAAAAATTGTTGTCCTAAAATTTCTATTTTATTTTCATTAGTGATAACATTAATAGAGCTAGAAGTATAAGGTTTATTTTCTATCTTAAAATTTGTTAATTGATCATTAATTCTTTTTAAAAGTGACCTTTGATTTTCTATTTTAATACTACTATCAATTTCACATGGTTTTAACCATGGTTGCATTATTTTATCTTTGCTTTTACTTTCTTTTGTATCATCTTTTGAAAAAGTAAATTCTTTAGCAAAAAAATGTGGGTTTTGAGAGGATTGATGCTACTTTACTTTCTTTAATATCATTGAAAATTGATTCAACTCTATTAACTTGTTTGGCTATGGAGATTAGAGACTGATTTGCATAATTATTTCCAGTCTTAATCTTATTTACATCTTTCTTTTGAGCTGATTGTTCTCCACCTATGGAAGACTTTTGCTTAAAAGGAGAGACCATTAATAAAATACCTTTTGACTTAAGCACAAAAGATTCTTTAGGAGGATGAACTGAGACTATCTTTCCATGATCTACTATATTCCAAGTTTGAGTAGTCGTAATTATAGGATTAATATCTAAGAATGGGTAAGCTATATTATAATTCAAACAATATATAGGAAACCATGTAAAAAATGGAATATTAGTCTTTAGGGTTTTCATATTATCATACCATAACTCTCTAATTTCAATCCTTTTAGAACTTTTAAAGTTATTTAGAAACCATTCTCTTTTCTCTTTATTATTATTTTCAAAATAATTTATTTTTAAGGCTTTTTTATTTATTTTGAAATTAGTAACCATGTTTATAGTTGAATAAAATTCCATTTGAGATGCTATCGAAGACATTTGAGGGGAATCATTTTGATCATTTTGTTGTGATTTATCATTTTTATTTGAGGATTGTGGGATATCATGGATGTTATAAATCCTTTTAGGGACTTGATTTGAAAAATCAACTTGTAATAAATCTATTGGAGCAAAATGATTGTTTTGAGATGATGATTCAGGGAGATAAATATTTTGTCTAGGTATTACTATAGGAGTATTTAGGTTTAGAATGATTGGGTCTGGATGATTTACTGGGTTTCTTAGGAGGTTTGAGGACCTTGGTAAAGCATTTATTGGGCGTTGTTCTAATTCTACACTTCTTCTAGATCCACTTGTTGAAGGTCTAGAATTTTCAAATTGACTAAATCGTGCTTATGGAAATAATTTGAAAAATCTATACTTACAGAAGCATTTGTTTGTTTAAAAATTAAAGCTCTTTCAAACATATTTTCTAAAGGTTAATAAAAAACTGTATTATCTAGATCTAATCTCCCAGATTTTGAAATTTTGTTCCATTTATGTTTCTTTGGAGTATGAACAAAAGTATTTTGAGAATTTTCTTTGAAAATTATAGTTTCATCTTTTATTAAAGGTATTTTTGCTTTTGGATTTACAATGTTGCAACCAATACAAAATCAATTTGTATAATCTATCGAGTTTACTATAAAAGTCCTGTCTACATCAATTTGTATAATCTATCAAGTTTACTATAAAGTCATGCTTACTACTGTAGACATGACTTTATAGTAGACTCGATAGATTATACAAATTGATTTTGTATTGGTTGTAACATCCATATTCTTTGTTTTGACTATAAGCATCAAGGTTTCTAAAACATTTGGATCAAATAGGGAAACCAAAAAATTTGGAAAACAATTAAAATATATTGGTCCATTAGCCAAATTTGAATATTATATCAATATATATATAAATATGAGTATTATGAATATATATAAATATGAATAGATATAAATATATCAATATGAATATTATACATTATAAATAATATAAATATGATGAAGATGATGATGATGATGATGATTATTATTATTTAGTTTATATGTATGGCATATACATCATATACATTATTACATCATATATATATTATGTTATATTTATACTTAAAAATATGTTTTTATACATTATAAATATGTATATAATTATTATTATTTATTATAAAATATTCTTAAAATACTACTTTATTTTCTAAATTTGTGAAATTTATTGGTTTATCAGCACAATTTTCCAACAACCGTTGCGTTCGAAATTTCCAAAGGCAGCGCGCTGGAAATTTCCAATGGCCTTCACGTTGGAAACTGAAATTTTCAAATTTCCAACAGCCATATTTCCAATGGCTTAACAAGTTGGAAATTTCCAACGGCCAGGCCATTAGAAATTTGTCCCTTCGTTTTCCAATGGCTCTTCACATTGGAAATTTCCAAAGGCTTAGCTGTTGGAAAATGCATGTTTTTTAGTAGTGAAATTATTTGATTTGGAAGCCAATGATGGAGGATCTACTCTATTACCTTGATTTGTATGATCTGATTTAGGGTGATTCAGCCAAGCCGAAGGACAAGTTAGATGGTGATTGGAATAAGCTTAACTGCAAGATAGTTGGCACAATTAAAAGATGGTTGGATATGAGAGTGTTTCATCATGTTTCTGCAGGGATGTATGTTTAGACTTTGTGGAAGAAATTAGAGGCCTTGTTTGAGAGAAAGATCGGCTCAAAATAAAGCTTTCACCATACGGAAGCTTGTAGTTTTGCAGCTTCATGAGGGGTAGTTAGTTTTCGAGCATTTGAATGATTTCTAGAACTTGATCAATAAATTGACTATCATAAAGTTAGAGCTTGATGATGAGTTGCAGGCACTGATTTTTTTAACTTCCTTACCTAAGAGCTGGGAAATCTTTGTGATTACTATCAGTAATTCGACCCTGCGTGGCAAACTGACCTTGAGTTTGGTTAAGAACAACTTATGTAATGAGGAAATAAGGAGGATGGAATCAGGTTTTGAGAATGCACAGGCTCTTGTCATTAAAAGTAGAGGTAGAAATAAGAGTAAGGGACCTGAGGGTTGTCATGGGAAATCTTGTGAATGCTTGAAGTTTAGAGATGGCAAAGGTTGTCATTATTGTGGAAAACTTGGTCATATAAAGAAGCATTGCTGAAAGAGGAAAAAGGATGAGAAAGAGAAGGAGAAAGCACCTAAGGTAAACAATATTGCCACAGTTGTTGAGTCAGATGCTGATGATCTAGTTACACTAGTTTGTGCACAGGCGGACTTTGATCATATTATAGATTTGAATGCCCAGTGGATAGTGGATTCAGGTGCATCCTATCACATTTTTTCTAAGAAGAAATTATTTGCTACTTACAAGGAGGTTGATCTCGGGATGGTGAAGATAGGTAAAACGACCCAATCCAGGATATTATGGATCAGTGATGTTGTTGTGCAGACTAGTTTGGGTGTCACTTTGACATTAAGAAATGTTTGTTCGGCTATGCGGCATAGCCTTATTTCATTGAATGTGTTTGACTATGAAGGTCATGATCAGAGTTTAAGAAATAAGATGTGGAAGCTGAAGCGTGGTTCTTTGCTAGTGGTGAAAGGTGATCATGTTGCACTTTGTTCAGGACACATATTCATATTTGTGGGAGTAGTTCGCTGAATGTTGTTAAGGATAATGCTTCTTCAAATTTATGGCTTAAGTGGCTGGCTAACATCAGTGAGAAAGGGTTGGAGACTTTGACAAAGCAGTCCTTCATTCCTATTGCCAAAGGTACGCCATTTGATCTTTGTGATTTTTGTGTACTAGGAAGGCATCATAGAGTTTTTTCATGTTCTTTCTACTCAAAATAAAACTAAACTTGAGCTAATACATGTTGATATTTATGGTCCTACTGAGGTGGAGTCATTGGGTGGTATCCCTTGTAGTTGTGAGCTTCAGCCCAACTTTCCACCAAACAGGCATCATTATCTTAGAATGAATCAGATGTCCTTTCCACCAACTGTTTGTTATTTATCTTCATTCACACTTTCATATTTGTGTTGCCTGCTCACGGTTGTTAATATTACCATAATTTTTTCATTGCTTTGCAATAATTTGTAGCCGGGCTATTTTCCGGTCTCTATTGATACTTTTTCTTGGATGTGTGAGCTGATGATGACAATGAATTGGTTGCGCAATTTGGGAAAATCTACCTTAAACTGTGAATTGAAGGTTGATGATTTACATTGATTTAACTGAATCCAAGTCCATTCTACCTTGACCTTTATCATCTTCTTTAATATGAGGAATTTTTTATCTGCCTTCTTAGCTTCAACTTATTTTTTGGTACTCAAAATCAAATATAAAGACAAGGAAAGAAAGTATGTAGACAACAAAGCATAGTCTTCAAAAGAGGAGGCTAAATCAACCCACACCCCTTTATAACCTAATAGAACTTGGTGCTTTGATTGACTTGTTTGGCTAATTCTCGATGCAAACAAAGCTTTGAATGATACAAAAAACCTTATAGTGTTGAGAATTCATCTTGGCCTTCAGTTTAGAGCCTTTTCACAAACAACCGATTATCCTTTGAATGAATTTGCTTACTCAAAACAATTATGTTCTCCTATGTGGATTCTTCCTTTAGTAGTTTAACTACTTCAAATGAATGAAAAGTGGGGGGAGCCTTTGATTAGGAAGGTAGAGGAAATTCTAGGCCTAATGCTCATATGGTCATTAAATTATGTACTTTTAATGTCATGCCTATAACTTGCATAGGCCAGGGGCTATGATTCTATATGAATGTGATGAGTACAAATGGTGTAAAGAGGTAGTGCAAGTCATGAAACACAAGGAGAAAAGGAGCATACAAGATTAAGTACTCCTAACGTGCCCCAGATACATTCTAAGGGCATATCAGTGGAACATGAGAGAAGATTGCTCTGTTCTTGAGCCAAAAGTGACTAAAATATGGTCCCATGATGGGTCTTGAGAGGAAGATTCATGGTTTGGTGAAAGATTTTCAAAAAGATTAAGAGCATCACAAAGAAATCAATGAGGGCTACAAGGGACTCTTAGGTGCATCCTTGTGTGCACTCAGAGGGAATTGAAGGCTAGAAAGCCTAAAACTCTAAGGAGAATTGTGTGGGCTCAGTGCCTAAGGTTAAAAAAAAGTAAGGGCAGTTACATAAGCCTAAGAAAGATAAAGAACACATATGAAAGAAGAAGAGCACTCTAGGGTATACTATAAGACCCTTAGGTGCACCTTTGTGTGCAACCATGGACATGTGAAGGCCGTAAAGCTTAAAATCTTGAAAAATATTATATAAGCTTGATGCTTCCCATTAAAATGAGAATAAGGGCTACAATTTGGGCTAAGAGAAGGTGGAAAACACTTGGAAGCCGTGAAAACACCCTACAGTACACTAAAGAGCTCTAAAATGCACCTGTGTTCAAATAGAATTTTGAGGGTCTAATTGGCCAAATTAATGCATGAAGTTGGTGCTCAAAACACGCAACTTGAAGAGCTAAGCAGGACAAATTATATACAAAATGACTTAAGCAACTTGAAAGGAGTTAGACCAAAAAGATAGTAAAAAATCCTTGGCAGCCAAGGCTATTTCGGCTGAACATTTTCACTGCTTAACTAGCTTCAATTAAGGCTACTTCTTATTTATTTCTTGCTATAGACTTGACCTTTAAAGCTTGGCCAAAACTCATAGCAAAGCTACAAAAAAAAAAAAGTAAAGCAAAAGAAGCCAAAGGAACGAAAACCGAAACCAAGCATGGTGGCGCATGGTTGGCTGACAGTGGTGCTCTTGGTGAGTTGATGCTTTCTTACTTCTTGGTACTATCTCATCCTCTACAACCTGGCTAAACTATTACCAAAGCATCCTAGAGCCATCGAAAAGAAAGAAGACAGAGAAGAACAAAGACAAAGCAAAATCGAGATATGGTGATTTAAAGCTAGTCCATGGTGGTGTGTGTGGCATTTGATGTAGGTTCAAGCTTCCTTGCTGCTATTCTAGACATAGGTAAAGACCTATATGAAGCTTCTTCTCCTGTATTTTGAAGGGAAAAGAGATGCCCTAGGGGATGGCTATAGCCAAAGGAACCTAGAGGCTATATAATGGGCTATGTGTGCTTTAAGCACTATGGTAAGCTAGCTAGTTTGCTTTTGGTAAGCATAGAGTTTTTGTTCAAGTTTGGCCAAGCTTGATCAATCACCTGGAGCTTTATGTTAATTGAATCTAATTAAAGTGATCACATGAAGAAATTAAAGGAAAATTATGCTTGCTATGTTAAGGAAACCATGTGTATGTGGTGTGTATGTTTGTGTGCTTCTCTGATTGTATGCGTGTGCTAACCCTTGATTTGTATATATAAGCATTTGTATTATCTTGTGTATACTGCTTTTGGTGTCTTCTTTGTCTTTAGAAGTAGGTTATTAAGCAAAATTGGAGGTTTATATGTATAACAATGTTAAAAACATTGTGAAGCTACTAGGTGCTAAATTTGGGTTCTTACTGAGTACCTATATACTCATGCCCTCATCTTTTTCTCATTTCAGGTAAGGAAGTGCAAGAGTGAAGGGCTAAGGAACCTTTGGGAGAGGTTTATGTACAGAGAGGTATGCTCTGGATTCATGGCTTATGAAAAGGGAAGCATGGAAAAGTTCATAAGATTGAACTAATGGTTGTATAATGTGTGCTAGTTCATAGGCCCTAATGGCTGCTGTAGGACTTGTTGTGTTTAGATCCATCCTGGTATGGGTTAGAGCTAGAAGAGTAATAAGGCAACTTTGGCCTAAGTGCCAAGTGAAAATGGAGGTCATAGTGACAATGGGCTTAAAGATAGTTTGTATGTGTTGGGCTTCGGGAGCTAAACAGCGCAGCAGAATTTGACCGAAACCCTCCAGGATCGAAGTGAAATGGGGTAAACCGGGTGTTGAAAAATTTTCATACCTAATTTTCAGTTGAGATCTCGCACTCAACTGTAGAGTCAAATCACAAAACCTGAATAGTTGACGTGTTCAAGCTCTATATGGTATCCACACGAGCCTCTCGGGATCACCGCGCTTCTACCACGTCCTGGCAGATGCGTTTCGCTTGCGCTCCTAGTGCTAGCTTGCGTCCTCCAAGGAATTGCAAGAGAAGAGTGCGGCTGTCCTTTTCTTTTGGGAGGCTAGGGCAAGGAGACCTGCAAATTTCTCACTAAAAGTTGTATTTATAGTGAGACTCAACTTGCAGGCCTAATGGATTTCAAAGCCCTAATCCAATTAGGCTTTAATTTCGGGCTTAATAATGGCTCAACTATTGGGCCCATTATTAATACGAAATTATTGTGAAACCAAAACCCAAATTATTAGCCCATGCATTCTAATGATCCAAATAGCTCTATGTGTGCGACCCAATTGGCTCGTACCACGTTGGCAACGATCATAAATCACATTTATGATCATAAGCAATGAGCGGTGTCTAGCAACACATCATTGCTACCCAAGTGACAAGATTGTCGGTGATTCGACTAAACCTTTATGATCATCACCGATATATGCAATTGTCCCTTTGTCCAAGATATCAAGACTAAGCACGAGACATGGAATGTGTCACTCTCGCATAGCCCAATCTTTGGTTTCTTGATTACTGAGTAGACTAACTTAAACTGATGACATTGATATCGTATATCAACTCATCCGAGCATGGCCTTGTATTTTTCTAAGTCTTACTCTATCAAGGGGCCCGAAGATATCACTCTCATTACATAGGAGGGACAAATCCCATCTTGATCATACAAATCCCTCCGCATAATATATGACATACCCAATGACCTCCTTCAAGTTCACTCAGTTACGAGCAACAAAGGAAAGTATTAAAGTATGTGACTCACATGTAGGGAACCTTTATGACCTTAGGTCAAAGGACTACATATACCATGATCACTATGAGAATCACTTATGACACTCATATAACGATCCATGTAGTGTTCTCATGGTGGGTCGGTCCAGTACTCAAGTTTTCCAACTTGTACCCATTTGTAGACTACATATCTCATATTAGTCTCCATATATGCTAGTCGTTATGTATTATTGCAATGTGCTCCACAATAATACTAGACCAGGGATGTTTGAGAATATCATTATTCTAGGGTCACAATTATGTTTATTACGTTACGCAGAAACAAAACAACAAACATAATTGCTGGATTAATGCCTTAATAAAATATCATGACTCAATGTGCAAAAATACAATCATCTCATGATTGGCTTTTTGGGCACAACACTAACAGTATGTGCATGAATGTGTGTATGTCTTGGCAAAGGCATTAAGGACACAAAACACACACATAAGTCACCTAACCTCCGTAAATCCTTTATGCATTCATGAAACCACCTAAGTGATTTCATCTGGTTGGAACACAGTCAATTGGTGAATTAAGTAAAACCCATTAGAGCTTCAAAAGCTTGAGATTCCCACCTAAGTAAATAAAAATTTGGGGTTAAGATTCCTAGGAGTTAGAGCCTAGTTCATCATATGAAAATTAACTGAGTACATAAAAACCACTGGTTGATCTTAAGTCTTGTAAAAGGTTTAGGGTAGGGGTAAATTAGGTCCTGACACTTAACAGTCATGTCCATAATGTAGTTTCATATAATTTTTTTATGCAAAAGACAAACCAGGCCTACTCATGGTTTTATTTTCTAACGATTTAGTCATTGATATAATGGTTTCCTTATTTTTGTTTTTTTGAATCATTTTAAGAATGCATTCATTCTTTTTAGAGGTTAGACTTAATTTCATGGTATGTCACTATATACATACTACTAAGAATACAAATGTAGTTTTTTTCATATATCAAATGTCATTGTATTCTTTTAGAAGTATGAATATATATATTTTTTACATATCTCACAGTTTTCATAAATATCTCATAGATAGTTTTGAAAGACAGAATAGGTTATTGAGTTTAATGTAGTTATTTTGTTTTGACATTTCTCACACTTTTCGTTGATGGAATAGGTTATTGAGTTTACTTTGACATATCTCACAATTTTAACATTACCTTGGTAAATAGCTTTAAATTATAAAATAAGTTATTAAGTTTCATTTATCTATTGTTTTCATTGATAGATTGTGAATTTTTCTTCAACAAATCTCATAATTTTCACATATATGTGGAAAATATCTTTAAATGATAGAATAAGTTATTGAATTTCATATAGCTGTTATTTTCATTGACATATTGTAAATTTTTTCTTGACACATCTCACCATTTTCACATGATAAATGCTAATTAATGAAAACTGTATAATATTGTGGTGTTTGAAATATCAAAGACGCTAGACTCATGTGACTAATGAGATAGAGAAAAAGGAGTGCGCTTGGAATTGCCATAAAAAAACAAAAACCCAACGCTCTTTGTTCCTAAAATGAATTTCTTGCTGGTGAAAATGTAACAGAGACAAACACGCATGGTTTTCTCATCCGATGCTTACTTCCAAAAATCCCTTTCAACATAAACTTCCACAAGCCGTAGGTCAATCTTCGATTTGGAATCACCGATTTCATCATTCAAATACGGTAGAGATACTCGGGTGTCTGGAAGCAGAAAATAAATGATTTGATAAGATTTTGTCTCCAATGGCAACTCACGATCTCTTGACAATCGTCAATGATCCGAACCATACCAGTGAAATCAGAAATCAGAGGTAAGGATGGATATATTTCCCACGCATGTCGCAATAGAATAGTGGATGATTGGAAGGTTTCATATTAATCGGAAGGCCGCCATCAGACAAAACCTTATAGATTGCAGGTAAAAATGTTTTGCTCTTGTCAAGGGAAATTAGGGTATTTTGGGTAGAAACGATCCGGACCTCTCGGGACATACGGTCCATGGTAGATTTTCTAGAATTTACGCCATCCACTCGGAGCATATATTTTCTATTACGTTTCCATATTAGTTTTAATTAGACGAAATCAATGAAAATCAGATATGGTTATAATAAGTCATTTGAATTCTGGGGGATTTTGTTTTAATGGTTCAATTAACTTTTTTAAAATGATAAATATGGTAATTATCAAAAAGGAAAATTTTAAAGCCATAATATCAAAAAGGATATTTTTCATTCTTTTTTTTTTCCCACTTCAAACAATAGTGTTAACAAAGTTTTCACTAGACACTATGTGAAAAATTTATTTTCATACCATAAAAACACAGTTTCATACAACAAGAACCAATTTCATAATACAAGACCTTAATTTCATACATTAACAACTCAATTTTTTAATAATAAGAACTCAATTTAATAAATAAATATCTGAATTTTGTACAATAAATATTTTGTTAGTAATTTTTTTTGTTTTGTACGAGCAATTGTATTGAGAGAGTTCTTGCTAAATACTTTGAAAAAATTAATGTTTAGTTTTATAAAATACGTAACATAATTTCGTGCCTCACCATTATTTCAATTTCTTAAAATAGGACATCAGTTTCGTAGATCAATTTTGTATAATAATAACCCAGTTTCACATATTAACATCTTAATATTGGACTATATGAACTACACACTCATGCAATAGAAATTTGGTTTTGTTCAATAGGAATATAGTTATTAAAGTGGAAAGTATAAAAAAACTCACAGTAGTTATATATCTGGACTAATTTGGTTGTTATAGTTTCAAGTGGTTCAAATTGCATCATTAAAGCAATAGTTTGTGGCCAAATTGCCCACTAATGTTAAAGTTTGGTACTGAGTGTGCCATCAACTGTTAAAAATCTAACGTTAAACGCGGAAAGTTGTTGGTTTTGAAATATTGGAGTACTTACGTAACTTTTAACAAACTTCAGAAACTGTGTATCATTTACCATTTTCACTTTTTTATGCGACAACCACATCTATCCTCCATAGGATCTGCCGCTAGTTCCTTTGAAAATGATGTTAAAATTAGTCACCACATTTGAATACTATAGATAATCCAAACCTCAATAAAATGAAACTCACTCAATATCAAATGTGTTTCTAACCATCGGCTTCTTGGCATGGCATTTTTTTTGTTTGTAAATAGTGATGTCTAACGCCACCTCCTTCGGCATTGCCTTCGCCATCAATGGCAGATCTGGTGATGATTGATGCAGTGGTAGGAACACAAAATAAATGAAAATGATAAATTACATAAAGTTCTTGAAGTTTGTTTGAAGTTGGATTAGTACCACAAGATTTCAAATCCAATAACTTCCCACATTGATTGTTAGGTTTTTAATGGCTGGTGGTATATTCAGTATTAAACAGTAACATTAGTGGCCAATTTGGGCCTAAAATATGCCACTAATGATGTAATTAGAACCACTAAAAACTATAGTGATCAATTCTGTCCCGATCCATAACCATGGTGAGTTATTTGGTACGTTTCCCTTTCTTAAATTAGCATCTCAATTCATATAATATGACTGAGTTTCGTATCTCAAAATCTCATTTCCAAACAATAAAAACTCATTTTCATATAATTAAGAAATCAATTTTATATAATAGCAACTCAATTTCATATAAAAAGAACTTAGTTTTATATATATCATTACTAAAATATAGGGATTTATCAACTACCGGTATACCAATCATTTAGCCATTGGTAATAAACAATGTGTTGAATCATTGGCATATTTTATTAATTGCCTGGCATTGGTATTGTTTTGTGGGGGCTAGAATAGGTTGGATCAAGGTCATTTACCAACGGATAGACTGTTGGTAAGTCATATAAGTGAAACACACTGTTCCACTTATTGGTTGCCAATGGTTGAGCCATTGGTGACCCTTAATTTAAAATCCTCCCCGTTTCTTCATCCAAAACCTTTGCTTCGCTTTTCTCACTTCTCTCTCTCAACGTCTGCTGCCCCAACCAGCCCCAATCCACCATTGTATCTCATTTCCCACCTTCCCAACCTATTTTTCACCGTATTTAAGGAGATATGGTGCTGATGTGGTCATGTGCTAGGTACTTCCACCGTTTTCTTCGAGTTTTATGAGATTTTTTATTTTACGAGTTTTTTTTATTTGAACCATGGCTGAGCTTGTTGTGCACCTTCTTTCCTGGGTTCAAGGCTATCGTTTGGGTGATAGTAAGCAATGAAATTGAGACGGAAGCTCATTGAACTACTGGTGGCTTCGAACCGTAATTTGGAGGTAAGGGTAGGGTTTTGGTTTTGCTCTAGTTGCCATTGTTGTATTTGATGCTTTATATTGAAATTGTTGGTAAATTTGAGATGTTTTGTTTGCTTAGAGAGTGGTTTGGTTGAGTTAGAAAGCTATAGAAGCTGAAAGACAGGTCGAATTGAACAGGAGAAAAGGGTAATCGAGGTGAGCAATTATCCTGGGTTTGCTTGTGACTTGCTTTGGCTTTTTGTTTTTTTGATTAATTTAGCTCATAATGTTGTCAATTTGTTAATTTAGGGTGTGGGGTTAACATAGTAGAAGCGGACCTAAGGGAGACAAAGAACGAAGCTTTAAATAGCTCTTAAGGTGACTTTATTTAAATTGTGTATGTTGCTCTTATACTTAATTACATAATTGATAGCTGTTAGCCTTGTGTCAAGTGGTAGATTATGTTCATGAGTAAGTGTAAGTATGAGAACGGATTTTAGCTCAAGAGATAAGTAAAACAATGAAGGGCTAAAAATATGGTTATAGTTAATTTTTTTTTTCTTGCCAAGTTTTAGATGAATCATATGTTACGGAAAAGATTGATAGTTATAAAAAATTATTATTTATTATTTATTTGAGTTTTTAATAACATTCATTAGTAATAAATTAATTTCTTTCCTTAATATTTGTATTTTCCATGACGTTAGTTGCATGGACATTCTAGTGTCCAAATATTATTACTATAAGTGTCTAAAATATTAATTTGGTGTTTGCCAACTTTCTAGTGCATTTGTTTTACACATTCACCAACTATTGGCATATAATAGAGCCGGTAGTTGAATTTATTGTAACCATTTCTTGCTTGAGATGTTCAGTGGGTTGGCTCAGCCGAGCCTGGGCTTGGGTTGGTTAGGGGAGGGCATGGCCCGCCTGATGGTAGGATCAATGTTGTAAAAACCGAACCGGGGATAGAACCGCCAAAAGCAAAGGTTCAAGGTTCAACCGGTTGAACCGTCGGTTCATTCAACACAAGGACAATAAAGTATTACAGCAGCCACAATTCTCTCAAATCTAAACTTATGCTATTTTGTTTACCTTTTCATAATATTCAATAGCAACACACTTTTCTTTTAGCATCATTATTTCTTTTCAAATAATAAAAATAACAACAATACACAATAATTTATCCCAAGATCATTCATCTATTAAAATGTACCTTCAAGCATCAACAAGTTAATTAACTTAACACAAGCCAAATTCAAAAAAAACACAAAGTCTTAAACTTATCTAAATAAGCAAAATAATGTCAATGACATAAAAGACCAAGTCTTCCATAACATCACATTAGGTTTCTTTTTTGTTCATATCAACAATCATCCTCATTGTCACCGTTTTCATTTCCTTCAACAATGCCAACAAATCCCGACAAATCGAGTCCATCCTCATCACCATCCATTTCATTAAATGTGTTACTTGAGCTTCCACCAACTATAAAATAAAAATTATAAACAGTTAGAGAATAACAATATTTCTAGAAAAATATTTTTTAAATACAACAAATTAAAATTTGAAAAATACAATCTAACCTTGATTTTTCTCATGAGAAATAGCTTCTTCCAACTCATCAATTTCAATTTCAGGTGATGGATCTTCCTCAACAACCCAAAACTCAATTTTATCAATACATTCATAATCAATTGGGTCATACTCTCGCTTTCGGTTATGGAGCCTAAATAATAAAATCATATAAAATTAATTCAATATCACAAATAAAAAATTAAAAAGAAAATAAAAATAATATCTTACACTTCTTAAAATGAAAAAAATACCTGTTTCTCAAGTGGAGATTATAATGAACATACACCAAATCATTCAACCGTTCATGCTCTAACCTATTCCTTTTTTTTGTGTGTATGCGTTCAAATGCACTCCAATTTCTCTCACACCCTGAAGATGCTGAAGTCTGGCTAAGAAGTCGAATTGCCAACTTTTTCAGATTAGGAGTATCATGTCCAAACATGTGCCACCACTCATCTACACATGTCAATAATTATACACATTTTTTAAACTAGTGCAATAAATGAGACATTTAAAGAAAATAAAACTAGTACAATAAATAGTGAGAAATTAGTTAATTTAAAGAAATGATATTTGATTAGTTCATAGAATTTTCAAAATAAACAATGCACGTGATCACAAATAAGTTTGGTGTTTTTTATTTTATTAGTTCCACGTCCACCTAAGCTCTTTTTGTTTAATTTAATAGTTATGCTTCCTTTTAAACCCCTTCCCAAAAAATAAAAATTTTAAATTAAATTAGTCTGATTCCTTTCTAGGGGTACTTATACGAATTATAGCCTTTGCTTGCTAGGTCAAATACTCAATAATCTAAAGCCAATTTAAGCAAGAAGAAATTGTTACCTGGCCTCATGGATGCTGAACAATCTAGTGCCATTTTTCTTCCAAAAGTGTTTCTTCGTTCCCGAAAAAGTGTAGTCTCTTCCATCATTTTTCTAGTACTTACTCCAATAGCTTTTGTATCAATAACCTCCAACAAGCCATTCATCACTTCGGCCTTTTGACAAAAATTAGCCTGATTATACTGAAATGCCGGATTTAACCAATAAGCTGCAGCATGGATATCTTTGCGCAATTGTTTATCCCACCTGTCCTTCATAATTTTGGTGTATTGTTTATACAACCTTTTCTTTCCTTGAAAAATTTCTTTCACAGCTTTACGAGCTCGATACATGCCTTCATACACATAACCTAAAGAAGGTTTCTCATCTGAATCCACTAGACACAATAGTCTAATCAATGGCCCCACAATCTTTACAATCAATAAACAGTTGTTCCAGAAAGCACTATCAAGAATTATTTGTTTCACTTCTTTTGCCTTGCTTGTCTTGGAGACATTCCACTGATCAAATTCTTCACTAGTGACCATTGCCTACAAAGTTTGTTTATGGTCATAAACACTATTTAGGGCAATAAAAGTTGTAGCAAATCGAGTATCTCTAGGCCGCAAAATTTCTCTCCACCCATGTCCTTTCCGTAAGAATGCCAAAGTCCACTTATGATTGTAAACAAATACAGTGATCATCCCTGCAAGTTTCTTCAAGTTATCAACATGAGGCAAACTAGCAATGTCTTTCAGCATCAAATTAATGCAATGGGCTGCACAGGGTGACCAACTAATATTCGGATATTTGTCATTAAGCAACCTTCCTGCACACTTGTAATTACTTGCATTATCAGTCACCAAGTGGACAACATTTTGGGGGCCTACCATCTCAACAATCTCTGCAAATAGATTGCATAATGTAGAACCATCCGTGATAAAGTCAGAAGCATCAACAGATTTGAGAAATGCAGTTCCTCTTGGGCAATACACAAGAAAATTTATCAAAGATCGATCTCTACAATCTTTCCAACCATCACCCATAACAGTGCAACCTGTTTCTGCCCATGTGCTTCTATAGGTGTCAATGAGTAACTTCACTTCTGTTTTGGCATCAGATAACAAATTCACCCTTATGGCATGATATGTAGGAGCTTTATACCCCATCCCAACAGAGGCAATTGCATCCACTATAGGTTGAAAATAAAATGAATTTGCAGCATTAAAAGGAATGCATGCATCATAAAAGAAGCGAGCTATGGCAAAATCGACCTCATGAAGCTTTTCCTTGCTTTGGAGTACAGACTTGATTGTTGGTTGAGATCCAGGAGTAGTTCCACTAGAAAAATAAGAGTCCAAGGCTCTTTTTCTTTTTCTAGATGAAGTAACATGAGTGTTACTTGGTTGATTGCAACTGGCGCCACCATCAGCATCAATGACTACAATAGAAACCCGTATTAGAGGAACCAAAAATTTAAAAGACAAATAAAATTTTTTATAATATTTGTATAGTTCTATGTACTTTATTTATTAGCATGTTTTCAATAATGCCTCAATAAACAAATTAATAACAAAAATAAGAAACTCGGTAATAACAAACTCTAATATTATATTTTCTTGTAATAAATGTAATCACCTTGAGATTCATGTGGATTTCTTTCAAGAGAATGACTTTCTTCATAGTTTGCTTGTCTTTGCCTCTTTTGTTCTCCAACTTCATCAAGACTTTGCTGCATGCAATAACGAACATCTGACGGCACTTTTAAACATGGACCTATATCACTTTTTCGTCCGGCAAGATGCATTTTTAGCCCATGAATGCCTCCACCTCGGTAAGTCTTTTAACAAAAGTTGCATATCAATGCTTTTTTATTATCTTGGGAAATTGCTTCACTAACATGTGCCCATGCAGGATCACTCTTTAATCGTGCTGCTTGGTTGTGGATGTTTGCTTCACCAGAAGGAGCAGTTGGATTATTTTGGCTCATAATTCTACAAATTATGGAGGCAAGAGGCTGGATGATGAGCAACGTTCAGAAACAAAAGGCCGTATACAGTACACACGTAGGTGGCTGGTATGGCCGCCGAGGTAGTGGCGGAAAGAGAAGAAGAACGGTGACGATGAACGATGAACAAAGCAGTGGTGACTATTAAGCTTCTCCTCCAATAATCAATATTTTTTTTCTCTCATAAGTAATTGAATTCTAATTGAATTCAAACAGCCATCGGATTTTTTTTTTTCATTTTTTTACTACACTTGTTAAGTAATTATATTAGACCGTCGGTTCAGGCGGTTTGACGGTTTGACGGTTCTAGGCGGTTTTTTACGATTTTGACCGGTTTTTGACCAAAGCATACATGGGCCGGTAGCCGGGCCGAAAGGAGCAGCGGGTGACGGTTGAACCGATCGAACCGCCCGGTCCGGCCCGGGTTTTACAACCATCCTTCGCATTGTAAATGAACCCCCATTCCTTAATATCTAAGAATAATCATTCCCAAAGTTCCCGTTCCCACTCCAGATCTTTTGGCTGTGGTTATTTTATTTTTTATGTTTTTAAAATTGATTGATGCATGTTAGTTTAATTTCATAAACTACTTGCTCTATATTACCTTAATTTATGAGATTTTTATATAACTTTTTGTTAGGTAAGAAACAGATAAAAGAATACCATATGTCTCAAATTATTTTATATATATTTGTTTTCTTACAGTAGCGCTCTGTATGCAAGTTTCTGCTAGATAAGAATAATTGAAAAATATGTTCTTATTAAATTTTTTGGCAAAAAATTAAAAAGTACCATTTAGTCTGAAATTATTTGACATATTTATTTTTTTTTATGTAGTTTAGGCATTTTATTTTATTTTTTTTGAACAAATTATTTTCACTTTAAATTTATAGAGAATAGTTTATTTAAATCAACTTAATCCACAATATTTGAATACAATTTTTTAAGATAAAAATAAATAATTATTTTGTTACAATATTTTTGGACATCCAAAGATAAGAAAGCGAAACAATTGAAGAAAATGTGCGATGACAGAAATGAAACATATACTACATAATAATAAAATACAGTACTTTATAATCACGTCATCAGAGAATTATGAGACATGCTTCTCTTATAAATGATGTCGGTAGTCGATACTTGATAAAGGCAATACTCATGATTAATGTATACGATGTTCATGCATTAACTTATGGAAATTAATATCACTAAATATTTTGTTTATACTTCTATAAATAGATATAGTTGCTAATATGAACACTATGCCCACTTAAAATACATATTTTCTATCTATGATTACAGATCGATTATTAGGTTCAGAACAAAAAGTGATTCTTGAGATGCGAATCACTTAAAAATTTTCTGCAGGAGAGTAATATTTTACCAATTCCACAATTTCTCACATCGTTTTCCTCCTATTTTTTCCGTGTTCCTAGTTGAGTTTAGTACCAATCTAACTTCACATTTTTTTTTTACTGTTAGCAGAAGAATGGCCTAATTCATCCGACGCCCTGGAAATGACAAATTTAAATAATGAATCAGGTAATGATATATTTTTTATTTTTTTTATCTATTTAAATCATTATCTATGATTCTGTATGGTTCAACAAAGTGTTGATATATTACTCGAATAGAGTTTATTCTCTATATAATTTTTTTTCCCCGTTGTTTATGAACTACTACCTAAATTTATTCTGAAGTTTCAACTTAAATATCTACAAAGTGATCAGTTTTTACTTTTATCTCTCTCTTACTCCCTTTGTCCCGAAAACATAGGAACGTTTCTTCGGATACGCTTATTTAAGCAAGTCATACTTTTACATTTTTAGACAATTTTACCCTACTCTTTCCTTTTCTTCATACTCGTATGCCACCGTCTAGACCCACCGCTTGCACTCCATTGTCTA
>SMDT01001638.1:0-79409 GCA_005392925.1 Aquilaria sinensis
TTGTGGAATAGTACAACGCAAAATAGACGATTTATGGAGGACTTACCATAAAGAACAAGACCGTTGCAGTCCCCAAAATCTGACTGTAAACGACCCTGTTTGCCAGCTTGTAAGAAAACTGGATAGGAAGCAAATCCCCGACTTATAGAAGGCATTGAAGCCATTACTAGACATAAAACCAGTGGAAGATGAGAGCCACAGTCATGATTGCTGTACATATAAGCTGTCATTTTGAAATTTGTCTTTTCTTTTGACAATAATGTACTTTCTTCTGTAAGCGTAATAAACACGTTATCCTTTCATCGCTATAAATGCGTGTTCTTCTTTCTGGTTAAGTAGCGGATATGGTACTCCGTGACTCTTCTTTTTTCTGGATACGGTACTCCGTGACTCTCAAAGTCAGTTATTTCTGTTTCCTACAATAACTAATTTCTTCCTTTCTTCTCTTAATTTCCTCCTTCATCAATGGAGTCTTCTCTTTCCGCCCTATGAAAGTATTTTCCTTCCCTCCCAATAAATGTTCTTAAAAAGATTTATCAAGCTAGATGTGAACGATTCAGAGTATTTATGCACAAAGGCATTCCTGATAATGTGCGATGGCTAATCGAAGCTAAGGTTCGTTCGGCTGGTGAAGTTCCAGATGCATTCTTCCCTCGTATGCCCGGCTTTGGTAAAAGTGCTTATGCCAAAAAGAGAAGAGCAAAGAGGCTAGGCGTCTGTCATAATTGTGGATGGTGGATTTGCGGCACTAAATGTCGTTCTTCAGGGATGATCACCAGAAATCGTGAAGATAGAAGAAAATTCATTAAGAATGGCTTGCGTAAGGAATCTCTAGAAGGATATCCGAGAGACTCTTGAAGCGCACTCTTGTGGAATGGTGCAATTTGAGATTGTTGGTTTATGGATGACTTTCCAAAAAGAACGAGATCGTTACAGTCTTGGGAATCTGACTTTAAACGACCCTGTTTGCCAGTTTGTGAGAAAACTAGATGGGATGCAAATCGCCGATTCATAGAAGGCATTGAAGCCGTTACTGGACGTAAAGCCAGTGGAAGACTATGGAACAAAGTCACGATTGCTGTACATGCTAGCTGTTGCTTTTGAAATTTTCCTCCCCTTTTGGCAATAATGTACCTACTCCTAACGTGAGCCATAGTCACGACTACTGTACATGTTAGCTGTTCGGCTTTTGAAAAATTTCCTTAATCTTCTGGACAATAATGTACCCAGTTTCCTAACGTGATGTACTGGTACAATTATTGTATATAGCTGTTGCTATTTGCCCCATTATGTCCTCCATCTTTTGACGAAAGTTGGCCCTTCTGACGTGAGCTCCCTGTCACTGACTACTGTATCTCGCTGAACTGTTGCTTTTGAAAGTTCCTTCAGCTTCAAACTTTCGACGGGGAACGGCACCTACTCCTGACGAACCGACAGAAGCTACAAGTCATGACTACTGTATATAGCTGCCATTTTTGAAATTTCCGCCTTCTCTGTGGACGATCATGTACCTACTCCTGACGTGAAGCCACAGTCACGACTGATTGTATATGCTAGGCAATGTCGCAATAATGTATGCCAATCCGACGATATATTTTTTTAATTTAATAAATTTTTAATTAATTTATTATTATTATTAATGAAAGTCGGACGAAATTGGGTGTCAACAGCTGCCCCCCTTTGCGTGCTTCATGGGACATGTACCAGAAAAAAAGATACTGTACATGCTAGCAGCTATTTTGAAAATTTTCCTCCTCTTTTAACGATAGTGTACCCATACCTGACCAGAGTCGTACTCGTGACTATTGTGTATAGCTAGCAATAATGTATCCATTCTTGAAAATAAAATTATTGCCTTATCTCTTCATCTCTATAAATATATCCTCTTTCTCACAAGTGTAAGGATAGGAATAGAGGAAACCTCAACTCGTAAATCCCGAAGTATTTGTGTATTTTCTGGGGCTTTTCCTGGAAAAGATGAAGAGTACTGCTATTTGTGTATTTTCTGGAGCTTTTCCTGGAAAAGATGAAGAGTACTTAAAGGCAGCCAACCATTTAGGTAGTGTATTAGCTGAGCGAAAAATACACTTAGTTTATGGAGGAGGTAGTGTCGGATTAATGGGAGGTGTAGCATCAGCAGCATCTCTAGGAGGAAGCCAAGTTCTAGGCATCATCCCTGGATCTCTGAAATTTGTTTCTGGGGGCACGATTGGAGAAGAATTAGTGGTTAAAAATTTGCAAGAGCGTGTGTTACAAATGCTTCTTAATGCTGATGCTTTTATCGCTCTACCAGGTGGTTTTGGCACATTGGGAGAAGTCTTCCAAATTGCTTCCATGGCCCAACTTAATTTGCATAAGAAACCTATTGGGCTGTTAAATGTTAACAATTTCTTTACAGGTCTGATATCTTTTGTGGATTATGCAGTGCAGAAGAATTTTATATCAAGAGTAGCACGACGAATCCTAATATCTGCAAAAACTGCTGAAGAATTGCTTGATAAAATGCAAGCTTTTGTTCCTGAACCAGATCCAGCAATGATTCAGATAGACTGGACACAACAGTCTTTCCCGACCAGTTCAATCCCATAGTTATCCTCTACCCACCCTGTTGAAGTATTGTGGAAACAGAAGCGGTCCGATCTGTTCTTCTTGTCCTTTCGTTTTGTTATCAGCATTTTCTTTCGTGTTTCAGTTTTTTTTCTTTTCAGGGAATTTCTTTTTTTGTTTCACCTTGTAAGATAGTTTTGTTCATGCTGATATTAAAACCATAGGACAAAGCCTTTAGTTTGGAATGGCTGAGTAAAGAGTAATTTTGTTTACTCTTGAGACGCATCCTATTAGGTCCACTAGTCATGACATTTTGGGGTAGCTAAGCTTCAACCTTATTTGGATGACATATCTCACAAGGGAATCTATATTTTCTGAAGAAAATATTAGATGAAACCTTGGATATTGATTCCAAACATCCGTTCCCTTTATATAATTTGTCAGTGTTATTGTCATCATCAAGATTCACTCATTTTATCGAAGTCTAAATTTTTGCACTCGCCTATTATGAAAATTCACACTTCCGAAGAAATTATTCCAATTTCAATTGCTTTCATATAAAGTTTTCTTTCATATCAATTTTCCTTCAACGATAGGACAGCTCCATATCGTCGAGGTCCTAAGGAAAGTTCCCTTAGACTCTCACGTAATCAATTTTCATTCAACGATAGGACTACTCCTATCGCTGAGGTCCTAAGGAAAGCTCCTTAGCCCTCGAAATCAATCAATTTTTCTTTCAACGATAGGACTGTTCCTATCGTCGAGGTTCTAAGGAGAGTTCCTTAACCTCATTCAATCAATTTTACTTTCAACGATAGGAAAGTTCCTATCGTCGAGGTTCAAGGAGAGTTCCTTAACCTCATTCAATCAATTTTACTTTCAACGATAGGAAAGTTCCTATCGTCGAGGTTCAAGGAGAGTTCCTTAACCTTATTCAATCAATTTTACTTTCAACGATAGGAAAGTTCCTATCGTCGAGGTTCAAGGAGAGTTCCTTAACCTCATTCAATCAATTTTACTTTCAACGATAGGAAAGTTCCTATCGTCGAGGTTCAAGGAGAGTTCCTTAACCTCATTCAATCAATTTTACTTTCAACGATAGGAAAGTTCCTATCATCGAGGTTCAAGGAGAGTTCCTTAACCTCATTCAATCAATTTTACTTTCAACGATAGGAAAGTTCCTATCGTCGAGGTTCAAGGAGAGTTCCTTAAGCCTCATTCAATCAAATTTTCAACGATAGGAAAGTTCAATCAATTTCTAAGCTTAATTCTTAACCTCAAAATCCAATCAATTTTTCTTCAACGATAGGAAAGTTTCTATCGTCGAGGTTTTAAGGAAAGTTCCTTTGCCTCGAAATCAATCAATTTTCATTCATCGGGGTTGTAAGGATGGAACCTTTGCCTCGAAATCAATCAATTTTCATTCATCGGGGTTGTAAGGATGGAACCTTTGCCTCGAAATTAATCAATTTTCATTCATCGGGGTTGTAAGGATGGAACCTTTGCCTCGAAGTCAATCAATTTTCATTCATCGGGGTTGTAAGGATGGAACCTTTGCCTCGAAGTCAATCAATTTTCATTCATCGGGGTTGTAAGGATGGAACCTTTCCCTCGAAGTCAATCAATTTTCATTCATCGGGGTTGTAAGGATGGAACCTTTGCCTCGAAGTCAATCAATTTTCATTTATCGGGGTTGTAAGGATCGAACCTTTGCCTCGAAGTCAATCAATTTTCATTCATCGGGGTTGTAAGGATGGAACCTTTGCCTCGAAGTCAATCAATTTTCATTCATCGGGGTTGTAAGGATGGAACCTTTGCCTCGAAATCAATCACTTTTCATTCATCGGGGTTATAAGGATGGAACCTTTGCCTCGAAGTCAATCAATTTTCATTCATCGGGGTTGTAAGGATGGAACCTTTGCCTCGAAATCAATCAATTTTACTTTCAACGATAGGAAAGTTCTTATCGTCGAGGTTCAAGGAGAGTTCCTTGACCTCATCCAATCAATTTTACTTTCAACGATAGGAAAGTTCCTATCGTCGAGGTTCAAGGAGAGTTCCTTGACCTCATTCAATCAATTTTACTTTCAACGATAGGAAAGTTCCTATCGTCAAGGTTGAAGGAGAGTTCCTTAACCTCATTCAAGCAATTTTACTTTCAACGATAAGAAATTTCCTATCGTCGAGGTTCAATGAGAATTCCTTAACCTCATTCAATCAATTTTACTTTCAATGATAGGAAAGTTCCTATCGTCGAGGTTCAAGGAGAGTTCCTTGACCTCATCCAATCAATTTTACTTTTAACAATAGGAAAGTTCCTATCGTCGAGGTTTAAGGAAAGTTCCTTAACCTCATTCAATCAATTTTACTTTCAACGATAGGAAAGTTCCTATTGTCGAGGTTTAAGGAAAGTTCCTTAACCTCATCCAATCAATTTTACTTTCATCGATAGGAAAGTTCCTATCGTCGAGGTTCTAAGGAGAGTTCCTTAACCTCATAATTTAGGTAGCGAAAAGGTTCTCAATGCCTAGCTAAGCCGGACAAAATTTGGTAATGACTTTGCATACATCATGTCCCATGAACCATGCAAAGGGGGGCAGCTGTTGACACCCAATTTCGTCCGGTTGTTTAAAAATTTTAAAAAAAATTTTATTAAAAAAATAATTTTAAAAAAATATTATTATTATTATTATTATTAAAAAAAAATTTAATTAGTTTAAAATATATTTTTGTTTTGTGAAGATTTGATTTAAAATGATATATGTGTGAATATGTGTATGTTTGAAATAAAAATAAAATTTCAGAAAAAAAATGACAAAAAATTAAAAGTTTGAGGTAAAAATGACAAAATTGAGAAGTTTCGGGCAAAATTGACAAATTATGAAAGTTTCAGGAGCTTTGGGTAATTTTTCACGTCAATTTTGGGCCTAAACGGACGTTTCTGGCCCAAATTGACAGAAAACGACAAAATTGTCAAAATCAGAAGCTTCTGAAGCTTATCCAGAGCCTGAGAAACGTAAAGGACTGAAATTGTCATTTTACCAATTTAAAAGATAAGTTTTGATTATTTTTATTAATTTAATTAGGAACAGTTCAGCCAAACTTCCTCTATAAATAGACCTCCAAATTTCATTGCTGAACACAGAACAAAATAGAAAGAAAACTTAGAGCTCCGTTTTAAAAAAAGGCAAAAATTTCAGCCCTTGTCCCTAGGCTCTTCTTCTTCACTCCAAAAAGACCCAAACTTTCCCTGTTTGCCGTTATCCTCCTTGCCGTTTCCACCTTTTTCCTCCCGTTACGCCGTCCGGTCGCCGTTGTTCCTCCCTGCCGTCCATTCCCTCGCCGTCACTCCGTCACCGCCGTTTCTCGCCGTCCCTTCGTCGCCGTTGCTCCCCGCCGTCGCCGTCGCCGTCGCCTTCCGCCGCCGTCCGCCGTCGCGACCCTTGCCCGCTGCCCGTTTCTCTTTCTCCTCCGGCCTCCTCCCTTTTTCCTTCCTCCTCCTGCCGCGCCGCCGTCGCCCTACCCCGCCGCCGTCGCCTCGTCGCCTCCCCCTGCGCCCGTCTTCGCCCCGGCCGCCTGAGCTTCCCCTCCTCCCTTGCTCCCCTGCCCACCTGCCGCCAGCGTCGCGATTTTCGTTTTCCCTGTTTCTCAAAATTCAAATTTTAATTTTAAAAGGGTAAACCCCTCTTTCATCCTCTATCTTTTCATTTTCTTTCATTTAAGTCACTAACCTTTTTTTTTTATCTCTGCAGAACTAACAAATATCTTTATTTGTTTAATTAATTACTAACCTTCCTTTTATATTTTAATTATTTATTATTGTTATTATTACTAACCCTTTTTTTTTGTTGACAACTAACAACTAACAACTAACATCACTAACTTTTATTATTATTGTTGTTACTAATTAACTAACTTCACTAACTTTTATTTTTGTTATACTAACAATTAATTGTGCTAACCACTAACTTTCATTATTATTGTTATCACTAACCATTTAATTTTTGTTATACTAACAATTAATTGTGCTAACCACTAACTTTTATTATTATTATTATCACTAACTTTTTTATTTTTTGTTATACTAACAATTAATTGTGCTAACCACTAACTTTTATTATTATTGTTATCACTAACTTTTATTTTTGTTATACTAACAATTAATTGTGCTAACCACTAATTTTTATTATTATTGTTATCACTAACCATTTAATTTTTGCTATACTAACAATTAACTGTACTGACCGCTAACTTTTATTATTATGGACTAACCATTTATTCCGCTTACTTATTAGGACTAATCAAGAATCCAATTTTTACAAAGCCCCCATCCTTTATTATTTGGAACATATTTTTATTTCTTTTAAAGTAATCAAAAGTTAACCTTTATTTCCTTTTATTAAAAACATAATTAAATAATTCCAAAAAAAAAATACAAATCAATTTTTTTTAAACATATCTTTAAAGTAATGATATTTAAAATTTAAAAAAATTCAAGAAAAATAATAATAAAATTATGATTTTATTAATAATTAATTAAATAAAATTTAATTAAAAATTAAATTCCATGACCAAATGATCCGCCAGGATCCATGGCTTGGAAAATATTTTAAATAAAATATATAAATCATTTTTTTAAATAAAGTACATAAATAAATTTTCCTTTTATTATTAAAAAAAAAAAAAAAAACTTTGGGATAATATTTTACTTATTTATTTTTATTCAGTAATATTTTACTTTTTGATTGAAAAACTTTGAGATAATATTTTACTTATTATTTTTTTTTATCCAGTAATATTTTACTTATTTCTCTTAAAATAATAAAAAGATATAACTTTTTGTTTCCTTTATTAAACAAAAATAAAAATTTTACCCAAATAATTTCAAATAAAGGTAATAAAAAAAATTAAATTTTCTCTTAAATATTTTAGACTTATAAATTACATAATT
Source organism: Aquilaria sinensis (assembly GCA_005392925.1). Lineage (NCBI taxonomy): Eukaryota > Viridiplantae > Streptophyta > Magnoliopsida > Malvales > Thymelaeaceae > Aquilaria > Aquilaria sinensis. The sequence goes on from SMDT01001638.1 coordinate 7,499, forward strand.
ACTTTAAGATCTTTTATCAAGAATAAAAAAACAAAATTTATGAATATCAAGACTTTTCTTTCACTTAGATTTTTTTTAAATATATAACTCTTTGTTTTCTTTAGTAAATAAAATTTCATTAAATAATTAAATAACTACTTTTTGGCTAACCTTTTACCAAATAAAATGAATAAAAGAAATATTAAGATTTTTCTTTTATTTTTGAAATATACATATAAATTTTTTAGTTTCTTTATTAAATGATCACTTTTGATTAATCTTTTCTTAAAAAAATAAAATAAATAAAATATTAAGACTTTACTTTTATTTTTAAAATATACATCTTTAGTTTTCTTCATTAAATAAATAAAATCTTGATTAAATAATTTCTTTTTGGCTTAACTTTTATCAAATAAAAAGAATAAACAAAAAAAAGAATAAAAGAATAATAAAATACTTTATAATTTTTAAAATTATTAAAAATTCAAAATTTTCATAAATACTAATAATTAATAATTTCATTAAATAATTAACAATAAATTAAAATAATTTCTTTCTAATCGGATGATCCAGCAGGATCTACGGTTTGGAAAATATCAACCTTTTTAAAATAAATAAATTAAATAAAAAGATAAAAATCCATATTTACGATATGGATTAATTATTTAAAATTTCATCAAATTCCGTGTCCGGGTGACTCGGCAGAGTCCATGGTTCGGAAGTATCAAATTTTATACAAATTATACAAATTAATTACCAAAAATCCACATCCGACTGAACGGAGGGGGAAAAATAATTCAGTTAAAATTTTTTATTTTGAAAATTAACTGAAGTTGCTAAAAAGCAAAGTAAAACAAAAATTAAAATCAACTAAGGTGCCAATTTTGGGCGCTATAACAAAGTTGTTTTAGCGTAACCGTACTCCCGAACCCCCGAACTCTCGCAGACCATATTTTAGGTGTCCAATCGACCTAGGTAAACCGATTGGTGGTGACTCCAGAAAACCCGACGTTGCCACAAGCTCCTTGCCTTTCCATCGCCATTAGGATGTTCATCCTTATGGTGTTTAGGGGAGTGAAGGCGATTGGCTTTCTTCCCTTAAACTTCCAAGGACGGCCCCCTGTTTCAGCTGGGTAGCGATTTTGCTGGCTGGGTCCCTCGGTGCGAACATGTTCAGGCCTCGGGCCTTCCATTCTCAGTTCTTCGGCAGTCATGTGCTGCTCCGCCCTCCGGTAAAATTCACCGAGTGTGTCGGGGGGATCCTTGGAGAATTCATAGAACAGCTGGGACTCTCTCCGAAGTCCTCGTGTCATGGCCAGGATTCGTATCTCTGGCCTGAAGTCTGGGACACTTAGCGCTTCCCTGTTGAACCCTGCGACGTAGTCATGAATGGTTTCCCTATTTTTTTGCGCTAAGTTGAACATTTGGAATGGCATTTTTGCCGTTGGGCGGCTCCCGATGAACTGCTGTGTGAAGGCAGTGGACAATTACTGGAACTCCATGATGTTTCCAGGAGCCAGTGAGTTGTACCACGCTATGGCCGGCCCAGCAAGGGTGACCTCAAAGCACTTGCACAGGGTAGCATCATCAGCACCGTGCAACACCATGTTGTGCTTGTACTTGGTCAGGTGGGCCTGGGGGTCGATTCGACCATCATAGGTCTCTAGTCAAGGTACCCGAAAATCACTCGGCATAGGTGCCTCGACCACTACTCGAGTGAATGGTGATTCGTCTTCATTGAAAGACTCTAACAACCTAGCCCAAACGGGGTTCTGAGCTACCTGCCTCTCCACTCTTTCTAGTCTCTTTAAAATTTTCTCAATGAGGAGGGTGGCACTGGGCTCTTCTTCCTGCTGCTTATAGGCCTCTGGGAATGGAAACTGACGTCTCCTTTTTGGGGAATGACTTCGGCGCCGGGGAGATCGTGACTTTGCCTCAGGTGAGGAACTCCTTTGGCGAGGGTTCTTGGGTTGCTTTGGCCCCACTTCTCCCATAGGTTGCACCCCAGGGGGCATGTTTTCGGTTGAGGATTCATCGTGTTGATCCCCACTTCCCGAGCTCCGATGAGTTGATCGGGGGCTCTTCTCATGCGAGGGTGCTGGTGAAGAGGGCCTCTGTCCCGGGGTTGGCTGTGGCCACCTTTGGTCTAACTGTTGCGTCATTTTGGCCACAACTAAACATGTCATTTTGGACATACCTCCTTGGATGATCCTTAGACATACCACCTTGGATGATCCCATAATGCACCATTACATCAATAATAGAAACCTCAAGTTACATTCGAGGGGAGTAAGGTGAGAAGAGAATGTACAAAGAGAGTGATAAGAGAAGGCACGACTCGCAGGCCGTATTTACAAGTACAACCAATCAAGGGCTATAACCATGCACCATGCTTCAAACACCAATCAGCATATCATGTCAAATCTCATTCAACAAAGATGCATGCCAATTTTCACGCGTTGATTAACCAGTTTTTATTTATGTGGCACTTCGCATACGGCGGTCCCGCTGGCCCCAAAAATACCTTAGTGGGCGGTGCACAAATAGGCCGAATCCGAACAAAGCTAGGGTTTTTGCAACTATTGCAAGAATCCTAATCCATATAGGTATCTCATACCTATCAATTTTGGGTTAATCTCATTAACCAATTTGTGTCGTTTCTTCATATATCTCATATGTTCATTACGAATTCCGGTTTCATGCATCATGAATCAATCTAATTAATCATGGCCGAAAACCAATTGAACACATAGCATCATGCGATTCAACACTCAATCCCGATTTAGGGTTTCACCAGTAGCTCTGATACCACTGATGGGTTTCGGGAGCCAAACAGCGCAGCGGAATTTAACCGAAACCCTCCAGGATCCAAGTGAAACGGGGTAAACCGGGTGTTCAAAAATTTTCATACCTAATTTTCGGTTGAGATCTCTCACTCAACTGTAGAGTCGAATCACAAAACCTGAAGTAAAAAAAATTAGTTGATGTGTTCAGGCTCTCTATGGTATCCACATGAGCGTCTCGGGATCACCAGGCCTCAACAACGTCCCGACAGATGCGTTTCTCTTGCGCTCGCAATGCTAGCTTGCGTCCTCCAAGGAATTGCAAGAGAAGAGTGTGGCTGTCCTTTTTGGAGGCTAGGGCAAGGAGACTTGTGAATTTCTCACTTAAAAGTTGTATTTATAGTGAGACTCAACTTCCAGGCCTAATGGGTTTCAAAGCCCTAATCCAATTAGGATTTAATTTCGGGTTTAATAATGGCTCAACTCTTTGGCCCATTATTAATATGAAATTAAAGTGAAACCATAACCCAAATAATTAGCCCATGCACTCTAATGATCCAAATAGCTCTATGTGTGCGACCCAATAGGCTCTTGCCATGTTGGCAATTATCATAAATCACATTTATGATCATAAGCAATGAGCGGTGTCTAGCAACACATCATTGCTACCCAAGTGACAAGATTGTCGGTGAATCGACTAAACCTTTATGATCATCACCGATATATGCCATTGTCCCTTTGTCCAAGATATCAAGACTAAGCACGAGACATGGAATGTGTCACTCTCATATAGCCCAATCTTTGGTTTCTTGATTACTGAGTAGACCAACTTAAACTGATGACTTTGATATCGTATATCAACTCATCGGAGCATGGCCATGCATTTTCTAAGTCTCACTCTATCAATGGGCCCGAAGATATCACTCCCATTACATAGGAGGGACAAATCCCATGTTGATCATACAAATCCCTCTGCATGATATGTGACATACCCAATGACCTCCTTCAAGTTCACTCAGTTACGATCAACAAAGGAAAGTATCAAAGTATGTGACTCACATGTAGGGAACCTTGATGATCTTAGGTCGAAGGACTACATGTACCATGATCACTATGAGAATCACTTATGACACTCATATAACGATCCATGTAGTGTTCTCATGGTGGGTCGGTCCAATACACAAGTTCTCCAACTTGTACCCATATGTAGACTACATATCTCATATTAGTCTCCACATATGCTAGTCATTATTGCAACCCGCTCCACAATAATACTAGACTAGGGACGTTTAAGAATATCATTATTTTAGGGTTACGATTATGTTTGTTAATTTACGCAGAAACAAAACAACAAACATAATTGTTGGATTAATGCCTCAATAAAATATCATGACTCAATGTGCAAAAATACAATCATCTCATGATTGGCTTTTTGGGCACAACACTAAGAGTAAATTGAATGGTTATGGGCTTATGTATGTTTTGGTATGAATGAGAAGTATGTTCATCTTGTGAACCTCCCTTGTACTTTTGTAGCTAAATGCTCATATGCACATAAACTTGAGTTTCCAAACTAGTAGACCACCTTGGGCTTCTTGGTTGCCATTCTAAGTAGCATACTTGATTGCACACATCTTAGACACTTAAATTTCATTAAGTGTTTGTCTTGCTTGTTATGCAAGTTACCTATTATAGCCTTGCTTGTTTTGCAAGTTAGTGGTTTTGGGCCTTACTTCTGCTGCAAGAAATTAATTGGATTCTAACCCTCCCCCCCCCCTCATAAGCCTTTTGGGCCACCTCCCACCTCCTAGGCTAACACCTTAAGAAAATGAGGCTTAAGGTTAAGAAACTTTAGTTGGCCGAATTGAAAGTTGATAACTAAGCTACAGTTTGGGTGAGAGTAACACTAAGTGAATGGGCCAGGGCCTATGTCAGGTGTGACAGGTTTGTTCCTTAGATATTTTTAGCACTCTCAATCTTAATGATGTATGGCTAAGGAACAATATCCTAATGGAACTATGTGCCTTGACTTTGCAGAGGAATTGGCGCCCTAAATTGTGGATGGTGGAGCATACTTCTAGATTCATGGCCTTAACCAAGCTATTAGATATTACCAACAATGAAGCTCCAGTATCAAACAGAACAGATACTAACTGGCCATTAAGGTAAATAGTACCTTTCAAGGCCCTTCTGCTAGTCTTTTGCTGACTAGTCTCCCTTCCTATATCCTCAGCTTTAGCTGTTTCTTACCCCTTTCTGGAAGACTCCAGCTGAAATACTCTGCCTGGAGGTGCACCAGGTCTTTTTTGCTCCTGAGGTACTCTGGGTGCTGGCCTCCCTCCCTGGGCTGGCACCTGAGTCCTTATTTGGGGCATAGGGATCTACCCTCTAGGCCCCTGGGATTAAAATTTCCCTGCATTTTCCTATTGTCTTCACCCCTCTTTGGATAGTCTCTAACCCACTGATCTGGGGCTCCACACTTATGACATCCAGCGGAGGTTTTGAAACATGGCTTATTACCATGAAACTTTCCACAAGTGTTGCACTGAGGACCATACTACTGTGGTTGTGATCCTCTTTCCTTCTTATTCCCTTTCCTACCTCTACTTGTGTCCTTCTCTTCTCTCGGCCTCTTTGAATGATGGCCCTTCTGAGTTCCACTTCCGCTTCCAGGCCCACTCCTGAACTGTTCCTGGAATTCCTGCTCCAATGCCAGGGCACTTTGCATAACAGAGTAGTAATCTCTAGCTCCCACTGCCCTAAGAATCTGCAACACCTCAAGTCTTAGTCCCCTGATAAACCCCTTGGTTCTTAGCTCTTCTTCTCATTCATACTGTGGGGCATACCTGATCAGGTTGTTAAACCTTTGCTCATACTCCAGCACACTAAGGTCCCCCTGCTCCAGCTGATCAAACTCTACTTGCTTCTGCTCTTTTTGGGCCTCACTGACATATTGCTGATGAAAGACTTGAAGGAAGTCTGCCCATCTCATAGACCTCCTCCTAGCTGGGGGCCTCCTCTAATTCATTTCTTGGTAATTTCTCTGTACTGCCCTCCACCACAGCTCAGCATTACCTTCAAGCTTGAACGTGGCTAGCAGTACCTTCTGAGTAGATGTGACCTCCATTCTTTCAAAGATTTTTTTCCTTTTGGGATACCCAGAACTCCGCCTCATCTAGGTCACATCCTCCTCTGAAGATTGGAGGTTTCAATGCCAGGAACCCCTCCAGCTGGCCCTCCTTGAGTCCTCCTCTCCTATGCCTCTCCCTGCTCTTTTCCATGCCACTAGGTATGCCCCTTGATGACCTACTCCTTGCTTTAGTTTCCTCAGTAGAAGGTTCAGTCTTTCCAGAGTATATATAGGCATCTCTTTCTTCTATGTCTGGGCTGTCCTCATCTTCCTCCTCTAACATGGTTTCTTGTCTCACTTCTGACCTCAGTCTCTTATCCCTGGGATGCCTCTTTTCCTCATTTGCTTCCTCCTCTTCTTGATTTCCTTCAGCTTTACTAGACTGATCATAACCCACTGGCTCTTTGCCATACCTTCTTCTCCTCCTTCTTCCTTCTATGTCAACTATTTCTGAATTCTTCTAATGTTTGGCTTGGCCTCTAGCCAAGGCTTGCATTCCCAGCACCAGCTGAGCCACAGAATCATGTAGTGACTCCATCATCACCTTCATCCTCTCATGTCTATCCCTGCTAGGTCCAGGTACTTGTAACCTGGAATTTGGCTTTTCATCCAAATTATGTTCCATGTCTTCTGCCTGTGTTTCAGGCATATTTTCCAGCAGTCCCTCTGTCTGATGGGCTGCAATGTCTTCCTCTTGTCTAAGGGAGTCTCCTTCCCTGCCTCTTGTTCTCATCCAGCACTTTCAATTGCAGATATTCACATATACTCAATAATACAAGCCTTATATAAGTTAGACCTATGTGGGACACTGTCTAGGCTAACGCTCTGCCATTCAAAAAAAAAACTTAGGCACTGATACCAAACAAAGCCTGTCACACCTCACACAGGCCCTGGCCCAAACACTCTGTAATATAAACACCCAACTAAGGTTTATTTACCAACTATTCAATTCGGCCAACTAATGTTTCTTAACCTTAAGTCTTATTTTCTTAAGGTGTTAGCTTGGGAGGTGGCCCAGGAGTCTTATAAATAAAACCCAAATATTTACTTGCAGCAGAAGTAAGGCCCAATACCACTAACTTGCACAACAAGCAAGGCTTTAATAGATTACTTGCATGACAAGCAAAGCAAACACTTAATGAAATTTAAGTGTCTAAGTTTTGTGCAATCAAGTGTGCTATTTTAGAATGGCAACCAAGAAGCCCAAGGTGTCATTTAGTTTGAAAACCCATGTTTGAATGCACATGTACCTCCCGGCCAAAAAGTACAAAGAAGGTTCACAAAATGAACATACTTCTCATTCATGCCAAAACATACATAAGCCCATAAGCATTCATCATTTACAAGTCCAAAACCATACCACAAGTGCACACATAACTTGGCCTACCAAGGTACTCAATGTACCACAAAATAACTAGGCAACTTAGACTAAATAAACATGTACAACAAAAGTAGTCTACCTAGTACACATACATGGCTACATGCCATGATTCCAAAGTTCTCAATACCAAGTTATGTTACATCCCAAAGCATCTAGTGCTCAAACAAAACCTTAAGTATGCCATACAGCAGGACACACTTCAGAACCAAACCTATGGTCATGTTCATGGTCATAAAAGTGAAAACTATGATCAGATCAAGTGTCCACATATCCATAGCTGCCCACCTAGACAAGTCCCACTCTACACAATCCTGCAAAATTTAAGACATAAGTCTCGGCCAACTTCAAAAATAAGACTTGTAATGCACATAAATAACCGAGCCAAGCACACATTGGCACTTACCTTGATATACAAGCAAAACTAGCACAACACAATAGGAAACTCAAGCAACTACAACTCAGGCCGAATATCCTTTCCTAAAAAACAAATGTATGGGCAATGAGTACAATACTCAGTAGAGTTCACCTTTAATACCGACTCATTAAAGAGTTTATTTAGTTAAGCCGAGTATACAACTCAAGGCTTAACCTCTATTTGTTCATAATAACCTGCAAAAGTAAGACACAAAGCCAACAAAAATACAACATATATATATACATGCTAACAAACCCGAGACATATAAGCCACAATAACAAGTAAATGGTTAGCAAGCACAAAGAATCACTCAAGCACACAATGAACACACACACACACCATAATGACCATTCGGCGAAGTACCATAACATGTGCCATTGTGCACTTTTGCACACAAAACCTCACCATAAACTCCACTTCCACTAGAGCTCCAAAATGCCTAGCAAAATGGCCACATACACTAGGATTTCTAGCACATGTCCATAGTCAATTAGCTAATTAACAACCATAACTGAATCAATCTCAATAGCCCATCAAGTAACTAAGGTCATTTAGCAAATTTAACCATCACTTAGCTACTTTAAACACTTGAATCATGGTATACTACCAAGCAATCAACTAGTTTAGTGAACCCTACCTCAAATTAAGCTTGAATAGCCTCGGTTAGCTTGCGCCAAAAATGTTTCTTCCTCAATTAGCCTAACACATCACTAATTAGGCATTAATACTCCTTGTTCATGGAAGCTATACCATGTATTCAAGGAAAACACAAAGGATTACCTTAATCCCAAGCTTGAAACGTCTCAGCCAATCCTTTTTTCTTCAAGACAAAGCTTGATCTTGAGTTGCTAGGTGCCGAAACCAAGGAATTCAGCTTGCTTCCCTCTCTCAAGCTTCAATTTGCGTCCATTAATGCTTGAATCTGAGACCAATTTAGTGGTAAGCTCAAGAACACAAGCAAAGCAAGCTTTCGGCCAAGGGGAGATAACCCAAAATGAAGGCAAAGTGAACTAATGGAAGAATGCATGTCCGGCCTTAAGCCACATATAATGAAAATGGCACTAATGCTAGCTCTCGGCGTCACCATTTTTTGCATGATGCCAACTAGTCCTCGAAGACTGCATGGTCTTGTTCTAGTCCTTAAAACATAAACACTTTCGGCCTTAATCATCAATTCATGGCTCAAATTGCCAAGCACACAACCAAAAGTGTCCAATATGTCCATTAAACCTATGCAGTAACCGATCAAGTACTTGTACAAGTACTAGTTAAGCAAACTAAGGTAATGATGCTTAAAACCTTAGTGGGGGACATGATTTGACTAGCCATCATTATGATCCATTAAAGTTGGCCTAGTCTTGCACTAGTCACCATATAAACTTGCATGGCCGAAAACTCCCACTCTAAAATTGTAGTTTAAATAGCACCACTAGTTTAAGTGTGCATTGTAGTCTTCCAACTTTGTTTCCTACCAAACTCAACATAGTCTTCCATTTAAGTGCACTTAAGGAACATAGTTTTGTAGTTTTGTGTTCACACCACTACTACCTTGCTTAACTAAGTCCCTTTTGTATTTTAACTGTATGTATCTTATTTTTCTTGGCCTTAGCCAAGCTCAGAAGGATGGTCCTAACAGACTACCTCGATAGGGATAATGGCCTCTGTGTCAAAGACAAGCGAGAAAGGCGTCTTACTCGTGGCCCTTCTTGGTGTTGTCCAATAGCTCCATAGCACACTGGGAAGTTCCCCTGACCATTTTCCCTTTGCTTCCCTTAATTTCTTTTTCAGACCATCTTTTATGGTTCTATTAGATACCTTTACCTGTCCGTTGCTCTGAGGATGAGCTACTGGGGCGAAGTGCATTTTTATCCCGAGTTTTGTGATGAATTCTTGGAATCCCTTGTCAATAACTGGGAACCATTGTTAGCCACTATCACCCTCGGTATACCGAATCTACACACAATGTTCTTCTAGACCAATTTTTGTATGTCCTTTGCCGAAATGGTCGCCAGGGGCTCTACCTCGACCCATTTAGTGAAGTAATCCACTATGACCATGCAAAACTTCACTCCTCTGGGTGCCGTCGGGAGTGGCCTGATGAGGTCAATGCCCTACACTGCAAACGGACAGGGGTAGTTAGCCAAGGTTATCAACTCCGAGGGTAACCTCTAGACGTTGGCGTGTCTTTGGTAATTATCACATTTCTAGACAAACCGCCTTACGTCCTTTCTTAGGGTGGGCCAGAAGTACCCCTGGCAGAGTATTACTCCTGCCAAGGCATCAGTTCCAATGTGGGAACCACAAGCCCCCTTATGGATTTCCTCAAGGACTGCCTTAGTGTCCTCTTCGCTGACACACCTTTGTAGCGGACTTGCATACCCTTGTCGGTACAATTCTTCCCTGATTAGGAAATATCGTCCGGAGCATCTTCGTACTTTTACTGCTTTGTGAGGGTCACCGGGAAGCTCTGAGGTTGTAAGATACCTCTTTATGGGACTTTTCCATCCTTTTTCTGAGGTTGGTATGCTCGTTATTGCTATGCTCGGATGGCTCAATACTTCAGTGGACTTTCTTGATTTGGCCAGACTATTTGCTTCAGCATTGTCTCGATGAGGCACATTTTCGATGTGTACCGTGTCAAACTCCTGAATGAGGTTTGATACGAGCTCGTGATTTTTTTCCAAAGTTGGGTCCTTTGCCCTATAGTCCCTTGCCATCTGTCGGACCACTAGCTGAGAATCGCCGTAGGCCTTCAGGTTTTTCATGCCAATTTTTCTAGCAAGGCGTAATCCTACTATAAGGGCTTCATATTCTACCACATTGTTGGTGATGCTGAATCCGAACTTGATGGCTTTCATGACCTCCATACCCTCGGGACCGTGAATGATTACTCCAGATCCCTGGTCCATGGAGCCGGAGGCCTTATCTATGAACAGAGTCCACTCTGGTTCATTTTTGCCGAGGTCTAGTTGACTTTCCTTGGCAATGGGTACTTCGGCAATGAAGTCCACCAAGGCTTGAGCTTTTATAGCCTTCCTCGGCACATAGGTGATATCGTACTCGCCAAGTTCTATGCACCACTTGGAAAGCCTTCCCGAGTGGTCTACCCTCTTCATGATGTCCCGAAGAGGCAGGTTACTTTGGACAATAATGGGATGGCCTTGGAAATATAGACGTAGCCTTCTACTTGCCAGTATCAGGGCATAAATAGCCTTTTTCAGTAGGGGGTACCTAACTTTGGCACCATGTAGAGACTTGCTAAAATAATATACTGGCCACTGCTCCGCCCCCTCTTCCTTCATGAGGACCGAACTTAGCGCCTTTTCAGTGACAGCGAGGTATACTATGAGGGGTTCCCTTTTTCGTGGCTGCCGGAGTGTCAGCAGGTAAGTTAGGAAGACCTTAAGTTCTTCCTAGGCCTTTTGGCAGTCTTCGTTCCAAGGGTGCACCTCGCTCCCAAGGTCGTCGCCATTTTTGCTGCTTTAGTAAGGACCTTGAAGAATGGTCGGCAGCGATCCCTATATCGGGAGATGAATCAGCTGAGGGACATCATTCTCCCTGTGAGTCTTTGCACATCCTTTGTTGTCGCGGGAGTTCGAAATCTCAATAGGGCCTTGACCTTTTCTGGATTAGCATTGATACCTCTTTCCGACACCATGAATCCAAGGAACTTACCCACATTCACCTCGAACACGCACTTTTTGGGGTTGAGACGAATTCCGAAGACCCTCAACTGACGGAATGTTTCCTCCAAATCCGCGATATGGCTACTTGGCAGCTTGGTCTTAACTATCATATCGTCGATGTAGACTTCCATGTTCCTTCCTATTTGGGAACTAAAGACCTTGTTCATTAGCCTTTGGTAGGTGGCTCCTACATTCATAAGCCCGAAGGGCATTCTGACATAGCAGTATGTACCAACTTCGGTGATGAAGGCAGTTTTTTCCTCATCTTCGGGGTCCATCCTAATTTGGTGATACCCACTAAAGGCATTAAGGAAACTTAGGAGGCCATACTCGGTGGTTGAGTCCACCAACTGGTCTATTGGCGGTAGTGGGTATGAATCTTTAGGGCAGGCATCATTTACATTCCGAAAGTCAATGCACATTTTGAGTTTGTCACTCCCTTCCTTTGTGGTGACAACTACGTTACTAAGCCACTCGGGGTATCTGAATTCCCTTATTACACCCGCCTCTATTAACCGTCGAACTTCGGATTTTATAAAGTCATTTTTACGTGCCGAAAAGCTTCTTTTCTTTTGACGTACGGGCTTCGCGTCGAGGCGTATCTTAAGATTATGCTGAATTATGCAATGGTCTACCCCAGGCATGTTGATATGATCAAAGAAGGCACAACAAAGTATGGCAAGGATCCATTGAAGAAAACTAGTGGACCATTGACAAGGAAGGAGGCTAAGGAGCTCACTAGTGCACTTCAAGCTCGGATGTTGACAGATTGGCGATGTTCTGGTGGAAAAATCATATCTTGAGCTAAACAGATCAGAATTGAGTGATTCTTGATTCATTGGAAAGCTAACATCTAGAGATACAGATCATATGAAGACCATGAAACCCATTTTTTACGTTAAGGAGGTCCAATTCAGCTGCAAAGTTTCGATTTGCGAGTTATCACTGGTTCAGAAGCAGTTGTGGTATTTTAGCCATATCTTTGGCTTCAGATATCCATTTGGTGTGGTTCAGGTGTCATTTCAAAGCTAAGAAATAGATCTAAAACTTTCATTTTGAGAAATCATGGTTGCATCAAGTTCTAATTTCAGCTTGAAGTTGAAGACACAAGCAGTAACCACCTGAGAAGACTATTTTGGGGTTTTCATGGCCAATCTTGTTTTGTAACGTATTTTTGTTTTATTTTCCTATTTATTTACATTATTTAAGATGTTATTTAGGCCATGGAATTGATTCAGGTCATTTAGGATAAAATAAATTCGCTGCACACCTTAAACATGTGTTAAAAGTGTGTTAGAGTCCTAGTTTGACTAGGTTTTCTTGAGTCCTTTGTAACTAGGTTTCCTAGGTGACTTGGGCTGCGAATTTTGCCCAGATTTTTACCCTAGTTTAGGCCTATATAAAGGCACATATTCTGGATGTAAACACACAGATTAATGCTGAAATAATATTGCTCTTTGGAGAGGTTTTCTCTTTGGTTCTTTGTGGACTGCCTTGGTGCACAAGTGTGCTTGTGTTCTTGGTGTTCTTATACTTCTCGTTTCTAGTCACAGGTTGATTCTGTTGGGTTTCGGGAGCCAAACAGTGCAGCAGAATTTAACCGAAACCCTCCAGGATGCAAGTGAAACGGGGTAAACCGGGTGTTCGAAAATTTTCATACCTAATTTTCGATTAAGATCTCTCACTCAACTGTAGAGTTGAATCACAAAACCTAAATAGTTGACGTGTTCAGGCTCTCTATGGTATCCACACGAGCCTCTCGGGATCACCACGCTTCCACCACGTCCCGGTAGATGCGTTTCTCTTGCACTCGCAGTGCTAGCTTGCGTTCTCCAAGGAATTGTAAGAGAAGAGTGCGGCTATCCTTTTTGGAGGCTAGGGCAAGGAGACCTGCGAATTTCTCACTTAAAAGTTGTATTTATAGTGAGACTCAACTTCCAGGCCTAATGGGTTTCAAAGCCCTAATCCAATTAGGATTTAATTTCGGGCTTAATAATGGCTCAACTCTTGGGCCCATTATTAATACGAAATTAAAGTGAAACCATAACCCAAATAATTAGCCCATGCACTTTAATGATCCAAATTGCTCTATGTGTGCGACCCAATAGGCTCTTATCACGTTGGCAATGATCATAAATCACATTTATGATCATAAGCAATGAGCGGTGTCTAGCAACACATCATTGCTACCCAAGTGACAAGATTGTCGATGATTCGACTATACCTTTATGATCATCACCGATATATGCCATTGTCCCTTTGTCCAAGATATCAAGACTAAGCACGAGACATGGAATGTGTTACTCTCGTATAGCCCAATCTTTGGTTTCTTGATTACCGAGTAGACTAACTTAAACTGATGACATTGATATTGCATATCAACTCATCCGAGCATGGCCATGCATTTTCTAAGTCTCACTCTATCAAGGGGCCCGAAGATATCGCTCCCGTTACATAGGAGGGACAAATCCCATCTTGATCATACAAATCCCTCCGCATGATATGTGACATACCCAATGACCTCCTTCAAGTTCACTCAATTACGAGCAACAAAGGAAAGTATCAAAGTATGTGACTCACATGTAGGGAACCTTGATGATCTTAGGTCGAAGGACTACATATACCCTGATCACTATGGGAATCACTTATGACACTCATATAACGATCCATGTAATGTTCTCATGGTGGGTCGGTCCAGTACACAAGTTCTCCAACTTGTACCCATATGTAAACTACATATCTCATATTAGTCTCCACATATGCTAGTCGTTATGTATTATTGCAACCCGCTCCACAATAATACTAGACCAGGGACTTTTAAGAATATCATTATTCTAGGGTTACAATTATGTTTGTTAAGTTACGCAGGAACAAAACAACAAACATAATTGCTGGATTAATGCCTTAATAAAATATCATAACTCAATGTGCAAAAATACAATCATCTCATGATTGGCTTTTGGGCACAACACTAACAGATTAGGGGTGGGGGTCTTCAAACCCAGTCTCTTTGATGTCTTGTGGAGCTTGAAAAACATCTTGGGCGCATTTCATGGTCTTTATACCATCGGGGTTCGCATCAGTTGGTATCAGAGCCACAAGTTCCATTGAAGGACATATCTTGTGTTCTTGTTTATCTTCGATTTTCTTTCAATTTTTTTCCAGTAATTTCATGTCTTAATCCTCTGTTTTAATCCTTTTTCTTCTTGTTTCAGGTCTGTCCTTTTTATTCCATCCTTGTTCAAGTCCAAAAATCACAAAAACAACAAAAAGAAGTCAATCCGTGTTGTCTAGTGTTCTCGGTTTCAATTCGTTTGTTCTTGTTTGTTTCTTATCTTTCTGTTTCATGTCCAGCCCTATTAATCTCTCTTGTTTTCATTGTTTCCAGCATCCTAGAGTCAAGAAAACACCAAAAAAAGAAGGATCCAAATTGAGGAAGTTTCGGTACAACAAAAGTTGTTTCAAATTGTGCAAGTTTCAATAGTTTCTTGTTTTGGCCGAATAGAAAACTGACTTTTTGTCTTTGGCAGCAAGGAATTTCAAGGAGAACATTTGTTTAGCATCAAAACAGCAAGCAAAAAAAAAAAGAGAAAAAAAAAAGAGAGAAAAAAAAAGAAGAAAGAAAAGAAAAGAAAAGAACAAAGAAAAGAGCTTGCAAAAAGAAGTTTTTCTCAAAGTGTTGAAAGTTTTGTGCCCCAAAACCTATCCCATTGTTTTTGAGCCAAAAAGCTTTCTTTGTGGTTCTTGTGATCATCAATTGCAAGAGCTTCCTAGAGTCTTTTAAAGCTTGTTTAGCCCACCTCTTTTGGAGTCAAAATAGTTCTTCAAAAATTCAAGTTTTCTTGTGTGCTTTGAGGATAGTTTTCTTAGAACTTTTGAGAACTCTTTGAATAGCAATATCTCACTAACAAATTGAGTGTTTGAGTGTTCATCTTTTGAGTGAAACACGTGAGGTGAGTGTTTGTGAGGATCTTTGTTATTTTCAGGAGTATGGAGGGCCAGGAGGATAGGAGGATGGAAGTGAGAAACAATGATGAGCCAACCATGAGAGAGCTTCAAGAAACTCTCAATAGACTTGTGGGGAGGATTGAGGACATTGACTTGAGGTTGCCAAGGAGACCAAATCCCATCTTGCAACCAAGGAGAGGTCCAAGGAGAGAAGAACCCGAGGAGGAAGAAAGAGTTTGGCATGACCATGGGTTTCCAAGGAGGTGTGAGCCAAGGGAGGACAACAATCTTAACTCCATCAAGCTTACCATTCCATCCTTCCAAGGGAGGAGTGATCCCGATGCATATTGGGAGTGGGAGCAAAAGATTGAGATGGTGTTTGATTGCCATCATTACTCCGAGGAAAAGAAGGTTAAATTGGCTACCATAAAGTTCACTAATTATGCTCTTGTATGGTGGAATCAGGATGTTATTTCTAGGAGAAGGAATGAGGAGGAGCCCATACACACATGGAGAGCCCTTAAAGCCTTAATGAGGAGGAGATTTGTGCCTAGCTACTACACTAGAGATCAACGCCTCAAGCTTCAAAAGCTAGTGCAAGGCCAAAGGAGTGTGGAGGACTACCATAAAGACTTGGAGATGACCTTGACCCGAGCCAACATCATGGAGGATGAGGAGACCACCATTGCTAGATTCATTAATGGTCTCAATCCTGAGATTGCCAACAAAGTGGAAATGGTGCCTTATTTCAATATGGAGGACTTGCTTCACCATGCCACCGAGGCTGAGAGGAGCATCAAGAGAGCAAAGGCATCCAAGATGTGTCAAGGAGGAATTTCCACATGGAGAGGAGCATGGACCAAGGATGTGAGAGAAGTACCCAAGCCAAAAGTGGAGGCCACAAAAGGAGACTTGTCTCGGCCTCAACAAGAAAAGTCAATCATGCTTGTACCACTTTCACCACAACAAGTCTTGGAGGATCAAAGAAAAATTCAAAGTGAGGTTGAGAGAAAAGAAAAAGAGGGGAAAGTTGAGGGCAAGAGTGATGAGGGGAAAGCCGAGAGAACAACCGAGAGTTTAAGTGAGAAGAGTGAACATGAGGGGAAGAAGAGTGGAGAGTTCCCGAGAGAAGAAATTGAGTGCGAAGTTGAGAGAAGACAAGAGTGCAATGAACCCAAGCCGAGTGAAGAGAGAAAGACCTACAGAGAAGCCATACTTTCATCTAACATAACAAAGTCTTTTTCTAGTGTTGTGTTGTCTTCTTTTCAGGAATTAAGTGGAGATGAACTACAAGAATCAAGTGAGTTGCTGCCCATTAAAGAAGTTGGTGTTCCCAATATTCCAAGTCATGTCCCATGCATCAAACCAACAAAGGAGGTTGAGAAGGAACAATTTGAGGTAAGTCCAAGTGATTTCATATGCAAAAGTTTGCCTAACATTGTTTCTTATCCTATGTTTCAAGGGGATGAAATTAATGCAACTCCAACCGAAGCCATTGAGTGCAAAGGTGAAAATTTTGTGGTTCCTAAACCAAAGGAAGATACTTGGAGACTAAGTCCAACCACTGTAATGTATTTCTTCCTAACACCTAGATTTGATGTAGTTTTGCATGAAAATCTCAAACAATGTGTGTTTGCTTGCAATGTTATTTTGACAAATGGTTTTCATGAAACTAGATTAAGAGAAGGAAGTAAGCATGAAAATTTGACAAAATATGGTTTTAAGCCTTCTAATTCTTTGGTTTTGTCAAATCATCTTTTGAATTCCATGAGTTTCTCTAGAGAAAAATCTGTTTTGGTGTCTTTTGTTTTTGAATTTGTTTGCTTTGCATCCATGTCACATTATTTTGTTTTGCCTCAAGTTAAATCTACTTCTTTGGAATTTTTCATGCATAAATTTGTTCTTACACATGCATTACATACTTCTTTGATTCCCATTCATGTTCAGCCCATTTTTGTGTGTCAATCTTTAATTTCCAGCAAGCATTTTTTTGTCATGACACATGCATTACACAAACTTTTGAGCATTGATCTTTTTGCTTTATGTCCAAACTTGAAAGTTTTTATTTTGAGTGAAAATTCTGGTTTTAAATTCAGCCTTTTAAGGAGGTATGTTGAGTCCTTTGTTTTGTGTCACATCCCATTCACAAATTTCATGCATTGTTGTGCATATACATGCAAAAATAAGTTTGCTACTGAATTGGTTTCACTTAATCCTATCTACTCCAATCTTGTTTCATTTAAAATGCTTAGGATTTTTGTGAAATTCGTGCATCCTTGTTTTGTTATTAGTTTAGGCCACATTGTGTTCAATTCTTGTTTGTTTGAATGGCCTATGCAAACTATTCCCTTGACATGCATAACTTGTGTTTTTCATAACCATAATACTTTTGTGAGTTTAGGTCCATTTGTTTTGAATGCATACAACATCCCTAAGGTAAATTATTCCAACACTTTTCCTAGTTTTGGGAATAATGTTTTTGAGATGGCAAAGTCAATGAAAGTGATGCCTAGAGTTAAGATGAAAATTGTGCAAAATTTCAGATTTGTTGTGCTAATTGCTTCTAACTTTGTTTTTGACCCTGGAGGTATCAAAATTATCATTGCATTTGGATATTGGTTCAGGTTTTTCACAAGATTAAAGCTCCATACACAAGCATTCCATGCTATTGGTGCTTATGTGAAAGGTAAGTGCTTATGTGTTGATTGTTTAATTGTTATTGATTCAATTCCCTTTTCTAATGTAGGTTTTGATTCGAGGACGAATCCTTCTAAGGAAGGGGGAGCTGATACGATCAAAGAAGACACAATTGAGGATGGCAAGAATCCATTGAAGATAGCTAGTGGACCACTGACAAGAAAGGAAGTTAAGGAGCTCACTAGTGCACTTCAAGCTTTTGTCTCAAGCTCGGATGTTGACAGATTGGCGATGTTTGGGTAGAAAAATCATATCTTGAGCTGAACAAATCAGAATTGAGTAATTCTTGATTCATTGGAAAGCTAACATCTGGAGCTACAAATCATATGAAGACCATCAAACCCATTTTGCACGTTAAGGAGGTCCAATATAGCTTCAAAGTCACGATTTGCGAGTCATCGCTGGTTCAGAAGCAGTTGCAGTATTTTGGGCATATCTTTGGCTTTAGATGTCCGTTTTGTGTGGTTCAGGTGTCATTTCAAAGCTAAGAAAGAGATCTACAACTTTCATGCTTTGCATTTTGAGAAATCATGGTTGCATCAAGTTCGAATTTCAGCTTGAAGTTGAAGACACAAGCAGGAACCACCTGAGAAGACTATTTTGGGGTTTTTATGGCCAATCTTGTTTTGTAACGTATTTTATTTTATTTTCCTATTTATTTACATTATTTAGGATGTTATTTAGGCCATGGAAGTGATTCAGGTCACTTAGGATAAATGGAATTCGCTGCACACCTTAAACATGTGTTAAAAGGGTGTAGGAATCCTAGTTTGACTAGGTTTTCTTGAGTCCTTTGTAACTAGGTTTCCTAGGTGACTTGGGCTGCGAATTTTGCCCAGATTTTTACCCTAGTTTAGGCCTATATAAAGGCACATATTATGGATGTAAACACATAGATTAATGCTGAAATAATATTGCTCTTTGGAGAGGTTTTCTCTTTGGTTCTTTGTGGACTGCCTTGGTGCACAAGTGTGCTTGTGTTCTTGGTGTTCTTATACTTCTCGTTTCTAGTCATAGGTTGATTAGGGGTGGGGGTCTTCAAACTCAGTCTTTTTGATGTCTTGTGGAGCTTGAAAAACATCTTGGGCGCGTTTCATGGTCTTTATACCATCGGGGTTCGCATCACATGTCCTTCGGCAAGTAGGCAAACAGATTTTTGTTCATTAACAGAAAAGTTATAAGTTTTTCCTTATCACCTTCGGCCACTTTTTTCCCTATTCGGGTATTTTGGCCAGGGACAAGTTCTATATCTTCTATTTTTATTTTCTCGGGGTCTTCTGTTTCTTCTCTTTTTGCCTCTCCTGCGAGTACGGCCTTTGCTTCCGCAGTCCGTGCGCAGCTCTTTGCTGGGGCCTTTCTTGCCTTGACAAACATCTTTCTCACTTCCCCTTGGTCGATGAAAGATCTTAGCATCTCCATGCTTTCTGGCAAAGGTGACAGTCAGGTATTTCACATCTGGTCGAATGTGAAGGTTTCCCTACGTTTGTCTTCCAAGGATGGCGTTATACGATGAAGGGACATTTATGACGATCAACCTTGTCATTGTGGAGGCGAAGAGCTCACCCTTGTTCTATAGTGGAGTTCCTCTTAACATCAGAGGAAGGTCGATCCACCCGAGCACATGGAGTTTGGACGGGCCTACTCCGAAAGTAGAAGAAGTGACGGGTTTGAGATCGCCCCTTGGGATACCCAAGCTCGGCAGTAGATGGGAGAACAAGACGTCAGCATTAGAACCATTGTCAAGAAGTACTCTTTTGACGTCCCAACTTCCTATCCTTGCTATGATCAGAAGAGGGTCGTCATGAGGGAATATTACGGTAGACCCATCTTTCCGACTAAGCTTTTTTGATGGGTTACCATATTCCATTACCGAGATCTCCCTGGCTTGTCTTTTCCTTTTCATTGAGCGTAGTCCTGTGGTGATCGTCTATATTATTCCTGCCGGAGGTGGTGGATGTCTTCTGGGACTTCGGTTCCAGCATCTATCGGAGTCATATTCCTCATCATCTTCTTTCCTTTCCTCTTCCCTCCTCCCCTATGGAGAGGGCATTCACAGGTACCGTCGAAGTTGGCCCTGCTTTATTAGGGACTCTATGTACTTCCTCAGCTGGAAGCAATCCTCAGTGTCATGCCCATGATCCCAATGGAACTGGCAAAACTTTTTCATGTTCTTTTTGTTGTCTGAGGTCATGGCCTTCGGTCGCTGAATTTGAGTTCCTTGCCTTTCCATGGCCATGAGGATGTTCATTCTTATGGTGTTTAGGGGAGTAAAAGTCATCGGTTTCTTCCCTCTAAGTTTCTAAGGTCAACCTCCTAATTCGGTTGGGTAGCGAGTTTGTTGGCTCGACCCTTCGGCACGGACGTGGTCAGGGTTTGGGCCCTCCATCCTCAGCTCTTCAGTAGTCATACGCTGCTCAGGCCTTCGGTAAAACCCGTCGAAGGTGTCCGGGGGCTCCTTAAAGAATTCGTAGAACAACTGTGAGTCTCTCCGAAGTGCCCGTATCATGGCAAGGATACGTATTTTTGGCCTAATGTCCGGAATGCTTAGGGCTTCTCGGTTGAACCTATCGACATAGTCATGAATAGTTTCTCCATTCTTTTGCGCTATGTCGAACATTTGAACTAGCATTTTTGCCGTTGGCCGACTTCTGATGAATTGCTGAATGAAAGCGGTAGACAGCTCTTGGAATCCCATGATAGTTCCTGGGACCAACGAGTTGTACCATGCCGTTGTTGGTCCAGCGAGGGTGACCTCGAAGCATTTGTACAGGGTGGCGTCATCCACATCGTGCAACACCATACTGCGCCTGTATTTGGTTAGGTGAGCCTGGGGGTCACTTCAGCCATCGTAGGTTTCCAAACGAGGCACCCGAAAGTCACTAGGCATGGGTGCTTCAACTACTGCTCGGGTAAACAGTGATTCATCTCCGTTGAAGGTTTCTGACAACCTAGACCAGATGGGCTTCTGAGCTACCTATCTTTCCATCCTCTCTAGCCTTTTTAGGATTTTTTCCATGAGGAGTGTGACACTGGGCTCTTCTTCTTACTGCCTAGAGGCCTCCGGCAATGGAAAGTGACGCCTCCTTTTTGGAGAGCAACTTTGGCACCGAGGGGATTGCGATTTATCTTCTGGTAAAGAACTCCTTCAGCGGGGAATCCTGGGCCGTTTGGGCCCTGTTTCTCCCATAGGCCGAACCCTGGGGGTTATGTTTTCCGACAAGGACTCATCACGTTGGTCCCCGCTTCCCGAACTCCAGTGAGTTGACTTCGGGCTTTTCTCCTGACGAGGTACTGGTGAAGAGGGCCTTCGGTCCAGAGGTGGCTGCGGCCATCTTCGGTCTAGCTGCTGCACCATTTCAGCCACAACATAGCACTAAAAATCACGTAGGAAGCTCATGGTAACGTTTAGAGGAAGTCCCTCCTTAAGCGAGGAAGTCCCTGCGGCAGGTTGTTCGGTCGCCGGTTGAACCTCTGGCGCGGAAGGGGACTTCGGAAGCCCCTTATCCTTGGAACGCTGAGTTTCAATGATGGCCACATGGGAATGAGTTCCGACAGACGGTGCCAGGTGGTGCCCATCGGCATCTTCTCTGTATGACATAGTGAGATGGGGAAGGACTTCTAGTGAAGGAGGAACGCCTGAACGAGAAGTCTCCGAGGAGAGATTGCCTGAAACACTCAAGGAATAAAGGTTAGGAGTTCCCCAGGTTATTTTTCTGGGGAGGAGCCTCTGATGCCTAAGGTAATATATAGTAGGAGTACGAAGAGGAAAAAATCTATCTCCCTTTTTACTAGAGCCATTTCCCCTATATATAGGAGGATATGAACGAATAAACATGCCTGACGTAACCTGCTCAAATTGTGCCACGTGTTTGGTCGGATGCATCTCGTACCTTTGGGTGTGGGGACCTCTAGCCACTTGCAGGATGTCCTGGCCAAAGGTCAAGTCCATGGTAGGTCTGCATGACAGGACGTGTGCGGCGATGGCGTGTCAGAGCGTGTGTGAGGGTGGCATGTTGTGTACGAGGGTGGCATGTTAGAGACTCCTTTAATTGTTTGTACCATACTCCAGAGAACCTTTTGGTAGAAGAGAGCTGTTTGGAACAAGAGGGCTTTCTTCTGATATCGTTTTAGTAATCCAGGAACCCCTTCGCCAAGGGTGGTCCCCTTCGGGAGCGTTCTTCCCTGCCGAAGGCGGTGAATCTTTCCTTTCCGAAGCTGGTTCGATCATCTCACCGAGGACGGTGATGTATTGCATTCCCGAGGTCGGTAATGTCACTTCTAGGGGGGGCCATGGATCGCCGAGGTCGGATGCTCAAGGGGCTAGACCCCATTTTTTCCGAAGTTGGTGCTCGCGTTCCTTATGGGCAGTGCTCGACTCGCCGAGGATGGTTCTTCGGCCAATCTTACGGGTTTGAAGTATGATAGTACTTCGGCTATCAGGCTGAGCTGGAATTCTAAAGACCATCTTATGGCATACTTATGGAAAATTGTGAAGGACTTATTTAGCGATAGAGAAAGTAAGGCCAGGAGTTTATAAGCTCGGAAAATGCCGAAGGAGAATAGTTGAAGAACACATGGCATTCTGACTCTTTGAAAAAAGTCTACACTTAGGATTTTCCAAAGAAGTCTGGCCAAATATGGTTACTTGCAAAATTGCATGAGTGATATTGTACTAGTATTGCCAAAGGTGTATGACCAAATGTGGTTAATCCCGAAAGTACCTAAGTGTTTTTGTATGAACTAGGTTTTTTGAATATGGTTAATCGAATATGGTTGATTCTAAATATGGTTAACCAAATATGGTTGATTCTATTCTTAAACACTTAGAACGATATTCATAACTCACCGAAGATAATCAGACATTACTTTCAAGCACGACTAAGGTTGGGAATCCTTGGTAAAATTTTTGAGGTAGTATGTGACTAAAATTGCTGAGCCCTACATTATCGAATATGGTAAATGCCGAAGGTCATATCAAAACTCATACCCATTGTGGACTTTGCCAAATTTTTGCAAATAAAGTTCAATTAAGAAACGCAGTACAAAAAAAAAATGCGTCCTATGGGTTATTGGGCCCATATTCGGTGTCCTCGGCATCTGCACCATCGACGTCCTCTTCATCACTTACATCTTTAGCCAAAGGTCGAAGGGCAGGAAGGTTGAGATATTCAATCTTTGACCACGATGAGGATGGTCTGTCGGGGATGTCTAGTGCTTTTGGGAAGGAGACGTCGAGCTCGGGGTGTTGCAGAAGGACTTGATGGTGGGCAAGGCATCAGGCATCTTGGAATGAGAACTCGGTTGCTTCATCTGCCTTAGCTTTTTCAGCCTTGAGGGCCTTCAGCTCCTTCTTCAGTGCCTCGACCTCTTTCTGTACCTTATTCTTCTTCTTCTTTTGCTTTTTTAATCACTCAATTTTGGCGAGGAATTCAGCATTGATCACCAGTGACTTATTAAGGTCAGCTACTGCATCTTTTTTTTTCCTTTTAAAGGGCCTTCCCATCTCAGGTCAGCTCGACCACCTTTGCCTCGATGTCAGATAGTTTCAAGGAGCACTCATTAAGGAGCCTCCTCTGGCTTTCTAGCACTTCCTAGCGAAGCTTTGCTAGGTCCTCCTTCACAATCATTTTGAACTTTCCATATTTCGAGCACGAGCTCGCAAAAAATTCCTTGGGCTTAGCGAAGTTCTCCTCTGACTGACTTCGGATGGTAGACTATTTGGTTTCCCAAGCCTGAAAGTAGCCTCCATATGCTAGTAGCTGCAAGTGGAAAATACCTGATGTGAGCTATAGCAAGGTTGATGTTACCACCACACAAAATTGGGAGAATTACAAGTGTGTCATAATGGCTAAAAACCATTATATTGTTTAATTCTCACCATAGTGATTGAAGTGTGGGGGGTAAAAGGCATGATCAACACCTCCTTAAAAGTGTTCTAAGTTAGTAACTTGGCCCCAAAAAAAAGCCTAAAGGATTGCTTGTTTGTCAAGCAACCTATGGACCTTTTTGTAAGGTTTTGGAAATTCGGGTACTCAATTGCAAAACTCTCAAGAAAGAGACCTGGAGAGTTATGAGAAAGATATAAATGGTATGAAAGTGCTATTGGAGGAACAAATTACTCATGGAAGACAAGTTTGGACAAAGGAAACACTAAAGGGAATATGGACCTAAGTGTCCTAGTGTAAACCTTAAGGTGTTCAAGCTTTTGACATAAGTCTAAGGGTGGAATTGTGTGGTTATCCCACAATGGGGGAGGCAGCCAAGACTTGATAATTAGTCAAGAATATTGGGCACATGTGTACCAATGAGTTTAAGAGAAAGAAACCATAATTAGTGAGAAAGAAAATGACATAAAGCAAGGTTAAGCTTATTAAGCGTGTTTTGTGCCCTTAAGCTAATTTAAGGCCATTTAAGTGGCCAAATCACTTATCCCTCTCTCATTTTCATCCTTCCCCACCCCAAGAACACAGCCACACTTCCTCCATAGTCACCACACCTTAAAACTTGCAATTGATTGAAATTAGAGGCAAAAGGAAGAAATTGGAAGCAAACTAGAGCTATTTCTTGGATAATTCAAGGATCAAGCTTGATTTTCAGCCTACCCACTTTGGTAAGGGATCCCTTTCTCTCATGGACTGTTTTCTACAATTTTCAAACATCCATGGAGCTAGGGCTAAGCTTGGAAGAGAGCCATGAGCTTGATGAACCAAGCTTAGTGAGGGGAGTGCATTTATTGTAGGTTTTGTGACCTAGTGTGAAGTGCACAATGATGGCAGTAAACTGAGAGTTTCTAGAGCCCAAATTTAGTACTAACTACTATTAAAATCCTCCTAAGACCAAAAATTAGCTTGAGGAGGGCTGCCACAGTGATTTATTTATATTTATTGCATGTTTTATGGACTAATATATGGTTATTGTTGCTGCTGCATTTCATGTGTTTGTTGGTTGTGAATGGCTGCTGCAGTTGGTTGGTATATCTTGTGTATATGCATTGTGGTTTTTGTGTTTTAGTGTATTTGGATGCAGGTTTTAATGAGGGTCATATTGCCTACTGAATCCAAGTGTTACCCTTACTAAGTTTCTCAATGAAACTTACTCTCCCCAATTCTGTCATTACAGGTCCAGCAGAAAGATCACATTCAAACTGACCATTGTAGTTTGATTTTTGATCTAAAATTTCAGGTACATGAAATTACATATGTCTAGTTATGATCTGGAATGTTTGGTTATTTTATGAGCACATTTGGTATTTTTAATGGTGACACTTATTGTGTTATGCAGCAATTGTCCAGCATCCTGTTCTGGAGTCCATTGTGTCTCAAGCACTCCTGTAACCTAGGGTGTGTGTTTAGCTGATTTAAGACGATTATGTAGTGCATGTATGCATGTGCATGTAGTGTATGTAAGATGAGACAAGTATGTGAACACTGGAGTAATGTTTTGGCTATGTAAGTGATGTGGTGCAGAGCTGCCTAAGTGTGAATGATAGGCTACTTACTTGTAAATTCTGTTTTGGCCATATAAAGTTTCTAGATGCAAGAGATTGTAATTCCTATATGTAATGGACATATATGAGATAGCTTTGGATGGATTTCCCCTCGTGAATGAAGCATTTACACACTTATGAAATTTTGAATGAGCAAAATGGTCATAAAGTGACCAGAATTTTAACTCTGCACTTAAAGTTCTATATCTCCCTGTGTGGAAGGAATATTGGTATAAAATTTTGACCACACCTAGAAATCATCTATAGGATGAACTGGGATTTTTAATTTATGAATTTGGAGCCCTATAGCCAAAGATATGACATTTCAAAGTTGGCTAAGTTACTGTTTACTTGGTCAGAATTTTGTAACCAACTTAAAAAATTCATAACTTGGTCCATAGATGGGCTATTGATGTAAAAAAAAATTCATTGGTTTGATCTAAGTCTCTACTTGATAATGGAGGAAATAAAACATGAGGGTATGTGGCTAGAATGATACATTGTATTAGTGCAAGTTACAGGTGCAGTAGCTGGTCACTAGAACTTAACAAGATTGCCTAATGTGTAGAAGCCAAAACTAAGACTTGTGCTAGTGTTTTCCTTCTTAGCTGCCATAGTGTGCATAAATGTAAATATGTTTGTTATTGTTAGACCAATATGCATGTATTTACATAGTGCTCAAGAGGGTCACTTGAGTATGTACACTAGGGGTGTTGTTCTAATGACCTACGGGACACACCAAACCTGGGAGTTTAAATGCACAGTTTTGGCACCATAACTGGACTACCTCAGAGTGGGTAATAGAAGTTGGTATCAGAGCATGTTTGTACATGTACATAGCATATAGTTGCATTGCATGCATCTACATACATGAACCCAGTTTGGTCAACTGCTAGTGTCAAGTACCATTGAAATACCTATGATCTTTTTATGTGCTCTATGATGAATCATCATTACTAGAAGTAAATATGGTTGCCACAAGGAGAAGGGAACCACCCTGAAGGCCTCCTATTAACTCTGGGCAACAAAGAAATGGACAGAATAGAGGGAATCAGGGCCAACAAGGGGCACAAAACCTGAAGTGCCTCAGGTTTGGTTAGAGCTTTAGAGGACCTTGGCTCTATTCAATGAAAACTTCATAAGGCTGATTGATTCAAGCACAATAGCAAGGAGTCCAACTAGCTCTAGCAGAATCAGTTTAGGATGCACAGCAGCAACCAGAAGAGGACACTAGGAACACATTTGAATATGTTCCCTTTGGAAGCTTAGAAGATACAAATGATGAGACCTATGAGGATAAAGATGAAGATAGGAGAAATCCAACAGCAAGAAGACTAAGGTCTGAGATTGGTCAAGTATCCAGGACCAATCCCTCGACCTATGACCATTCCTCCACTAGGGATGAGATTAAGGATGGCCATGAGAGAAGATCTAGGAGAAGGCAGAGAGATCATAGAGAGCAGCACCATACAGAGGGCTCTCACAAATCTAGGAGACATAAATCAAAGGATCTAGAAGGCCTAGATGAGGTTAGACTATTTGAGAGGTTCCAAGGCGTAAGACCTCCACAGTTTGATGGAAGAGTTGGGCCAGAGAGAGCTGAGGAGTGGTTAATCTTGACTGAAAAAATGTTTGAATGGATGCCACTAAGCTCCACCAATAGAGTGTTACTGGCTACCTACAATCTGGTAGGTAGTGCAGAAATGTGGTGGAGAAACACCAGAGATAGGTATGCTTTCTAGAAGGGGAGAAGGCCAAGAAGAGATATTAAGATGAGCTGGCTAGAGTTCACACAACTATTCCAGGAGCAGTACATCAGTGATGCTATCAAGGATATGAAGCAAGCTGAATTTGGTGATCTAAGGCAGGACAACCTCAGTGTCGTAGAGTATGAGCACAAATTCAATTAGTTGGTGAGGTATGCTCCTCAGTATCATGGACTAGAGGAGTTGAAGGCCAAAATATTTGTCAGAGGCCTAAAGTCAGAAATTGAAAGGCTGTTAGACCTTTTGGAGCAGTTACATACTACGAAGCAGTGCAGAAAGCTCTATTAGTAGAGCAAGAGGAGTATGAGACTAAGTACTTTCCCAGTGGACCAAGGGAGAGTTGTCAGGTAGGAGGCAAGCAGGAGAAGCCACCACATGGAAAGGGAATTGCCAAGAGTTCCCATTTTGGTGGTGAGGGCAAGGTTAAGGGGAAGTTCCCTGGCCTAAGGTTCCCTAAGTGTAAGAGGTTTCACAGAAAGAAACCATGCTACTTTGATACCCAAGCGTGTCTAAGATATGCATCCATTGATCATTGCATCAAAGACTGCCCACAGGCTCAAAGAAGGGCAGAAGACCAAGGTCCAGTAAGGCCTATTAGGGCAGGACCTAGAGGTGGAGCACCAAGGGAGGGACAGTAGAGGCCAATTCCTCTAGTGCCTCGGCCTCCAGTGCAGAGAGCTGGCAGAGTCTTCCAAGTGGACAAGCCAGAGATATCAGAGCAGGAAGGAGCACTAAGAGCTAACATTCACCTTAATGGTATGCCTGTTAGTGTTCTGTTTTATACTAGTGCATCTGTGTCTATAGAGGCTAGGAGATTTGTTAATGCCATGAAATTGCCTACTAAAATCATGCCTAGGATATCCTTAGTGAAAATAGCAGGTAGTCAATGTCTTTTCACTAATGACCTAGCTAAGGATTGTGAGCTAGTAGTAGGAAAGACTAATGTTATGACTAAGCAGCTAGTGTTGGACATTCCTAAGTATGATTTAGTGCTAGGTATGAATTGGCTTGCTATGCATAACATAAGAAGTGATTGTGCTAAGAGGGAAATCACATTGCCTGATGGTGAAGTGCATGCATTAGTGAATTCTAAGGAATTAGTGTATAAAATGCATGGCATGGAGCTAGAAGTACTTGAGAAGATACCTATGATTTCTGAGCATGATTACTATTATGCATTGAATGAATTGCACTGTGATGAGGAAGTGGACAGAATACCTATGGTGAGAGACTTTCCACAAGTCTTTCCTAAAAACCTGCTAGGTATTCCTCCACTAAAGAAAATTGAGTTTGAGATTAAGTTGAAACCAGGAGCTAGTCCAATATCCATACCTCCTTACAGAATGCCAATCACAGAGATGAATGAGCTCAAAAGACAACTTGATGAACTTCTTGAAAAAGTGTTCATAAGGCCAAGTGTCTCACAATGGGGAGCTCCTATTCTCTTTGTGAAAAATAAGGATGGATCATTGAGACTATGCATTGACTACAGAAAGCTTAATGCAGTGACTATCAAGAACAAGTACCCACTCCCTATGATTGAGGATATGTTCGATCAACTCAAGGGAGGTAAGATATTATCTAAGATAGATTTATGATTTGGATACTTCCAATTGAGAGTAAAGGCAAAAGATATTCCTAAGACTACATTCAGGACCAGATGTAGGCATTATGAGTACACAGTCATACCATTCGGTTTGACTAATGCCCCAGCTGCATTTATGGACCTAATGAACAGGGTGTTCAGACCACATCTAGACAAATTTATGGTTCTGTTCATTGATCACATCCTAGTGTATTCCAAGGATGAAAATGAACATGAACATCATCTGAAGATTGTCTTAAAGACTCTATTAGAACATCAGCTTTATGGCAATTTATCCAAGTGTGATTTCTGGATAAGGCAAGTGTCTTTCCTAGGACACATCATAGATACACAAGGCCTTAAGGCAGACCTTAAAAAGGTCAAGCCAGTGCAAGAGTGGGAAAGACCAAAGACTATAAAGGATATCATGAGAGGAAAAAGGTTCCTTGTATGAATCCTTTGCCTACAAGAAAGGATTACTGTACTTCAAAGACCGAATCTATACGCCTCATGGACCACAGCCTATGTCAAGAAAAGAATGAGAGACTTGGAATTTTAAGTTGGTGATAATGTTCGGTTGAAAGTTGCACTAACCAAAGGCACTGTAAGATTTGGAACTTCTAAATTTCGAGCCCTGTAGCGAAAGATATGACATTGCAAAGTTGACTAAGTTACTGTTCATTTGGTCAAAATTTTGTAACCAACTTCAAAACTTCATAACTTGGTCCATAGATGGGCTATTGATGTAAAACAAAATTCCTTGGTTTGCTCTAAGTCTTTACTTGATAATGGTGGAAAAAAACAAGAGGTTATGTGGCTAGAATGATACATTGTATTAGTGGAAGTTATAGGTACAGTAGCTGGTCACTAGAACTTAACAAGATTGCCTAATTTGTGGAAGCCAAAACTAAGACTTGCGCTAGTGTTTTCCTTTTTAGCTGCCATAGTGTGTATAAATGTAAATATGTGTGTTATGGTTAGACCAATATGCATGTATTTACATAGTGCTCAAGAGGGTCACTTGAGTATGTACACTAAGGGTGTTGTTCTGATGACCTACAGGACACACCAAACCTGGGAGTTTAAATGCACAGTTTTGGCACCATAACTGGACTACCTCAAAGTAGGTAACAGTTGAAAACTTTGAGAAACCAGAATTTTTCTAAGTACTAGGGGATACTTGAGTAGCATGCTCAGTCATCCGAGCTATGAGGATCTCCTCGTTCAGGCAGTCTTTGGTCAAGGTTTGAAAGGTCGTGTTGGTCATGATGCCCCTCGCCATCTGAGGGACCATCTTCTGGAAATCTTTAGAAAATAGGTCCATGTCCTCGGTAAAGGTCCAGAAGGGTTCCCTCGAGACCTTTTCCTTCAGAATCTTCGAGTCCCGAACGGCCCTCCTCCGAAGATGGTCCATCATCCACTTTGCTTAGGCCCTTTCCATTGCAAAATCATACCGAAGTTCCTTTGTTCCATTATCTCTTTGCCATTCATCTACAAAGTCTAAAATACCAAAAAATCTGAAACTCATAGATGAATGGCTAAGACACAAAGTTGGTGCAAGTTTGGCATTTTCTCTGTCAAACTCACTCATGTCAAGTACTTCAATATGGATTTATTTCCCTTCGCGTCTTCGTATATCCGAGGACTCTGCTACCGAAATCTCCCCCTGTTGGGTTTCGGGAGCCAAACAGCGCAACGGAATTTAACCAAAACCCTCCAGGATCCAAGTGAAACCAGGTAAACTGGGTGTTCAAAAATTTTCATACCTAATTTTCGGTTGAGATTTCTCACTCAACTGTAGAGTCGAATCACAAAACCTGAATAGTTGACGTGTTCAGGCTCTCTATGGTATCCACACGAGCCTCTCGGGATCACCACGCTTCCACCACGTCCCGGCAGTTGCGTTTCTCTTGTGCTCACAGTGCTAGCTTGCGTCCTCCAAGGAATTGTAAGAGAAGAGTGCTGTTGTCCTTTTGGGAGGCTAAGGCAAAGAGACCTGCGAATTTCTCACTTAAATGTTGTATTTATAGTGAGACTCAACCTCTAGGCCTAATGGGTTTCAAAGCCCTAATCCAATTAGGATTTAATTTTGGGCTTACTAATGGCACAACTCTTGGGCCCATTATTAATACGAAATTAAAGTGAAACCATAACACAAATAATTAGCCCATGCACTCTAATGATCCAAATAGCTCTATGTGTGCGACCCAATAAGTTCTTGCCATGTTGGCAATGATCATAAATCTCATTTATGATCATAAGCAATGAGCGGTGTCTAGCAACACATCATTGCTACCCAAGTGACAAGATTGTCGGTGAATCGACTAAACCTTTATGATCATCACTGATACATGCCATTGTCCCTTTGTCCAAGATATCAAGACTAAGCACGAGATATGGAATGTGTCACTCTTGTATAGCCCAATATTTGGTTTCTTGATTACCAAGTAGACCAACTTAAATTGATGACATTGATATCGTCTATCAACTCATCAGAGCATGGCCATGCATTTTCTAAGTCTCACTCTATCAAGGGGCCCGAAGATATCACTCCCGTTACATAGGAGGGATAAATCCCATCTTGATCATACAAATCCCTCCGCATGATATGTGACACACCCAACGACCTCCTTCATGTTCACTCAGTTACGAGCAACAAAGGAAAGTATCAAAGTATGTGACTCACATGTAGGGAACCTTGATGATCTTAGGTCGAAGGACTACATATACCACGATCACTATGAGAATCACTTTTGACACTCATATAACGATCCATGTAGTGTTCTCATGGTGGGTCGGTCCAGTACACAAGTTCTCCAACTTGTACCCATATGTAGACTACATATCTCATATTAGTCTCCACATATGCTAGTCATTATGTATTATTGCAACCCGCTCCACAATAATACTAGACCAGGGACATTTAAGAATATCATTATTCTAGGGTTACAATTTTATTTTTAAGTTACGCAGAAATAAAACAACAAACATAATTGCTGGATTAATGCCTTAATAAAATATCATGACTCAATGTGCAAAAATACAATCATCTCATGATTGGCCTTTTGGGCACAACACTAACACCCCCAACGAGGTGCCTAAGGTGTCAGTAGGGGCATTGGGACTTAGAGGGGTTGAGAAGATGGCCGCCCCCGAGCGTGGGTCAGCACTCATGGGTGTCTAGTTCAGTACCTCAGTCTGGCCTTTGGGGGGATGGGGCAGGGAGTGTCACACCCTACACAGGCCCCAACCTGTACACTTATAGTGCAATCTCAAGTGTGCAACCAAAGCCCTAAAATCTTACTCAAATATTACACTAACAATGTTTTATGTGTGCACTTAAGTCTCAGCCATATTTCCTTTCTAATTGTTAAAACCAACTACTTTTAAGACTAAGGCTTTTGGGGTGCCCCAAGAGGCTAAGTAATTAGTTTTAGGAGGCTAAGTAATTAGTTTTAGGCCATTACTTACATTACAAGGTAAGGCCCATAAGGTTACTTGCATCACATGGCAAGTCTTATACACTTTTAAACTTAAGTGTTTAGGGTGTGTGCTCATCAAGTGTGGCATTCTAATGCATGTCAACCAAGAAGCCCACATCTGTTAATGTTTTGAAAACATACTTTTCATTCTCTTGCAAATTCTGCCTTACAAGAACCACGAGAGGTTTAGCACATTATGGTCCAAAACTTTCCTGTAACAAGTGCTATTAGCATAACATGGCACTTCATTCATTCTTAACATTTACATAATAGTTCCATGGTTTAACCAATGCTATATGTTCACAAAATAACCTCCACACTTAGTACTACATACTTGGAACCATACCAAGAGTTCTCAAAATCCAAAATAACCATTGTTATGCATTACATATGTTGAGTTTCGGGAGCCAAACAGCGCAGCAGAATTTAACCGAAACCCTCCACGATCCAAGTGAAATGGGGTAAACTGGGTGTTCAAAAATTTTCATACCTAATTTTCGGTTGAGATCTCTCACTCAACTGTAGAGTCGAATCACAAAACCTGAATAGTTGATGTGTTCAAGCTCTCTATGGTATCCACACGAGCCTCTCGGGATCACCACGCTTCCACCACGTCCCGGCAGATGTGTTTCTCTTGTGCTCGCAGTGCTAGCTTACGTCGTCCAAGGAATTGTAAGAGAAGAGTGTGGCTGTCCTTTTGGGAGGCTAGGGCATGGAGACCTGGGAATTTCTCACTATAAGTTGTATTTATAGTAAGACTCAACTTCCAGGCCTAATGGGTTCCAAAGCCCTAATCCAATTAGGATTTAATTTCGGGCTTAATAATGGCTCAACTCTTGGGCCCATTATTAATACGAAATTAAAGTGAAACCATAACCCAAATAATAAGCCCATGCACTCTAATGATCCAAATAGCTCTATGTGTGTGACCCAATAGGCTCTTATCATGTTGGCAATGATCATAAATCACATTTATGATCATAAGCAATGAGCGGTGTCTAGCAACACATCATTGCTACCCAAGTGACAAGATTGTTGATGATTCAACTAAACCTATATGATCATCACCGATATATGCCATTGTCCCTTTATCCAAGATATCAAGACTAAGCATGAGACATGGAATGTGTCACTCTCGTATAGCCTAATCTTTGGTTTCTTGATTACCGAGTAGACTAACTTAAGTTGATGACATTGATATCGTATATCAACTCATCAGAGCATGGCCATGCATTTTCTAAGTCTCACTCTATCAAAGGGCCCGAAGATATCACTCCCGTTACATAGGAGCGACAAATCCCATCTTGATCATACAAATCCCTCCGCATGATATGTGACATACCGAATGACCTCCTTCAAGTCCACTCAGTTACGAGCAACAAAGGAAAGTATCAAAGTATGTGACTCACATGTAGGGAACCTTGATGATCTTAGGTCGGAGGACTACATATACCATGATCACTATGAGAATCACTTATGACACTCATATAATGATCCATGTAGTGTTCTCATGGTGGGTCGGTCCAGTACACAAGTTCTCCAACTTGTACCCATATGTAGACTACATATCTCATATTAGTCTCTACATATGTTAGTCGTTATGTATTATTGCAACCTGCTCCATAATAATATCATTATTCTAGGGTTACAATTATGTTTATTATGTTACGCAGAAACAAAACAACAAACATAATTGCTGGATTAATGCCTTAATAAAATATCATGACTCAATGTGCAAAAATACAATCATCTCATGATTGGCTTTTGGGCACAACACTAACAACATACCCATAATTCCTAGTAATACCTAAGAGCTACTTTAAGTATACAATACAAAACCAAGGTTTATAGGAAGGTGCCTACAACTATGCCCATACCCATAAGTGCAAACCACATAACTAAAGCCCATGAGCGCACATCCATTGATCCTAGACTTGTCCCACAAATCTACACAAACTTGCAAGCTCAAACACATGAGTTTATGCATCAAATACAAGAGTTGCACTAGGTACTTATAAGCCAAGCATTCGGTTGAATACATGCCTTGGAAAAACCGAGCTAAAGCTTAGCACACAAGTAACTACACAACTCAATCAAGCTCAAAGCCTTCCCTTGAAACATATATAATAAGGGGCATGAGTTTCATAAACTCAGTAAGGATTACTACAGCTCTAGGAGCTTATTTAGTTAAGTCCGAGGGCTTACCCTCCCATTAGCTTTTCTTTACCTGCAATAAAACATGAAAACACCAAAACTATAAGAGGTTAGCAAGCACAACCAAACAACCAAGCACACAATTCACACACCACAAACACAAGGTTCATCTCGGTCAAAGCCAAACTAGCAAGTACATCCATAAATTCCATCAATCTTCACCATATAACCATCCATTCCACTAGAGGTCCAAGTTCAAATATAGGTTGGCCCTACTATAACGAACTCTAAGTACTCGCCATTAGTGACTAGCTAGCCAATGTAACCCATAAACCCGATGGTTCTGTATATGCCCCATATAGCACTCTAAGATCATATAGCTCAATATACCATCACTTAGAAGCCAAATCAATAACTTGAACATGGAACAATACCAAAATCAAGTAGTGAACCATAATCCTTACCAATTTCTTGCTTTGAACTCTCAGTGTTACGGCCCTTCTAGTGGGAGGTAAAGACTTTAGAATTTAGTTTAGAAGTTTAATTTAAGTTTACCTAGCAAGAATTAAGAAGTTTGCCAAAGTTCACTAAGTTCCGACAAGAATAAAGCTCTGAACTAAGTTCAGGGGCAAAATGGTAATTTTGCACCCTGAGTGGCTGGGACGAGTCCCGAGTGTTTTAAAATGAATTTTTAGAACTTAAATTTTAACCTTAACTCAAACTCAACAAATAGACAAGGATTTAATCAAGAACTGTTAAGTTACAAAGATGGGGGACCTAATTGCACTTAACTTGAAACCTTGGTGATCTTGGTTGCTAAGTGAGGGTTTAAGAAGGGAAAGAGGGGGAGAAGCTGCCATTAACACGTTCTTAAGCTTCCCTCACTCATTTCTCTCTCAAATTGAACTTGGAATCAAGTGATCTTGGTGTCAAGAGGTGCAATTAAGGGTGTATAAGCTTGGAGAAGTGATTTTCAACCTTGAAATCATGTTTTTGAAGCTTGGAGAGGACGTTTTTCTCCATCCCCTATTTTTGAACGAGGTAAGAGTTGTGTTCTTGATTGAATTCATGGTATTTGGTTGATTTGAAGCTTGGGTTTTGGTTAGGAGAAGGTGTTTTTGATGTTTTAGAGCTTTGTTTTGGTTTGAAATTGTGTAGAACTTTGGAAGCTTGTTTGAAAGAGGAAGGGTTCGAATTCTTGCTTGTTCTTGGTGTTAAGGTAAGGGAGAAAGTGTTTTTAAGTTGTTGGATTGCTTTTGGATTGAAATGGATTGAGAAAGTTGAGTAATTTTTGGTTATGGTATTGAGAAACGTTTTGGTGAATTATGGTGGACTAGCTATGTTCGAAGGATTGGTTTGATGTTTCTAATGCATCATAGTTTAGCTTTGATAGATGGTTTTGTTCCTTGCAACATGTACTTCATGTGTATGAAATTTGGTAACTTTCCATGCATGTTTGATATATGTGGGAAGTGTCCAAAGTTCATAGCAGTAAAATCGGGGTTTTCTGGGCATTTTGCAGGTTTGGCGACGCGTCGCCAATCCCCACGAGTTCCCACGACGCGTCGCCAATCCAGAAAAATGTTTCAGAACGTCGACAACTGTGGCGACGCGTCGCCGAGACAGCATTTGACACCCGGTTTTGTTTTCAGCATAACTTTTCGCTCGGGTGTCCGATTGAGGTGATTCAAGATTCCACTCGAAGCTAAGAGGGAGTACTATCACCTCAATGTTTTAAAAACACTTAAATTGTCCCAGTTTTAGATTTATATTAACTCAAATTGAAGGCAAGTTTTTAAGGAAACTATGTTGCATTTGAACATAATTAGTTACCACTAGTTCAGGTGAGAGGTTTAGAACCCTCGTCGGCCTAGCCGTGCCGGAGCCACGAGGCCACGAGGTGAAACCTTGTTCATCTAGTCTACATCAACGAGGCCCTGCGGCCTAGTCTACAAGTCCCACCATAATTCCCCTGCATAACAACTAGGTGAGAGGTTCTATGTTTGAATGAGGCTTGCTAAGGTTCACCCTTGAGCCATATGATAGGTTGCTAAGTGATAGCGCTTGGCCTATATGTCAGGTTGCTAAGTGATTGCGCTTGGCCTAAGTGATTGCGCTTGGTGTCAGGTTGCTAAGTGATTGCGCTTGGCCTGATACAGAGGACTACTTGAGGAGAGGTCTACGGACCTAGTATATATATATAGACTAGTACCCTCATGCTGTGTGAGCTCGCAGCCAGAGTCCTAGCTTTTTCTTGCAGGTACATCGAAGACCCCTTACTGAGAATTGTTGAATTCTCACTCCCTGTTTGTTATGCAGAGTCTGGAGTAGCAGGACCGGATAATCGCTGAGGATTATCGCGGTAGTACCTTTTTGTTTGTAAAGGTACGGTGGTTGAGAAACTTTAAGTTTCTAGCTTGCTTAAGTGTTTAGTTGGTCTGTTGGTCAGGTTGTGGTACTAACTTGCTTCTTCCTATGGCTGCAGAGCCTAGTAGCACTTGGCAGAGGACTTGTGAGACTCGCCACTGGGACAGGAGTCCAAAGTGGGAGCTAGGGTAAAAGATCTCAGCAAAGTCTTGTATTTTGATACAGTACTTTATTTTGCCTCCAGTATTTATGTTATAAAGAGTCCTTGACTCAGGATTGTTCTCTGGGTGAGAGCATTGGTTACTTATGTATAAATGCTTTCACGAGCGGTGTATGTGTAGTTAATCACTCAAAGGTTGATTTTGATATGCTTTGGCATTTTGTATTTATTTATATGGAATTTTACTTAGCCGGCTAAATGTTTTATGGTTTTAATAAACCAAGTCAAAGCATAAGTGCATACACATTGCATTTCTAGGTTAATCAACTAGTAGCATTGGATTTAATCCACACACATAACCAGCTAGCCAATTACAATCCACCGTGAGACAAATGCTCATAGGGTATCCCAGGCAGAGGCACGGCGGATCGTGTCACTCAGCCAACCTTGAATCTTCAAGACCAAGCTTGAAAACACAAGTCCAAAGTCGCCTAGGGCCAAAAACACTAGTGACAAGCTTGATTCTTCTGTTCAAGTCTTAACCAACATGAATTTGGCATGAACCCAAGACTCAAACACCAAGAACACCAAGAACACAGATTGACTTGCAAAATGGAGTTTTGACCAGAATTAGAGATTTTTGGTTTAAGTGGAGGCATGCATTCCGGGTTAGTGCCAAATGGCACCAAAAATGGGCTAATGCTAGCCCTAATACACCAATTATTTGCATGGCTCATAGTAGCCCTTCCATGCAACCTTGTGTCACTATTATCACTTGAAAGAACGTTCAATTTGGGCCCTCTTGCCTTGTTTCTCTCCATTAACAAGTTAAGCCATTTAAATGTACATTTTGGACCCGATAGTTCTTGGTTGCACATATACATCACTTTCCTTATTTTCGCTTAAGTCCCCCACTATTCCAAATGTATTTCCTTTGCATTTTTTGGCATAGGCCAAACACTACGGTAGGGTCTTCTTTAGTTTGTTTGGAAGGATGGCTTTATAGTGAAGTTTCCCCACAATGACCCTCTCCTAATTATGGCAAGGATAGGAAGCTAGGACGTCAAAAGGGTGCTCCTAGATGATGGCTTAAATACTTACGTCCTCTTCTTCGATGTGTTGCCAAAACTAGGCATAACAGAAAATGATCTCAAGCCAATGACATCTCCCACATTTGAGGTAAAACTGGCCAAACTTCCCATACTTGGATGGGTTGATCTATCACTTATGCTAAAAAGAAATTCAGCCGAATTGGGAGAAAAGCTCTTCGCATCCACTAGGACAAGATTCATAGTCATAGATCTATCATCATCGTACAACTCCATCATCGGGATGCAAATGCAAGGCAATCCCCATCTCTGAACAGACATCAAATACCTGGCAGTCACTTTCTAAGCAAAAGAAGAAGATGTAGAGATATTCATTTACCAAGCTGAGGTGAAGAAGGTGTTTGTTGAAGCAAGAAGGAGTCCCTAGTCGAAGCACCCGAGTCGGGAAATAATTGGCCGAAGGGAAAAAAGAAAAACTTGTATCCTTTTTTATAATGAACAAAGATCTTTTTGCCTACTCCCTGAAGCATATGTTCAGAGTGAATCTTTTTGCCTACTCACCGTTCTTCAAAGTACTTACGAAAGTAGTGAAAAATGAAGGTAACCTCAAAGATGAGGAACAACCTTAGAATGAAGAATCCTAGAAGGTGTGGGAGGGGTTCAAAAGTTACCTAACCCAGTTGCCGACACTTTGGCAACTAAGGCAAGAGAACCACTCATCCTCTACCTTGTAGTAACTAAGAAAGCCGTAAGTTCGGTTCTAGTATGGGAGGAAGGAGGGAAGCAGTGGCTGGTGTACTATGTAAACAAATCCTTGCATGGTGCCAAAGTTAGGTATCCTCTGCTACAAAAAGCCACCTATGCCCTAGTACTGGCAGGGAGGAGACTTCGGCCTTACTTCCAAGGAAATCTGATCATAGTGAAAAGTAACTTAGCTCTGCAGGATGTCATGAGGAAGGTAGACCACTCAGGATGATTATCAAAATGGTGCATTGAGCTCGGTGAGTACGATATCACTTATGACCCAAGGAGGGCAATAAAAGCGCAAATGCTGGTAGATTTCATTGTTTAGGTACCTAAAACTGAAGGTTCTAGGAGACCTCAGAAATAACAAACCTGAGTGGACATTATTCATTAATGGTTCCTTAGGATCTGAACACCAGGGAGCCAGAGTAATTCTCCATTGACCCAAAGGTATGGAATCTTCGAAGGCCATAAAATTCAGTTTCAATGCCACGAATAATGTTGCCGAATATAAAGCCCTCATAGCAGGCTTGCGATTGGCAAAGAGGGTAGGTGTGAGAAACCTAAAGGTCCATAGTGATTCCCAGTTGATGGTTTGGCGGATGACAGGGGACTATGGGGCAAATGAACCCGAACTTGGCAAAGTACCATAATCTTGTAAAAAGGCTTATCTAAGATTTTGATAGGGTACAAATAGAAAATGTACCCTGATGAGATAATGTGCAAGCAGATACCTCGGCCAAATCAAAATAGTCCACCGAAGAGCTAGATCACCCGAGCATAGCAATAATGGCGGTCGTAACCTCGAGCAAAGGATGGAAAGATCCTATCAAAAAATCTCGTGACTTTGGAATTACCCGAAAACCCTCTGGAAGCCATGAAGGTGCAAAAGCACATGGGTAGATACTCCCTAATTAACAGCCAAAGGGCTATCGCCCCCGACTCTCATGATCGGCTAACTTGACACCACCCTCGGTACAGACTTAGCCTCGACCTCGGGGCATTCTCCACACCACCCTCAGAAAGTAACATGACCAACTTCAGGAAAAAGGTGTCTTCACCACCCTTGAATTTGTGAAGCTATCGGCCTCGGAAAAGTATATCCACCATCCTCATTAAAGGAAAAAGTCTCCCCAAGGTGACCCACTCTTCTGAACGGCTTTCCCCTATAGCCCTCAGGGGGAAATTCTTTGCCTAAAAGGGTCTCACACCCCAAAGAGGCCTTACGGAGATACGAAAAAAATGGTTAACGAGCCTCTGACAAAGTGACCTCTCACACGCCCCTGCCCTCTGGCCAGAACGGCCTACCGCCAGCTGGAAATACCCGCCTCTGAAGCTATGGGTTAAATCTAACCAAACACGTGTCATGATTTGGGCAGGCTATGTCAAACGTCCTCCTTCCTCCACCCTCCTATAAATACTTGGGAGGGACCTTGCTAAAGACACATGGGACTCTCTCTTTTCCCTACTCTCTACTCTCTGCTACTACTCTCATAAATATTTACTTAGGCATCGAAGGCTCCTCCCCCGGAAACACACTCCAGGGAGCTCTTAACCCTTGTTCTTTAAAGTCTTATAGACATTTTCACACCGGAAGTGTCTCATTCAGGCCAGCATGTCCTACCACGAGGATGCCATCGGCCATCATTTGGTGCCATATGTGGGAAACCATTCTCAGATCATCATTGTTGAGACCTGACATTCTAAGGACAGGGGACTCCCAAAGTCACAGTCCGCGACGGAGGCTTAAATAGCGACTAAACAGCCTGGAATAAAAACTTCATTGCCGAAGGACAAACATCCTCTGATGATCATGAGAGCTTTCTGTGAGATTTTTAGTGCTCTATTGTCACTGAGATGACCCAGCAGCTCGATCAAAGGTGGTCTCAACCACCTCTGAGGGGAAGGGCATCTTCTCCAACTACCGACCGGGAAAAGAACCCTAAGTCACCTCACTGAAGTTCAGAAAGTGGGGGTTTTCATGATGAGTTCTCAACGGAGAACATACCATCTAGGGGACGGCACTCTGGGGGAACGTTGTCGAAAGAACCCAGAACTTCCCACCAGCGAAGTCCATCCCCGGATGGGATGTCCCAATCCTGCCACCAATGAAGTTATTCTCCAAATAGGAGACATTTCTCTCCGTTGCCGGTGACTACCAGGCAACGAGGAGAAGATAGCACTACCATCCTCATGGAAAGAATCTAGGAGAGGTTGGAGAAGGTGGAAAAATAAGTTTCTCAAAAACCTATGTTACACC
Organism: Aquilaria sinensis; assembly: GCA_005392925.1. Lineage (NCBI taxonomy): Eukaryota > Viridiplantae > Streptophyta > Magnoliopsida > Malvales > Thymelaeaceae > Aquilaria > Aquilaria sinensis. The sequence continues at coordinate 48,571 of SMDT01001638.1, forward strand.
CCACACAGGCCCCAGCTTGTGCACCTATATTGCCAATCAACTGTGCTACCAAGGCACTAACATTTTTATTCAATTCTTGCACTTATAGTGTTTTATGTATAAACTTAGGTCTCAGGAAATTTACCTCTTTATAGTTCAATAAATGTAATCTTAACACCAAGGCCTGGGATGTGCCCTAGGAGGCTAAGTTTAATAGTTTTAGTCCATTACTTTCATTTCTAGGCAAGACTTATAACAAGACTTTCAACATAAGGCAAGGCATACACACTTTTATACTTAAGTGTTTAGGGTGTGTGCTCATCAAGTATGGCATTCTAATGCATTTAAACCAAGAAGCCCACATCTTTCAATGTTTTGAAAACATACTTTTCATGCTCTTGCATATTCGGCCTAACATGAACCAAGCGAGGTTTAGCACATTATGGTCCAAACTTTCTTCTAACAAGTACTAATAGCAAAACTTGGCATTTCATTCATTCATAATATTTACATAATAGTTCCATGATTCAACCGAAGCTATATGTATATAGAATAACCCCCACACAACTACTACATACTTGGAACTATACCAAGAGTACTCAACATCCAAAATAGCCATTGCTATGCATTACATGCCCCTACTTCCTAGTAATACCTGAGAGCTACTTTCAGTGTACAATACAAAACTAAAGTTTGTAGGAAAATGCCTACAACCATGGCTATACCCATTGATGCCCGGCAGCATCCTCGTTGTATGACATGGTGCAGCTTCAAGTTGATCTTCCGATATGAAGATGCCTAGAAAGAGACCTCTGGTGTGTAGGTACCATTGAGAGGGACTTCCAGCAAGAATGTGGCTGCAAAACTCAGTAAAACAGAGGTTAGAGACTCCCAAGAGTGTGATTTTGGGGGAGGAACCTCCGACGCTCAAGTTAGTATTTTAGAGAATGAAGGTAAGAAAGAGGGAACGGAGAACAGAAGATAGCTAGGGTTTTCTGTCTCTTGTGTCTCACTGTTCTTACCAAGGTTGTTCCCCAAGTATTTATAGGAGGGTGTTGGGGGAAGTCCGTTTGACATTGCCCGCTTAGATCATGACACGTGTGTGACCAGATGTGGTTCGTAGCTTCAGGGATGGGTATTTCTAGCTGGCCATAGGCCGTTCTGCTCAGAAGTCAGAGTCGTGGGAGGCTTATGTGTCGGGGGCATGTGCGAGGTCTCCGTGTCAAAGGCTCCTAACTGTCTTTGTCTCATTTGGGTGAGAACTCCTTCGGTGATGGGCCCTTTTCGGGGGGTAATACCCTTTCGGCAGACGGGTCTTCTTCGGTCTGGTTTTTGATCTCGAAGGCCGTAGAGGGAGGCTCCTCGGTTGGGTGGAGGACCTTCGGTCAATGCTATATTCTACCAAGGATGTGAGATGGCCTCCTGAGGTCGGTAAATCACATGACCGAGGATGATGCAGTTTGTCCTTCTGAGGGTGGTAGTGTTATCAGCCGAAGGTAGTGAGGATCCATTTTCCTGAGGTTGGTCAGATGTACGTCCGAGGATGGTACTTGTCAGTCATTCTTAGAAGCTATCCAAGTGTGATAGCCATTTGGCTATCATATGCCCCCCTCGCTGGGACTCATTGTGGAAGCTAGGTAGGGGACACTTCGTTTTCTGAAGGTATGCTTCCTCAGCCGAGGTAGCTTATTTGTCATACCCCACACAGGCCCTGGCCCAAGGACACTCTGTACCACTCACCATTATCTTGCTTAAGGTTGACTTCTAACAGGTTTCTTGGGTGTTGTCATGAGCTTCTAATTTGGCCAACCATTGTTGCTAGATTTTAAGTCTTATTTTCTTAAGGTAATGGGCCTAGGAGGTGGCCTAAGAGGCTTTTAAGTGTACATACACAATTAATTGCAACAGAAGCAATGTCCACTACCACTAACTTGCAGTACAAGCAAGGCTGGAAATAATAACTTGCAATTAAAGCACGGCAAACACTTTTATTATTTAAGTGTCTAGGATGTGTGCTAATCAAGTGTGCTACTTACTACATGTCAGCCAAGAAGCCCAACATACCATAAGGTTTGAAAAACCAAGTTTAGATGCACATGAGCATTCGGCCATGAATGACATATAAGGGTTCTCAACATGAAACACATCCAACATTCACATAAACATGCCATAAACTGGCCCATAAGTATTCAATATATACATAAGCAAAAATCAGCCACAAGCAAGCACAACTTGGTGAACAAAACACTTCCACTACATCAAAACCTAAGGGTACTCGAGGCCATGAACATGTACACAAAAGAAAAGGGTAGTCTACAAGGGTACACAACCAAGTCATGCTTCCAACCCAAGTTACCTACTCGCCAAAAAACACTTTGAGTGTGCCATAGAGCAAGACACACTGCAGAACAAGGCCTATAGCCATGTTCATGGTCATGAAGGTAAAGACCACTATCAGAGCAATATTCCACACATCCATAACTGCAGTCCTAGAAGTATCCTACACTAACCAAGCCTGCAAAACTTAGAACATAAGTTTTGGCCGAAACCTTGAACAAAGACTTGTAAATGTAGAACTTAATCAAGCCAAGCACAACATTGGCACATACCTTAGACACATAAGCACTACTCACACACAAGCTAGTAAACAAGGCAAATACTATTCAAGCTGAGTATCATTCCCTAAAACATAAAAGTATGGGCAATGAGTAAAAAAATTTACTTAGTAGAGTTCACCACCATAACAACTCAATTAAGAGTTTATTTAGTTAAGTCGAGTATCAAACTCTAGACTTAACCTCCTCAAGCTCATGATGCCCTGCAAAACAAGACATAAAGACACCAAAACCACAACAATATACAACATACTAGTATAATCGAAACATATAGGCATGAGTATGAATGTAGAGGGGTTAGCAAGCGCAAGAAAACGCTCAAGCACACAAGATACACACTCACACACCACAATGTACATTCGACCAAAGCCCTACATTTGCCCTTGTGCACCATTGCACCCAATACTTCACCATTTTAGTCCACATCCACTAGAGCTCCGAAATTCCTAGCAAGTTGGCCTCACTCACTAGGATTTATAGCACATGCCAATAATTGATTAACTAACCAATGTTCATAAAACTGAATCATCTCAACAAGCCCATCAAGTAACTAAGGTCATTTAGCGTATGTTAACTAACACTTAGCCACTTTATCACTTGAGTCATGGTACATTACCAAGCAAACCAGTAAAATCGTGAGCCCTGCCTTTTCAAACGAAGCTTGAGCCTTCTCGGTTGATGTTTAAACATCCAAAACCAAAATTCTCCTCAACAAGGATGTCCTAGCACATTTCAACTATCAATTAGGCACCAATATTAATTGTTCATGGAATCTATACCACGCATTCAAGTAATTTGCAAATATCTACCTCAATTCTAAGCGTGCATGTCTCGGCCTCTCCTTGTTCCTTCAAACGAAAGCTTCAACTTGAATTCTTAGGTCGCCTAGTGCCAAGAATGGAGATTCGAAGCTTGATTTCATGTTCAAGCTCCCATTCAACATGAATTTGGCATGAATTCGGCAGCACCACCTCATTGGCTTTGAAGAACTCTAGGAACTCGGTTAATCCGAGACCAAGAAAGGTAATGTGTGCTAAGTTTGAGTGGTAGCATGCATTAGCCGGTTACATGCTAAATGAAACCAAAATGGACTTAACTTGCTTCTCGATCATGACAAGTTTTTGCATGGTGCAATGCCATCCTCCCATACTTCTTAGTGCCATGTTTAGCACCTGAAAGAGTGCTCAAATTGACCTTCAAGTTTTGTTTCTCGGCATTGGCCACATACTCAATTCCTATGTGAAATTTGCCCCTGAAACTTCTCAGTTTTACACTCATGTCACTTCTCTAAATTTTCATTACAGTCCCTCACTTTTAATTCTTACAACAAACTTCATGGCCATTTTTTCTTGCGCATTTGGAACCTGAAAGTTCTCATATTGGCACATACACCACTGCCCCCATGTTCAAACAAGTTCTCCATGTTTTCATAACATTTTTTTTATTTTCTTCGCCTGGGCCAAGCACTAGGAAATGAACCTCACATTATTAGTGTCACTTCTCGCCTCTTGGTTAATCCCTCGATCTTTTTGAAGTGTGTATCCCTCTTTTACTTTTATGCTGCAGGTCAATGGACCGTCACATCTCATAATCAAATAGGCATGTCACTTCGGATAAGCTTGCCTTGGCCTTCGTGCTGTCTGGAGGCGTGGCCTCATTTCCTGCGCTGGGCAACATGTGTCACGCAGTAATTAGGGGACAGTTGCATTGATTACCTCAGCTGCATCTCTTCATCTTTGATGGGTAATTATGGCAACGATTCACCTTTGAGGGATAATTATGGCGACGATTCACCTACCCCCTTTGGCCTATATAAACCTTCCTCTTTCTCAAAGTTCCCACTTGTTTTCTTTTGCTTCTGTTTTGCTCTCATTTCCTCTTAAGCTCTTCTCCCTTTTCTGCGGCGGTGTGATTTCTGGCAAGTTTTCATGATGGCATTCACAAATCTTGACTTTGGCAAAAGTTTTGGTGGTTTCTTCTTCTTGAAGTCCTTCAATTTTCTGTGTTTCTAGCCTTTTCTTCTTTTTCGAAGTCATCTCCTTCTTTCGAAGTCATTCTTTGGCATTGTTTCCTTCTTTTTTTTTAACCTTTCCAAAGTTAGGTTTCCCTTTTCTGAATGTCTTCCCCCGTTTTGCTCATGTCCATCAAAACTATCCTCGAGAGCTAGCTTCCTCTCAATTCTCATCCTAGTTATACCATTTTGGAGAAGTTAGCGAAGTGGAAAAAAAAAAAATTTCTTCCTTCTTACTCAGTTATTAGGTTACCCAAACCTGGCATGTTTAGTTATATGAATAACTTAGGTGAGGTTATCATCTTTTGGGCCCAACTAAAGGCCGGACTTCAGTTTCCTCCTCCGAAGGTGGGTTGTGACTTCTGCCATTTTCATCGCATAGGCGTAACTCAGCTTCTGCCCAATTCTTACTCCTATTTCAATGCTTTTCTTTGCATGTTTGGGGCCTTCAATAAAGAGCTTCACTTCATCTGTTTTATGCAATACTACAAACTCCATCTCGTCCCGAAGGGTGGTTTTTATTTTTTGCTTCCTCGAGGTTCTAGGTCCAAAAAATACACCTTTACCTTTGACACGAGGGATAGCTGGTGGGGTTGGCAGAGGAAGTTCTTCTTCCTGAAGGTAGCTAAGGCTTGGAAGGACGTTCTAACGGAATGGCATGGGGGACCCTGCCCATAGATATAATGGATCCCAGACAGCTACTAACCCCGAAGTTGGAGGTGAAGTTTGACAGCTTCGACAGCCGTATCCACGCAGTCGCAGACTGGGATCCGAAGGTCCTTCCTTATTCCCTATACCCCTTTCCCATAAAGTGGAACTTCATGACCAAAGAGGTTCTTTGGGAGTTGGGGTAGTCAAGGTGCATAAAACTGACCTGGCCATGCCGAAACTTGCCTTTAACGGAAAAAAGGCATGGCTAGTGATGCTCATTCGGTGCGAGCTCACCTACGAAGGGCTTGTGGAGAGTAAGTAATCTTCCAAATTTTTGTTGTTTATACTTCTCTGGAGTTACACTGATGTCTTCCCTTTTTTAGAGATGGGTGACCAATCCATGGCCTTCTACAAGTCCTTTTTCCTCGGTCAAGCCAAAAAGGGGGAGCAAGCAGAGGAAGAAGGCGGCCCTAAATAGGAAGAAGACATCAGGGGCGGGGCCATCTTTAGCAAATAAGTTTAAGAAAGACCTTCCTCCTCCCCCTCCCCAGAAGATGACTTGGAGGTGCAGGACTAGTCCCTGGTCCACCTTGATCCACCTTTCGAGCCGGCTGTCAGCTTGAATCCACTCAGCCCCACTGTTGAGGCAGATGCTTTGGAAACTTTGGCAGGGGGCCTTTCGGCGGTGAAGCTCGAACAGCGCCAAACAAGAAAGGGCAAATAGGTCCTCGCAGAAGTACTGGAAGTCGGTGATTCCGAGGAGGATGTTGCCGAGGTTCCATTAGGTTTGTCCTTTAGCTATTTTTCTGTAAGTTTGGGAATTTTTGGTATTTTAGATCTCATAGACGAGTGGCTAAGGGATAATGTACTAACGGAACTTCGGCGTGATTTTGCAGATGAGCAGACGCTCGTAGCGTGGATGGTGGACCACGCTCAGAAGCAGGCCCTTCGGGATTTTAAAATTCTGAGGGACAAGGTTCTGAGGGAGCCTTTCTAGCCATTCACGGAGGACATGAACTTGTTCTCCGAGGACAGCCAGCGAATGGTCCCTCAGATGGCGGAGGGCATCCTCACCAATGCCACCTTTAAGTCCCTGACTAAGGAGCGCCCAAATGAGGAGGTCCTCACTGTGAGGACGTTCGAACATGCTGCCCAAGTGAGTTTTGAGCTTCTTGGGTCTTAGAAAATTTTTCCAATCTTTTGTAGACATTTGATCCTAACTTGGAGTCTTCATTTTTACAGCTCTTGGCGTATAGTGGCTACTTCAGAGCTTGGACAGCGAAGCAATCTTTGGTCCAATCTCGGACCGAATAATCCTTGGTGAGAGCTAAGAAATTTTGTGCCCCCTCGATCCTTAAGTACGGTGAACTCAAAAAAATAGCCAAGGACGAGGTGGCTAAACTCCGGGAAAAGTTCTTGAAGAGTCAAGATGAGCTCTTACAAGATTTTTCCAAGAAGGTGTTTGACCTCGGCACGAAGGTCACCGAGCTTACTTCGGAAAATGAGGCCTACCAAAAGGAAAGGAAGGAGGACTCTACTCTCCTGATGAAGGCCTTCACAGACAACACCGATCTTCAAGCCGAGGTTCATGAGCTGAAGAAAGAGAAGAAGAAAAAGCTCGAGAAAGAGGTTGTTGGGCTAAGGAATGATCTAGAGGACTTAGCTGTCAAGAAGGACAAAGCCGATTAGGCAACCAAGGTTGCATTTCAAGACGGCTTCTGTTTAGCTCGACAGTAAGTTCTAGCCAAGTACCCAGACCTTGACATTTCCGTTTTGGCGGCTTCGGATGTCCTCGAAGGGCCTCGCTGGACGTGGTCAAAAATAGAGCACCTCAACCTTCCTTTTGCTTTACCTCTATAGCCGAAGAATGTGACAAAGGAGGTTGAATGTGAGGTAGCTGCTAATCACGAGGTCCCTCAGGCATCCATGATCCCGAATAGGCTATTTTTTCTTCTTCTTCTTTTGAAAATTTCTCCTTCTTGTACTAAGACATGAATGAAATTCATTTATTTCCTCCAAAATTTGGCTAAGTCTCAAGACAAGCTTCTCCTTAAATGATCTTCGATTCAAAGGGTTAGTTTGACCATTTTCGGTCTAGGACCCTCGAGAAAATATCTTTCGTGCTTATTATCAACTGTCTTCGGCATAGCACCAGTTTCGACGAATATCTTTTAGAAAGCTTTTCCTGTTTTTATTAGCCATGTTCGGTTGACGCACCTTCAGAGAAAATGTGTCACTTTTGTAAGTAGATACTTGCACCTTGTTCGGTTAGATTCCTCAGGCGGGACTATTTTCCTAGAAAATTTTTCTACACTTAGAAAAATTTCTAAGTGTAGAATTTCTTCAAAGAATCTAAATGCCATGTATTTTTTAGTTCTCCACCTTCGATATCGCCGAGCATATAAACTCCTGGCCGAACTTCATCAAGGACCAAATAAGGCCATCACAATTTGCCCAAAGTACTCCGTGAGATGGTCTTCGAGGCTTAAACTCAGCCTTTCGGAGGACAAGGTCCCCCTTCCTGATTTATTTTTGTTTAACATGTTAGTTTGCAGTGATAGCTACCCTTTGCTGAAGTGCTTTTCTTCTAAGTTCAGCAACTTCTCTGTGTTTTTCAATTAGGTCCAGCTTGGTTCTCAACCCGAGGTTGTTCCCCTCCTTGTCAAGCACTTGTACCCTCACGAAAAGTTGAACCACTTCGATAGGAATAATGGCCTCCATGCCAAATACGAACGAAAATGGCATTTCACCTGTGGCCCTTCGGGGAGTTGTCTGATAGCTCCATAGCACACTAGGAAGTTCTCTTGGCCATTTTCCTTTTGCTTGATTCAATCTCTTCTTCAAACCATCCTTTATGGTTCTGTTAGACACCTTTACCTATTCGTTACTCTGAGCATGAGCTACCGGGGTGAAGTGCATTTTTATCACGAAGTCGATAGTGAAGTCCTGGAACCCCCTATCAATAAACTGGTAGCCATTATCAGCCATTATCACCCTCGGTATATCAAATCTGCATATGATGTTCTTCCAGATGAGTTTCTGCACGTCCTTCACCGATATGGTTGCCAGAGGCTCTACCTCAATCCATTTAGTGAAGTAATCTACTGAGACTATGCAGAACTTCACTCCTCCACGTGCAGTTGGGAAAGGTTCGATGAGGTCAATACCCTATACCGAGAAGGGGAAAGGGTAGTTAGCCGAAGTTATCATTTTTTAGGGTTACCTTTGGATGTTAGCATGTCTTTGGCAACTGTCACATTTCTAGACAAATTGCCTTGCGTCTTTCCTTAAGGTGGGCTAAAAGTACCCCTGGTGAAGTAGTACTAATGCCAAAGCGTCAGTTCCTATGTGGGAACCACATGCCCCCTCCTGGACTTCTCTGAGGAGTGTCTTGACATCCTTTTCACCGACACACCTTTGCAGTGGACTTGCGTACCCTTGTCGGTATAACTCCTCTCCGATCAGGAAATATCATCCGAAAGGTTTTTGCACTTTTACTGGCTCAAGAGGATCTTCGGAAAGTTCCGAAGTCGTATGATTCTTCTTTATGGGATTTTTGCACCTTCTCTCCGAGGTTGCTATGCTTGGGTGGCTTGACACCTCAGTGGACTTTGTTGACTTAGCCGAAGTATCTGCTTTAGCATTGTCCCGACAAAGGATGTTCTCAATGTGTACCGTGTCAAACTCTTGGATGAGCTTTGTTACAAGTTCATGATACTTTGCCAAGGTTGGGTCCTTCACGCCACAGTCTCCTGCCATCTGTCAGACCACTAGCTGAGAATTGCTTTGAGCTTTTAGGTTTCTTATGTTAGTGTTGTAGCCAAAAGGCCAATCATGAGATAATTACATTTTTGCACATTGAGTCATGATATTTTATTAAGGCATTAATCCAGCAATTATGTTTGTTGTTCTGTTTCTACGTGACGTAATAAACATAATTGTAACCCTAGAATAATGATATTCTTAAACGTCCCTGGTCTAGTATTATTGTGGAGCGGGTTGCAATAATACATAACGACTAGCATATGTGGAGACTAATATGTGATATGTAGTCTACATATGGGTACAAGTTGGAGAACTTGTGTACTGGACTGACCCACCATGAGAACACTACATGGATTGTTATATGAGTGTCATAAGTGATTCTCATAGTGATCATGGTATATGTAGTCCTTCGACCTAAGATCATCAAGGTTCCCTACATGTGAGTCACATACTTTGATACTTTCCTTTGTTGCCCGTAACTGAGTGAACTTGAAGGAGGTCATTGGGTATGTCACATATCATGCGGAGGGATTTGTATGATCAAGATGGGATTTGTCCCTCGTATGTAACGGGAGTGATATCTTCGGGCCCCTTGATAGAGTAAGACTTAGAAAAATGCATGGCCATGCTCGGATGAGTTGATATATGATATCAATGTCATCAGTTTAAGTTGGTTTACTCAGTAATCAAGAAACCAAAGATTGGCCTATACGAGAGTGACACATTCCATGTCTTGTGCTCAGTCTTGATATCTTGGACAAAGGGACAATGGCATATATCGGTGATGATCATAAAGGTTTAGTCGAATCATTGACAATCTTGTCACTTGGGTAGCAATGATGTGTTGCTAGACACCGCTCATTGCTTATGATCATAAATGTGATTTATGATCATTGCCAACGCAGTAAGAGCGTATTGGGTCTCACACATAGAGCTATTTGGATCATTAGAGTGCTTGGGCTAATAATTTGGGTTTTGGGTTCACAATAATTTCGTATTAATAATGGGCCCAATAGTTGAGTGATTATTAAGCCTGAAATTAAAGCCTAATTGGATTAGGGCTTTGAAACCCATTAGGCTTGGAAGTTGAGTCTCACTATAAATACAACTTCTAGTGAGAAATTCGCAGGTCTCCTTGCCCTAGCCTCCCAAAAGGACAGCCGCACTCTTCTCTTGCAATTCTTTGGAGGACGCAAGCTAGCACCGCGATCACAAGAGAAACGCATCTACCGGGGCGCGGTGGAAGGATGGTGATCCCGAGAGGCTCGTGTGGATACCATAGAGAGCTTGAACACGTCAACTGTTCAAGTTTTGGGACTCAACTCTACAGTTGAGCGAGAGATCTCAACCGAAAATTAGGTATTAAAATTTTTGAACACCCGGTTTACCCCATTTCACTTGGATCCTGGAGGGTTTTGGTTAAATTCCACTGCGTTGTTTGGCTCCCGAAACTCAACATCCTACACCAACTCTTTTGGCCAGGCACAAACCTGCTATGACGGCTTCATATTCTGCCATATTATTGGTGACATTAAACCCGAATTTGATGGTCTTCATGGCTTCCATACCTTCAGGACCACGAAGAATTACTCCAGCTCCTTGATGTTCGGAGCCGGAGGGCCCATCAACAAACAGAGTCCACTCAGGTTCATCCTTTCCGAGGTTAGGTGGATTGTCTTCGGCAATGGGTACTTCAACAATGAAATCTGCCAATGCCTGTGCTTTTATTGCCTTCCTCGGCTAATACGTGATATCATACTCACTGAGCTCGATGCACCACTTTAAAAGCCTTCCTGAGTGGTCTAACTTCTTTATGATATCCCGAAGGGGCAAGTTATTTTGGACAATAATGGGGTGCCCTTTGAAATAGGGTCGCAACCTTCTGCTTACAAGCACCAGGGCATAAATAGCCTTTTGTAGCAAGGGGTACCTAACTTGGGCACCATGCAGAGACTTGCTCACATAATATATTGGCCATTGCTTTGCCCCCTATTCCTTGACAAGGACCGAACTTACCGCCTTTTCGGTGATGGCAAGGTGTAGTATGAGGGGTTCTCCTTCCCATGGCTACCGAAGTGTCAACAAACGAGTTAGGTAGACTCTAAGCTCTTCCCAAGCTTTTTGGCAGTCTTTGTTCCAAGGGCGCACCTTGGTTCCGAGGTCACCTCCATTTTTTGCTGCTTTAGTGAGGACCTTGAAAAATGGTTGATAGCGATCCCTATATCTGAGGATGAATCTACTGAGTGACGTGATTCTTCCCGTGAGTCTTTGCACATCCTTGGTTATCGTGGGAGTTTGAAACCCTAACAGGGCCTTGACTTTTTCTGGATTAGCGTCAATACCTCTCTCCCACACCATAAATCCTAGAAACTTACCTGCGTTCACCCCGAACACACATTTTTCAGGGTTAAGATGAATTCCGAATGTCCTCAGCTGGTGGAATATTTCTTCCAAGTTTGTGATATGATTACTAGGCAGTTTGCTCTTGACTATCATATCATCGACATAGACTTCCATGTTTTTTCTGATTTGGGAGTCAAAGACCCTATTCATCAACCTCTGGTACATGGCTCCTACATTCTTAAGCCTAAAGGGCATTCTAACATAGCAGTATGTACCAATTTCGGTGATGAAGGCGGTTTTTTCCTCATCTTTGGGGTCCATCCTGATTTGATGATACCCGCTGAAGGCATCGAGGAAGCTAAGGAGGCCATACTCAGCTGTTGAGTCCACCAACTGGTCTATTGGGGGCAAAGGATATGAATCCTTAGGACAAGCATCGTTCACATTTCGGAAGTTGATGCACAATCAGAGTTTGTCACTCCCTTCTTTTATGGTGATGACCATGATACTAAGCCATTCGGGATATTTGACTTCCTTTATTACGTCTGCCTCCATCAACCTTTGGATTTTGGCTTTAACGAAGTTGTTCTTGTGTGCCGAAAGGCTTCTCCTTAAGAATGTGTTGGACTATGAGAGGGTCTACCCCAGGCATGTCCTTCGGCGAGTAGGCAAATAGATCTTTGTTCATTAAAAGGAAAGATACAAGCTTTTTCTTGTCACCTTCGGCCACATGTTTCCTCATGCGGGTACTTCGGCCCGATACGAGCTCTACATTCTCTTTTTCAATTTTCTCTGAGTCGTTTATCTCTCCTTCTATAGGCCCTTCGGTCAGTGTGCCATTTTCTCCCGAGGTCTGTGTGTGCACTTCCACCGGGCTCTGCCTATCCTGCACGAAGACCTTTCGGACTTTGGTCTAATCGATGAATATTTGTGCGTCCCCGTCCTTCGTTCTGAAGGTGACCGTCAGGTACTTCACATCTGGTCAGATGTGAAAGTTTCCTCGAGTTTTCCTTCCAAGGATGGCATTATATGAAGAGGGGATGTCAATGACAATGAACCAGGTCATGGTAGAGGCAAAGACCTCTTCATTGTTCTGAACAAAAGTTCCCCTTAACATCAAAGGTAGGTTAATCCACTCAAGGACAGGGAGTTCAGAAGGACCTACCCCGAAGGTAGGGGATGTGACAGGTTTGAGGTCAGTTTTCACGATGCCTAGGCTTGGCAATAGGTGGGAGAATAGGACATCAGCGTTGGACCCATCGTCCAGGAGCACCCTTTTAACGTCCCAGCTTACAATCCTTGCCATAATAAGGAGTGGATCATCATGTAGGAATACTACGGTAGACCCATCTTTCTGAATGAGCTTGTTTGATGGGTTACCGAATTCCATCACTAAGATCTCCCTAGCTTTCTTCTTCCTCTCCGCTGAAGGTAGTCCCATGGTGATCGTCTAGATTAGTCCAACCGGTGGTGGGGGATTCTTCTTGGGACTTTGGTTCCGATGTCGGTCAGAATCATAGTCCTCATCTTCCTTTCTTTCCTCCTCCCTCCTTCCCTTAGGAGAGGGCATCCACAAGTATCAGTGAAGTTGACCCTACTTAATTAGGGATTTGATGTACTTCCTGAGTTGGAAGCAATCTTCTATGTCATGCCCATGGTCCTGGTGGAACTCGCAGAATTTCTTCATGTTTGTCTTCTTTTCTGAACTCATGGCCTTCGGATGCTGGATTAGATTGCCGTGCCTTTCCACGGCCAGTAGTATGTTTGTTTTGGAGGTGCATAGGGGGGTGAATTATATGGGTTTTTTCCCCCTCTGCTTCCGGGGTCTTCCCCCGCCTTCGACAGAATAGTGATTTTGGTGACTCTGACCTTCGGGCTGATGGTTATCAGATTTCAATCCCCCCATCCTCAGCTCTTTGACCGTCATATGCTGCTTGGCCCTTTGGTAAATGTCACACCTCACACAGGCCCTGGCCTAACACTCTATAACATAAGCACCCAACTAAGGTTCATTTTCTAACTTTTCATTTCGGCCAACAATTGTTTCTTAACCTTAAGTCTTATTTTCTTAAGGTGTTAGCCTAGGAGGTGGCCCAGGAGGCTTATGGATAGAACCCAAATAGTTACTTGCAGCAGAAGTAAGGCCCAATACCACTAACTTGTAGAACAAGCAAGGCTTTAATAGATTACTTGCATGACAAGCAAGGTAAACACGTAATGAGCTTTAAGTGACTAACTTGTGTGCAATCAAGTGTGCTATGTTAGAATGGCAACCAAGAAGCCCAATGTATTATTTGATTTGAAAAGTCATGATTGAATGCACATGTACCTCTGGGCCATAAAAGAACAAAGAAGGTTCACAAGATGAACATACATCTCATTCATGCCAAAACATACATAAGCCCATAAGCATTCATCAAATACAGGTCCAAGACCTTTCCAAAAGTACAAACATAACTTGGCCTACATAGGTACTCCATGTACCACAAAATAACTAGGCAACCGAGACTACATAACCATGTATAACAAAAGTAGTCTGCCTAGTACACATACATGGCTACATGCCATGATTCCAAAGTCTTCAATACCAAGTTATGTTACAACCCAAAGCACCTAGTGCTGAAACAGAACCTTAAGTATGCCATGCAACAAGACACAGTGCAGAACCAAACCTATGGCCATGTTCATGGTCATAAAAGTGAAAACTATGATCATAGCAAGTGTCCACATATCCATAGCTGCCCACTTAGACAAGTCCCAACTCTACAAGCCTGCACAACTTAACACATAAGTCTCGGCCAACTTTCAAAATAAGACTTGTAATGCACAAAATGATCAAGCCAAGCACACATTGGCACATACCTTGGCAAACAAGCAAGCTAGCACAACACACTAGCACAAACTCAAGCAATACTACCCAGGCTGAATATCCTCTCCTAAAAAACAATATAATGGGCAATGAGTATAAATACTCAATAGAGTTCACGTTCAATACCAACTCATTGAAGAGTTTATTTAGTTAAGCCGAGTACAGAACTCAAGGCTTAACCTCCATTTGCTCATAATAACCTGCAAAATAAGACACAAAGACAACAAAAACACAACATATATATATACATGCTAACAAACCCGAGACATATAAGCCACGATAATAAGTAAATGGTTAGCAAGCACAAAGAATCACTCAAGCACACAATGAACACACACACACACCACAATGACCATTCGGCCAAGTACCATAACATGTGCCATTGTGCACTTTTGCACACAAAACTTCACCACAAACTCCATTTCCACTATAGCTTCGAAAATGTCTAGCGAAATGGCCATATTCACTAGCATTTCTAGCACATGTCCATAGTCAATTAGCTAATTAACAACCATAACCGAAACAATCTCAATAGCCCATCAAGTAACTAAGGTCATTTAGCAAATTTAACCATCACTTAGCTACTTTAAACACTTGAATCATGGTACACTACCAAGCAATCAAGTAATTTAGTGAACCCTACCTCAAATTCCAAGCTTGTTTTCTCTCGGTCAATGCTCAACTTTCAACCGAAATGTTCCTCAACCAATTTAGCCTAACACATAACCATTTAGGCATGAACAATCCTTGTTCATGGAACATCTACCATGTAATCAAGGAAAAACACAAAATTACCTCAAACCTTAGCTTGAAACGTCTTGGCCTTTCCTTGATTCTTCAAGTCCAAAGCTCAAATTTGAGTGGTTTAGTGCCAAAACTAAGGCCTTCAAGCTTGCCTCTTCATTCAAGATCCAAATGCCTCCCTTATTCGAGACCAATTTGATGAGCTCAAGAGCAACTTAAGAACACAAGGGAAAGCAAGTCTCGATCAAGGAAGAACAAGCCTGAAAATGAGAGCAAAATGAGTCAAGTGGACTCATGCAATTTCGGTTACAAGCCATTTGTAACCAAGTTGGCAATCAAACTAGCTTTCGGCCTCAACAAGTTTGCATGGCTCAATGGAGCCCTCACATCCTCACGGTCACACTTCCATAACTGAATCACATGTTCACTTAGGCACTTAGGTCACTTCATGGCTTACATTGCTAAGCACAAGTCAACATAAGCCCAAAGTGTCATTTCTCCTATGTGCAACCGGCCAAGTAACTAGTATAAGTGCTAGTTAAGTAAAACAAGGCAATGATGACTTAAGACTTTAGTAGGGAACATGATTTGACTAGCCATCATTGATGTTTACCAAAACTAGTCTAGTATTACACTAGTCCTTACATAACTTTGCATGGCCGAAAGTTATCATTTAAACTTTGTATTTCCACTAGTACCACTAGTTTAAATGTACATTTGAGTCCTCTCCTTTCATTTCCTTACAGTCTTCCCATCGTAACTTTTCTTTGTGCAATTAGGAGCCGAAAGTCCTTAATTAGCACATAAACCACTATGCCTTACTTTCACAGTCCCTTTCATATTTTCATGGTGTCTCTCTTCATTTCCTTGGCCTGGGCCAAGCACTATAAATATGAGTCTAATAGTAAAACTCACCGAGGGTGCCCGGGGGGTCCTTCGAGAACTCATAAAAGAGTTGTGAGTCTCGCCAAAGTCCTCTTATCAGGGCGAGAATGTGTATTTTAGTAGGGTGGAAGTCCAGCACACTCAAGGCCTCTCGATTGAACCTTTCGACATAGTCGCGAATGGTCTCTCCATTCCTTTATGCTATGTTGAACATTTGAACAGGCATCTTCCCCATCAGCCTGCTGCCTATGAATTGCTGTGTAAACGCAGTGGATAACTCTTGGAAACCCATGATGGTTCCGGGGGCCAACGAGTTATACCACGCAGTCACCGATTCGGAGAAGGTGACTTCAAAACATTTATAGAGTGTGCCGTCATCGGCACCATGTAGGACCATGATACACCTATACTTGGTCAGATGGGCTTGGGGATCACTGCGCGCATCATACATTTCCAGGCGTGGCACGTGGAAGTCCCTTGGCATTGGTGCCTCAACTATTGCTCGGATAGAGCAAGACTCTTCTCTGGTGAAGGTCTCCGATAACCTTGACCAGACAGGCTTCTGAGCCATCTGCCTTTCTACTTTCTCCAACCCTTCTAGGATCTTTTCCATGAGGATGGTGGTGCTGGGCTCTTCTTGCTGCCTGGAGGCCTCCGGCAATGGAGAATGATGCCTTCTTTTTGGGGAGTAACTTTGACGGCGAAAGGATTGTGACCTTATTTCCGGCGATGAACTTCGCCGGTGGAAAGTCCTAGCCCCTTTGGACCCCGTTTCTTCAGTACGTCGGCCTCTGGGGGTACGTCCTCCATTGAGGACTCATCACGGAAGTCCCTACTCCCTGAGCTCCAGTGAGTGGAGTTTAGGCTTCTCTCCCAATGGGGAGTCGGTGAAGGGGCTCTTCAGCCCGAAGGTGGTTGTGACCACCTTTGGTCCAACTGTTGTGTCATTTCAGCCATAACAGAGTGCTAACAATCACGTAGGAAGCTCATTGTGATCATTAGAGGACAGTCGTCCTTAGGCAAAGAAGTCCCTACGGCGTGTTGTTCGGTCGCTGGTTGATTCTCCGACGCGGATGGGGACTTTGGGAGTCCCTTATCCTTAGAACGCTGAGTCTCAATGACGCCTACTTGAGACTGGGTTCCCACAAATGGTGCCAAATAATGCCCAACATCATCCTTGTTGTATCACATGGTGCAGCTTCGAGCTGATCTTCCGGTATGAAGATGCCTGGAAAGAGATCTCCAGTGTGAAGGTACATTTGAGAGGGACTTCCAGCATGAATATGGCTACAAAAATCAGTAAAACAGAGGTTAGAGCCTCGCTGGAGTGTGATTCCAGGGGAGAAGCCTCTGACACTCATGTTAGTATTTTAGGGAGTGAAGGCAAGAAAGAAGGAACGGAGAGCAGAAGATAGCTAGGATTTTCTGTCTCTTGTATCTCATTGTTCTTACTAGGGTTGTTCCCCAAGTATTTATAGGAGGGTGTAAGGGGAAGTCCATTTGACACTGCCCGCTTAGATCATGACACGTGTTTGGCCGGATGTGGTTCGTACCTTAGGGGATGGGTATCTCTAGCTGGCCATAGGCTGTTCTGGCCAGAAGTCAGAGCTGTGGAAGGCCTGTGTGTCAGGGGCGTGTGCGAGGTCTCCATGTCAGAGGCTCCTAACTATCCTTGCCTCATCTAGGTGAGAACTTCTTCGGTGGTGGGCCCTCTTCGGGAGGTAATACCTCTTCGGCAGACGGGGTCTTCTTCGATCTAATTTTTGCTCTTAAGGGCCGTAGAGGGAGGCTCCTCAGTCGGGCGGAGGAAATTCGGAAAATGCTATATTTTGCTGAGGATATGGAGATCGCCTCTTAAGGTCAGCAAATCACTTGACCGAGGATGACGCAGTCTGTCCTTCTGAAGGTGGTAGTGTTATCAGCCAAAGGTGGTGGGGATCCATTTTCCTAACATTGGTCAAATGTACGTCCGAGGATGGTACTTTTCAGTCATTATTAGAAGCTGTCCAAGTGTGATAGCCATTTGGCTATCACCCATAAGTGCAAACCATCCTACCAAAGCCCATGAGCGCACATCCATTGATCCTAGACTTGTCCCACCCTAGACTTGTCCCACTTTCTTTCCAGTATGGGTAAGCTCTAAAGCTTCCCTCCTAGTTTTTGGTGCTCAATATTTACTTGTTGGCACACTTCACACTTAGCCACATGAGTGCTAATGTCATGTTTCATATATGGCCACCAAAAGTAAGTCCTAAAAGCATGGTATGTTTTTATGGCTCCAAGATGCATGCTAAGCTTACTAGAGTGTGCCTCCTCCAGAATTTGGAATCTTAGGTCATCCTTTTTAGGCACATATAACCTATTTTGGAAGTATAGCAATCCTTGCTTATAGGAGAATCCTTGAAATAGTTCTCCTTTTCTTTGGCCAAAAACTAATCCAATGTTTTCATCACCAAGTTGTGCTTCCCTGATGAGTTCCTTCCATTCAAGGTAATCGTGAGCACATTAAGTTGCTCATGCTCCCAAGTTAGCCATTGACTTTCTAAGTAGGTAAGGCTAAGGCTCTCAGCCTTAGGTTCCCATCCTCCTCCTTTGAGCATTCCAGTATAATTCCTGCTCAGGGCATCTGCCACTACATAGGGTTTACCAACTGTGTATTTAATTACACCGTCAAAATCCTTCAGGTACTCCAACCATCTTCTCTGTCTCATGTTTAAGTCCTTCCAAGTGAAAGGGTACTTGAGGCTTTTATGGTCTGTATAGACCTAAAATTTATTACCCAACAGGTAGTGTCTCCATTGCTTAAAGCAAAGACTACTGCTGCTAGTTCCAGGTCATGCACTAGATACTTCTTTTCATGCGGTCTTAATTGTCTTCATCAAAAGGCAATATCCTATTTGTTTTTCATTACGAAACAACCTAATCCCACATGAGATGCATCAGTGTACACCTCATAATCATTTTCAGGATCTGGTAAAACCAACACAAGAGCTGTTGTCTGCCTCCTTCTTAGTTCTTGGAAGCTTTTTTCACATTTGTTTTCCCAGACAAAATTTTGGTTCTTTCTAGTTAACTGGGTCATAGGAGCTGCTATATTAGAAAATTTTGGTATAAATCTCCTGTAATAGCTAGCTAACCCCAGGAAAGTTCTGACTTCTCTCACATTCTGGGGTTGCTTCCAATCCAAGATTGATCTTACCTTTTCAGGATCCACTGTTAATTCTTGATCATTTATTACATGACCCAAGATCCCAATTTCTTGAGTCTAGAATTGACATTTGCTTAATTTCCTACAAAGCTTATGTTCTTGGAGCAAGCCAAGCACCAGCTTTATGTGTTCTTTATGAGTTTCCTCTTCTTTTGAGTATACTACAATATCATCAATAAAGACCACCACAAAGTGACCTAGGTATGCTCTGAACACCCTCTACATTAGATTCATGACAAATGCAGGTGCATTTGTGAGCCTAAATGGCATCACTACATATTCAAAGTGTCCATACCTAGTCCTGAAAAAAGACCTAGGTATGTCTTCCTCCTTGACCCTTAGCTGGAAATAACCTGACCTTAGATCTATTTTATAAAATATCTTTGCTCCTTTCAACTGTTCAAATAGATCTTCAATTCTTGGGAGGGGGTACTTATTTTTAACGGTTAAGGCATTAAGTTTTTTGTAATCTATACAGAGCGCAAGGGTTCTTTTTTTTTTCACAAATAATATAGATGCTCCCCAAGGAGACACCCAAGGGCTAGAAGGATGGGATTAGAAGTGAGGTAAGAACCTAGGGCTAAAGTAGAAGAGAGCCCAGAGATAGAGGAGATGGATACTTATGTGTCTTCATGGAGGATTGAACCTCTTATTGAAGTTACAAGTAAAAGAGGGCCACATAGAAGTGGAACCCGAGACACTCAAGCTAGAGAAGAAAGATCAGGAAGAGGTAGATTAAGGGAAGGCTAATTGCAAGGATTCCTGGCATTAAAAACCCTTGTCTTCAAGGGTGGATGTTGTTAGTGTTGTGCCCAAAAAGCCAATCATGAGATGATTGTATTTTTGCACATTGAGTCATGATATTTTATTTAGGCATTAATCCAGCAATTTTGTTTGTTGTTTTGTTTCTGCGTAACGTAATAAACATAATTGTAACCCTAGAATAATGATATTCTTAAACGTCTCTAGTCTAGTATTATTGTGGAGCGGGTTGCAATAATACATAATGACTAGCATATGTGGAGACTAATATGAGATATGTAGTCTACATATGGGTACAAGTTGGAGAACTTGTGTACTGGACCGACCCACCATGAGAACACTTCATGGATCGTTATATGAGTGTCATAAGTGATTCTCATAGTGATCATGGTATATGTAGTCCTTCGACCTAAGATCATCAAGGTTCCCTACATGTGAGTCACATACTTTGATACTTTCCTTTGTTGCTCGTAACTGAGTGAACTTGAAGGAGGTCATTGGGTATGTCACATATCATGCGGAGGGATTTGTATGATCAAGATGGGATTTGTCCCTCCTATGTAACGGGAGTGATATCTTCGGGCCCCTTGATAGAGTGAGACTTAGAAAATGCATGGCCATGCTCCGATGAGTTGATATACAATATCAAAGTCATCAGTTTAAGTTGGTCTACTCAGTAATCAAGAAACCAAAGATTGGGCTATATGAGAGTGACACATTCCATGTCTCGTGCTTAGTCTTGATATCTTGGACAAAGGGACAATGGCATATATCGGTGATGATCATGAAGGTTTAGTCGATTTATCGACAATCTTGTCACTTGGGTAGCAATGATGTGTTGCTAGACACCGCTCATTGCTTATGATCATAAATGTGATTTATGATCATTGCCAACATGGCAAGAGCCTATTGGGTCGCACACATAGAGCTATTTGGATCATTAGAGTGCATGGGTAATTATTTGGGTTATGGTTTCACTTTAATTTCATATTAATAACGGGCCAAGGAGTTGAGCCATTATTAAGCCCGTAATTAAATCCTAATTGGATTAGGGTTTTGAAACCCATTAGGCCTGGAAGTTGAGTCTCACTATAAATACAACCTTTAAGTGAGAAATTTACAGGTCTTCTTGCCCTAGCCTCCCAAAAGGACAGCCGCATTCTTCTCTTGCAATTCTTTGGAGGACGCAAGCTAGCACTGTGAGCGCAAGAGAAACGCATTTGCCGGGATGTGGTGGAAGCGTGGTGATCCCGAGAGGCTCGTGTGGATACCATAGAGAGCCTGAACACGTCAACTGTTCAGGTTTTGTGATTCGACTCTACAGTTGAGTGAGAGATCTCAACCGAAAATTAGGTATGAAATTTTTTAACACCCGGTTTACCCCATTTCAGTTGGATCCTGGAGGGTTTCGGTTAAATTCCGCTGCACTGTTTGGCTCCCGAAAACCAACAGATGTAACCCTGAAGAAGTTGAATTCTGGGTATACTGGGTGGAGAAGAAATTTGAGAGGATGGATGTATCGCCTACCCAAAAAGTAGTTCTAGCCACCTTCAGGCTGGAAGGAAATGAAAAGCTCTGGTGGAGAGATATACAGAGAACCTATCAGGAGGGAAACCACAGGAGGCCACCTGCATGAAGGAGATGTATGAGATGGGCTGAGTTCCTTTAAGTTTTCTAACAACAGTATGTGAGTGAGGCTCAGAAGGATCAGAAGTTGGTGGAGTTTGATCAGTTAGAGTAGGGAGACCTCAGTGTGATGGGATATGAGTAGAAGTTCAATAGCTTGATTAGAGATTCTCCTCAGTATGATGGATAGGAGGAGCTAAGCACCAAAAGGTTTTTGAGAGGCTTACAGCCTGAGCTGAGGTAGATGCTTAGAGCTGTAGAAGGTGGAGACTACTACTCAGTAGTATAGAGTGCTATTGCACTTGAGCAAGAGTTCAGGGGGCAAAACAGAAGTGGTCTAGGGAGTGGAAGTGGATCAAAAAAGGGACATCAAAAGAGGCTTATAGATGAAGTTGAGCCAAGTTAGGGAAAGAAAGGAAATAAGAAAGAAAATAGGCCACAGCAATATGGTCCTCAGTGCACTACTTGTGAGGAGTTTCATGGTATTAGGCCATGCTTCAAACTAACCAGTGGATGTCATAAGTGTGGAGTCCCAGATCACTCATTGAGGGACTATCCTAAAAGAGGGGATGATAGGAAAATGCCAGGGAGGTAAAACTCCAGAGGGCCTAGTGGACAGATACTATGCCACAGTTGAGGACAAATGTGCCTAACCCAGGGGGGAGGCATGTTACCACTTCATAAAAATGGAAGATTTACAAGTGTGTCATAATGGCTAAAAATCATTATATTGTGTAATTCTCACCATAGTGATTGAAGTGTGGGGGCTAAAAGGCATGATCAAAACCTCCTTAAAATTGTTCCAAGTTGGTAACTTGGCCCCCAAGAAAAGCCTTAAGGATTGCTTGTTTGTCAAGCAACCTATGGACTTTTTTGTAAGATTTTGGAAATTTGGTTACTCAATTGCAAAAATTTCACAAAAGAGAATTGGAGAGTTATGGGAAGGATATGAATGGTATGAAAGTACTATTGGAGGACCAAATTGCTTATATAAGCAAGTGTGGACAAAGGGAAACACAAAAAGGCTTTAAGGACTTAAGTGTCCAATTGTGTGCCTTTGGTTGTCCATGGTTATCAGTTAAGTCAAATGAAAGTTTTGTGGGGTTATCCTACATAAGGAGGGCTGCTATGGCATGGTATAAGAAGGTCAAATGTGGGCCAAGATATTAAGGTAAAGAAACCATGGTCTTCTAGCAAGGAAAATGACATAAAGCTTGGCTAAGCTTGTTAAGTGTGTTCAGTGCACTTAAGACCATATAAGTGTCCATTCTTGCTCCTTATCTCCCAAATTTCACCCTCCACCAGTAAAAAAGATGCCAGCACTCTCCTCCACACTTCCTCCATAGCCACCATACCTTCAAACTCAAAACTACTTGCAATTGAAGTCAAGGAAGCACAATTGGAAGCTATTTGGTGCTACTACATGAGTGCACCTAGGATCAAGATCCAATTTTAGCATACCCTTCAAGGTAAGGGTTCTCTTGCTCTCATGGGATGTTTTCTATATTTTCAAGAAACAATGGAGCTAGGGCTAAGCTTCGAAGAGAGACATGAGCTTGATGAATGAAGCTTATGCGAACCCCGATGGTATAAAGACCATGAAACGCGGTCAAGATGTTTTTCAAGCTCCACAAGACATCAAAGATACTGGCTTTGAAGACCCCACCCCTAATCAACCTATGACTAGAAACAAGAAGTATAAGAACACTAAGAACACAAGCACACTTGTGCACCAAGGTAGTCCACAAAGAACCAAAGAGAAAATCTCTCCAAAGTAGTAATATTATTTCATGTCAAGGCTGTTGTTTTACAACCAGAATATGTGCCTATTTATAGGCCTAAACTAGGGTAAAAGACTTAGAAAAATTCACAGCCCAAGTCACCTAGAAAACCTAGTTACAAAGGACTCAAGAAAACCTAGTCAAACTAGGATTCCTACACCCTTTTAACACATGTTTAAGGTGTGCAGCGAATTCCATTTATCCTAAGTGACCTGAATCACTTGAATGGCCTAAATAACATTCTAAATAATGAAAATAAATATGAAAATAAATAAAATACGTTACAACACAAGATTGGCCATAAAAATCCCAAAATAGTCTTCTCGGGTGGTTCTGGCTTGTGTCTTCAATTTCAAGCTGAAATTCGAACTTCATGTAGCCATGATTTCTCAAAATGCAAAACATGAAAGTTTTAGATCTATTTCTTATATTTGAAATTACACTTGAATCACACAAAAAAGACATCTAGAGACAAAGATAGGCCCACAATACTGCAACTGCTTCTAAACCAGTGATAACTAGGAAATCGCGAATTTGAAGCTAAATTGAGCCCCCTTAACGTGGAAACTGGGTTTCATGGTCTTCACATGATTTTTAGCTCCATATTTTATCTTTCTAATGAATGAATAATCACTCAATTCTGATTTGTTTAGCTCAAGATATGATTTTTCTACCAGAACATCGCCAATCTGTCAACATCCAAGCTTGGCCATCATCTCCATATGATTCCTTGCATGTTTCAGCAGCTCCTTAGCCTTCTTCCTTGTCAATTGTCCACTAGTTATCTTCAATGGATCCTTTCTATCCTTGGTTGTGCCTTCTTTGATCATATCAGAAGCTTAGTGAGGGGAGTGCACTTATTGAAGGTTTTGTGACTTAGTGTTAAGTGCACAGTGATGGCAGCGAATTTCAGGGTTTATAGAGCCCAAAGTTACTACTAACTAGTGTTGAAATCCTTCTAAGATCAAGCATTAGCTCAAGGAGGGCTTCCATAGTGATTTGGTTATGTTTATTATGTGTTTTGTGGACTAACCTATGGTATATGTTGCTGCTACATTTCATGTGTTTGTAAGTTGCTAATGGCTGCTGCATTTGGTTGATATATCTTGTATATATGCATTGTATTTTTTTTTGTTTTACTTTCTTTTGATGCATGTTGTAATGATGGTCACATTGCCTATTGAATTCCAGTGTTACCCTTACTAAGTTTCTCAACGAAACTTACTCTCCTCAATTCTGTCATTTCAGGTCCAGCAGAAAGATCACATTCAAACTGACATTTATCATTTGATTTTTTATCTGAAATTTCAGGTACATGAACTTCCATGTGTCTTGTTATGATCTGGAAATTTTGGTCATTTTACGAGTACATTCAGTATTTTAATGGTGGTACTTATTGTGTTGTGCAGCAGCTGTCCAGCATCCTGTTTCTGGAGTCCATTGTGTCCCAGGCACTCCTGTAACCTAGGTTCGTATTTAGCTGAGTTAAGACCATATTTTAGTGCATGTATGCATTTACATCTAGTGTATGTAAAATGATACAAGTATGTGAACATTGAGTAATGTTTTGGCTATGTAAGTGATGTGGTGCAAAGCTGCCTAAGTGTGAATGATGGGCTGCTTACTTGTAAATTCAGTTTTGGCCACATAAAGTTGTTAAAAGCAAGGGAATGTAATTCCTATGTGTAATGGACATATATGGGATACATTTTGCGTGTTTTTCCCTTTTGAATGAAGTGTTTTCACACTTATGAAATTTTGTATGGGCAAAATGGTCATAAACTGACTAGAATTTTGACTCTGCACTTAAAGTTCTATATCTCTCTGTGTAGAAGGAATATTGATATGAAATTTTGACCACACCTAGATAACATCTATATTTTGAACTAGAATTTTTAATTTTTGAACTTGGAGCCCTGTAGCCAAAGATATGACATTGCAAAGTTGGAAAAGTTACTGTTTATTTGGTCAGAATTTTGTAACCGACTTAAAAAAGCCATAACTTGGTCCATAGGGGGGCTATTGATGTAATAAAAATTCCTTCGTTTGCTCTAAGTGTCTAATTGATAATGGATCAAATAAAGTAGGGTATTAAATGGCTAGAATGATACATTTTATTAGTGGAAGTTACACATGCAGTGGCTGGTCACTAGAACTTAACAAGATTGCCTAATGTGTGGTAGCCAAGATTAAGACTTGTGCTAGTGTTTTCCTTCTTTCCTGCCATGGTGTGCATGAAATGCAAGTATGTGTGTGATGGTTGGACCAATATGCATGTTTTTACATAGTGCCCAAGAGGGCCACTTGGGTATGCACACTAAGGGTATTGTTCTGAGGCCTACAGAACATTACCAATCCTGGGAGTCTAAAAGCACAATTTTGGCACCATAATTGGACTACCCTAGAGTGGGTAACAAGGCAATCACCTAGCCGCCTCAAGATCAAAGGAGGCGGAATGCACCCCGTGGCAGGATGTTTTAGTTGGAGACATCAAAGAAGGTGCAAGAAGCACCAGTGGTCGGGGTAGTTGGAAAAAAAACTTGTCAGTAAGAGAGCCTTGAAAGGTACTATTTACCTTAATGGCCGGTTAATGTTTGCACCTTTTGATATGGGAGCTTTATTGTCCATAATTTCTACTGGCTTGGTTAAGACCATGAATTTAGAAGTAAAGTACATGACAAACATGTATTTGGTTAAAACTGCTAGCAGTGAAGTTTTATTTACATATCATATAGTTGAGAATTCTGTGATTCACATTGACAAGCTAAAACTAAGAGCAGATTAATAGTGCTAGAGACTTATGATTATGATGTGATATTAGGCATGAATTTGCTTGTCTCCTCTCCTCATCTCCTTCATCTTCCTCTTAGTCCCCTCCATTCTTACTTGCTTGATCATAGTTCACTAGTTCTTTACCAGGCCTTCTACCTTTCCTACCTTCACCTTTTATGTTTTCTCCTGCCTTATTTGTTTTGGGCTTTCGTGTGGTTGGGCTTGGCCTCTAGCCAGGGCTTGCATTCCCACCACAAGTTGTGCCATAATGGCTTGCAATGTTTCCATCATCTGCTCCATTCTTTCTTGCCAGCCACGGCTAGGTCTAGGAATACGTTCCCTGGCATTTGGCTCTCCGGCCAAATTAGGCTCTAAGGCCTCTACTTTCCTTTCAAGCCCATCAGTATGCATTCCATCCATAGGATGGGTTGCCCTACATTATTCCAATTCAAGGAATTCTCTTTCCCTGCCTCAGGTTCTTATCCTGCACTCAAGATGCATCTATTCACATATGCTCAATAAGTAATAGTCTTATATAAACCTATGAAGGAACAAGTCCAGGCAAAATACTATAACTTAATCAGAAGCTATAAACCAAAGCACTGACGCCAACAAAGACTGTCACACCCCACACAGGCCCCAGTCGTGCACCTATAGGGCCAGTCAACTGTGCTACCAAGGCACTAACATTTTTATTCAATTCTTGCACTTATAGTGTTTTATGTATAAACTTAGGTCTTGGCCAATTTACCTCTTTATAGTTCAATACATGTACTCTTAAGACCAAAGCCTGGGAGGTGCCTTGAAAGGCTAAGTCCAATAGTTTTAGTCTATTACTTGCATTTCAAGGCAAGACTTATAAGGTTACTTGCAACACAAGGCAAGGCATATACACTTTTATACTAAAGTGTTTAGGGTGTGTGCTCATCAAGTGTGGTATTCTAATGCATGTCAACCAAGAAGCCCACATTTTTCAATGTTTTGAAAACATACTTTTCATGCTCTTGCACATTAGGCCTGACAAGAACCAATAAAGGTTTAGCACATTATGGTCCAAACTTTCTTATAACAAGTACTCATAGCATAACTTGGCATTTCATTCATTCATAATATTTACATAATAGTTTCATGATTCAGCTGAGGCTATATGTACACTAAATAACCTCCACACAAGTACTACATATTTGGAACTATACCAAGAGTACTAAAAATCCGAAATAGCCATTGCTATGCATTACATGCCCATACTTCCTAGTAATACCCGAGAGCTACTTTGAGTGTACAATACAAAATGAAAGTTTGTAGGAAAATGCCTACAACCATGCCCATACCCAGAAGTGCAAACCGCTACCAAAGCCCATGAGCACACATCCATTGATCCTAGACTTGTCCCATAAATCTGCACAAACCTACAAACTCAAATGCATTAGTTTATGCCTTAACATAGGACTTGCACTATGTGCTTATAAGCCAAGCTTTCAGTTAGATACATACCTTGGCAAAACCGAGCTAAAACTTAGCACACAAGCAACTACACAACTCAACAAGCTCAAAGCCTTTTCCTGAAACATGTACAATAAGGGGCACGAGTTTTATAAACTTAGGAAGGATTACTACAACTCCAAGGAGCTTATTTAGTTAAGCCCGAAGGCTTAACCTCCAATTGGCATTACTTTATTTGCAAGAAAGACAAGAGAACACCAAACCCACAAGTACAATAACATATACACATAACAACTACAACTATGAAGGGTTACCAAGCAGATCCAAGCAACCAAGCACACAACTCACACACCACAAACACAAGGTTCATCTCGGCCGAAGCCAAACTAGCAAGTACATCCATAAGTTCTCCCAGGATTGGTAATGTTTTGTAGGCCATCAGAACACTACCTTTAGTGTGCATACGCAAGTGGCCCTCTTGGACACTATGTAAATACATGCATATTGGTCCAACCATCACACACATATTCACATTGCATGCACACCATGGCAGAAAAGAAGGAAAACACTAGCACAAGTCTTAGTTTTGGCTTCCACACATTAGGCAATCTTGTTAAGTTCTAGTGGCCAGCTACTGCACCTGTAACTTCCACTAATAAACTGTACCATTCTAGCCACATATACCCATGTTTCCTTTGATCCATTATCAAGTAGAGACTTAGGTCAAACCAAGGAATTTTGATTTACATCAATAGCCTACCTATGGACCAAGTTATGGATTTTTGAAGTTGGTTACAAAATTCTGACCAAATGAACAGTAACTCAGCTAACTTTGCAACGTCATATATTTGGCTACAGGGCTCTAAATCCAGAAATTACAAATCCCAGTTAAACCTATGGATGTCCTCTAGGTGTGGTCAAAATTTCATACCAGGCTTCATTCTACACAGGGAGCTATTAAACTTCATGTCCAGAGTCGAAATTCTGGCAACTTTTGGACCATTTTTCCCATACAATTTTTCCAAACCATGCAAACAATTCATTCACAAGGGGAAAGCCCTCCAAGGCTATCCCATATATGTCCATTACACATAGGAATTACATTCCCTTTCTATTAACAACTTTATGTGACCAAAACAAAATTTACAAGTAAGCAGCCCATCATTCACACTTAGGCAGCTTTGCACCACATCACTTACATAGCCAAAACATTACTCAAATGTTCACATACTTGCCAAATTTTACATACAATAAATTTACATGCATACATGCACTATAATATGGTCTTAACTCATCTAAATACGCACCCTAGGTTACAGGAGGTCCTGAGACACAATCGACTCCAA
This sequence comes from Aquilaria sinensis, assembly GCA_005392925.1. Lineage (NCBI taxonomy): Eukaryota > Viridiplantae > Streptophyta > Magnoliopsida > Malvales > Thymelaeaceae > Aquilaria > Aquilaria sinensis. The sequence continues at coordinate 77,371 of SMDT01001638.1, forward strand.
AAACAGGATGCTGGACAGCTGCTGCACAACACAGTAAGTACCACCATTAAAAATACCAAATGTGCTCGTAAAATCACCAAGCTTTCCAGATCATAGCTAGACATATGGAAGTTCATGTACCTGAAATTTCAGATCAAAAATCAATCCACAAGGGTTAGTTTGAAGGTGATCTTTCTGATGGACCTGAAATGACAGAATTGAGGGGAGTAAGTTTCATTGAGAAACTTAGTAAGGGTAGCACTTGGATTCAATAGGCAACGTAACCATCATTAAAACCTGCATCCAAAGACACTAAAACACAAAAACCACAATGCTTATATACAAGATATAGCAACCAAATGCAGCAGCCAAACACAAACAACAAACACATGAAATGTGGCAGCAACATATACCATAGGTTAGTCCATAAAACACATAATAAACATAACCAAATCACTATGGCAGCCCTCCTCTAGCTAATGCTTGGTCTTAGGACGATTTTAACACTAGTTAGTACTAACGTTTGGGCTCTAGAAACCCAGAAATTCGCTGCCATCACTGTGCACTTCACACTAGGTCATAAAACCTTCAATAAGTGCACTCCCCTCACTAAGCTTGGTTCATCAAGCACATGGCTCTCTTCCAAGCTTAGCCCTAGCTCCATGGATGTTTGAAAATACAGAAAACAACCCATGAGAGCAAGAGAACCCTTACCTTGATGAGTATGCTGAAATTGGAGCTTGATCCTAGGTGCACTCAAGCAATAGCACCAAATAGCTTCCAATTGTGCTTCCTCGACTTCAATTGCAAGTAGTTTTGAGTTTGAAGGTATGGTGGCTATGGAGGAAGTTTGGAGGAGAGGGCTGGCTTTCTTTTTTCTGGTGGAGGCCGAACTTTAGAGAGCAAAGGTGGTCTTGACTACTTAAATAGTCAAAAGTATACTAAACACACTTATGTACTCTTAACCTGGTCTTATGTCATTTCCCTTGCTACAAGACTATGGTTTCTTAGTCTTAATCTCTTGGACCACATTTGACCATCCTTATCTTCCTTTAGCAGCCCTCCTTATGTGGAATAAACCCACAAAACTTCCATTTGACTTAAGTCATAGACATACACATCTTAAGGCCTACATTAGAACACTTAGGTCCTTATTGCCTTTTTGTGTTTTCTTTGTCCTTAGTTGTCTTCCATAAGCAATTTGGTCCTCCAATAGCACTTTCATACCATTCATATGCTTCCCATAACTCTCCAACTCTCTTTTGTGAACGTTTTGCAATTGAGTACCCGAATTTCCAAAACCTTACAAGAAAGTCCATAGGTTGCTTGGAAAACAAGCAATCCTTAAGGCTTTTCTTGGGGACCAAGTTACCAACTTGAAACACTTTTAAGGAGGTGTTGATCATACCTTTTACCCCCCACACTACAATCACTATGGTCATACATCTTAAGTAAGTTTACATGAAACACATCATTTATATTTCCGAGTTCATGTGGCAAGTCCAACTTGTATGCCATATTCCCAACTTTGGCTAATACTTGGTATGGTCTTATGTATTTGGGTGCGAATTTTCCTTTCTTCCCAAATCTTATCACTCCTTTCATAGGAGAAACCTTAAGTCACACCCAGTTCCCTTCCTAGAATTCCAGGTCTTTTCTGCCTTTCAGGTTTGCGTAAGATTACTGCCTATCATTAGGAGCCTTGATTCTTGCCTAAGTCAATTTTATCTTTTCAGTGCTCTCTTTAACAATATCTGGTCCCAATTCTGACTTATCTTTTGGTTGATGCCAACAATGAGGTGTAATACACTTCCTACCATACAAGGCTTTATATGGAGCCATCCCAATCATTGAATGGTAACCATTGTTATAATAGAATTCCACTAGTGGGAGATGCATATACCATTCTCATTGGTAATCAATGACACAACACCTTAGCATATCTTCCAGAGTTTGGATTGTTCTTTCTGTATGTCCATCAGTCTATGGATGTTATGCTAAACTAAACTTACATTTAGTTCCTAATGCCTGATGTAGGGATTTCCAAAACCTAGAAACAA
>SMDT01001639.1:0-78841 GCA_005392925.1 Aquilaria sinensis
GGCCATCACCTTTCCACACATTAAAACATAACCAATTCACTCATTCAAAGCCATTTGCTCTCAAACTCTCTCATTCTCTCTTCATTTTCTTCCATACCAAGTCTCACCATTCCAAACACATTTCCAACTCTTTTCCTCATCTAAATATTCTTCCATAGCTATAAATAATCCTTCCTCAAATTAAAACCAAGTATTCTTGGTTGAAATCAAGCTCTAAGACCATAAAGAGCAAGAATTAAGTGAAGAATTCAAAGAAAGCCAAGAAGGAAAATTTGGCCATTTCCATTTCTTGGAGGTTTTAAACTCTACTCAAGGAGCTCTTTTTGTGATTGAGTTCCTAAGTTCATTAGAGGCAAGAAATCAAGAAAAAGCTTGAAGAACATCAAACACAAGAAATTGGCCTTATCTTTTTTATGAGGTTCTGTAAGTGCACACCAAGTGTTCTTGGTATTTTGTGTAATTTGAGTTAATCACCAAGTGTTCTTGGTACTTTATGGTTATTCATAAAATTTGGCCCATATTGATTCTTATGCTAGAAAACAATTTCTAGAGTCAACAAGCAAGGAAAACAAATGAAAACAAAGGAAAATAAGCTTCTAAAGCTTTCGGTGTTGTGGGTAAGGATTCCTATACTCACTTTATTGCATGGTATAGTTCCATGGCCTTTTTGTGTGAGTACTTAGGCCCCTAGGTGATGGTCAAAGAACCATTTGATCCTAGGAGTGCTAAGAGGGCTTAAGTTATGTTATTGCTTCGGCAATTCTGTTTTGCTCATGAGCTAAGTTAAGTAAGCAAGCATTATGGGCTAGGAGTTAAGGCGGCCACCTTAATTCCTATGCTAAGTGAGCTCTCCGAAAACATTAAGTATATGAAATTAATGAATTAAAACTTGAGGGATGCTTGCTGCCCTTCTGTGAACAAAGTGTTAAGTGGCATGTGTTTGTGTGCTTCTTTGATTTGTTGTGCATGCTAACCCCCGATTATGATATTATTGCTATATTCATGTATCTTTTTGTTTTCTTTGTCTTTATGTTTTCTTTGCAGGAATAAGGATTATTTTACCATTACATTCTTGGCATATGTTAGGCCTTGGAGGCCATAAGTTAGGCATTGGATGCCACGGAATCCTTATTGAGTTTTATAACTCACCCGCCCTACTCTACTTTTGTAGGTAAAGGTTTGCTTGAAAGATCAAGCTAAGAGTCTTGAGTACTCTTTCTGTATTCTAAGGTTGGATTTGTGTATGGTATTGCTCAAAATATTCTAAGTATTCTAAGTATATAAGTTGCTTGTAAACAAGCTAAAAAAAAATGTGGACTTTCTGTGCAGGACTTGAAGTCTTAGAATTGTGGGAACAAGGTCTATTAAGGTGGAAATTTGTGTTCCATGGCTTTGTGGATTTATGTCTTGCTTTTAAGCATTTTTTTGTTGGTCTAACTTTAGTGACCAAATCATGGACTTAGCTTAAATTTGGCCAAACTTGGCTTTGGGCTTGTATTATGGACTTGGACATTTTTGGGTATTTTTATTGCTTGGTGGACTTACCAAGGCCCATGCATGAATTTATGGGTTATGTTTTCATGAAACTTGAAGCATGTTGAAATTGGGCTTAAATGTACTTTTTGGGCTTAAATAAGAACTTGGAAAATTTAATTTTATTCTTGGTTAATTTTGGGCCATATGCATGTTAAGTACTAAAAGGCCCATAAGCCCATGTCTATGTTGAAAGCATGCAATGTTTGGCTATGTATGCTCACTTAGTAAAGAACATGCAAGTAAACTTAGAAAAAGCATGAAATTGGATGCTTGTGTAAAGTTTGGCTAATAAGAAATTTAAGTGCACAAATGTGAATTAATACATGCCTAAGCATTAGTTGCATCTAAAGGCATTAAGTGATTATGTGCACTAGTGAACACCAAAACACATAAGCATGCAAAGCATATGTGTGAAAATAAGTTTTTAAACTTAAGTTGGTGTTTTGGTTGCCATGCATATTCTTGGCTAAGCTTGGTAAAGACCATGAAAATGAACACATGAAATCCACATAGGTGCTAGCTTGTTTCTGATAGCACTTCAACTTAACCTTAATTAAAGAACTTAACGAGCTAGTACCGATAAGTATCCTGGGGTTCGTGCCCATAAGTCTTAGTGAGTTTTAAAAGCCCCTTCTGTGTAATGAAAACTTCCGCTGCATGTTTAAAAAAAAAAAAAAAAAAAAAAATCAGGCCCAAATGGGCCAGGGGCAGTTTAGGGCACGACAATCAATGCTTGAGTTTTTTGGGAATTCATTGGTGACACATCACCAATACACGTCACCATAGAGACATGTTCACATTAATTGCCAATACCTTTCCAGCGTTATGCGATTGTGTGCTATTTTGCATGAAACTTGCTCAATCTTTTCATCCTCAAAGCCACTTCACATAGGTCTTGTTTTACTTCATTATCACATGTAATACTACATTTCTATGCATTATTTAAGCTAAAACTTAACTTGAAACTTTACCTTAAACTCAGCCACAAATCAAGAACAAAGCACAAGCACCACAACCACATTTAAGCTCAACTTAACTCTCTTGAGTTCCAGACCTAAAACCAATGCGATATTATAACACACTAAAAACTTTAAATCAAGACCATTTCAAGCTATCCAAACATATTAGAACCAGCTCAAACAAACCAAGCATGCTTACCAAAGGTTTTGTGCCCAAAACAAGTGACAAAAAGCTAAAATAAAGCTAATTGCACCAAGAGGGAGTGGGGGCTGGGATTCTTGAATTCACTTTAGGACCTTCAAAATTTGATGGAAATTTGTGGAATTGGGGAGGTTTGTAGCAGGAAACATGTTGGAGAGGGCACACTATGAAATTGGGAAAGAAAGATGGATGATGGTGGTCAACAATCGATAGAAATATCCTATCAACTCCAATAAAGCCTACTTTTTGTTTTCTTGTCTATTGGCCCTCGAGTCCTCTGTTATTTCAAAATGGCCACTAAACAGACACCCAAAACCATACCCCATTGGTCCTAAAGAATGTTCATAAGCCTTTTACACTTAGCCTTTTGGACACTTAAGCCACTTAAGGCATAAATGGCTAATTTGAACACTTATTGAAAATTTTACACTTTTCTTTCAAATGATGGTTCTAATAGCTAGATTAACTTATGGTATTAATTTAATCAATCAAAATTACTTACATGAACCTAATTTTATAAAAATTATAGCCATGGCACTCACTTGGGTGAAAATTACAATTTTTCCCTTTTGACTCTTAGTTGCCAAATCACACTGTGGAATGCATCCTTACTTTACTTAGCTTGTGTTTCTTGCTTAATAAGATGCTAACTTGAGGTACTTAAGTGAAAACACTTAAATAAAACACATTTACTAGGTCAAAGCCAGTTATTGTCTAGGAGAGTTGTCACACTTAGGGTGTGCCACTGTAACCCTCACTTGGTGAACACGATTGTTAACCTGTGAGCATATGCACATGGCACCCTAGGCACAACCCTAGGTGGCCCTTCAACACACAGTCATGTACCCGCTTTGGTGCATAAGGCATGTGCCCCTCCCGAGAGATCTGTGTGCACCTCGGGCACACACGACATAAACACCTTCTTGGGTGCACCTCGGGCGCACATGGTGTATGCCTATCTTGAGTTCACCTATGCATACGTTTGCATACCTAAATACACCATGCCATTGGGCACGCAAATCCATATGCACCTAGGAACCCATGTCACACACACACACATACTGAGCCCTTGGGTTTGGTAATAACACACACACACCCATCCTAAGGCACTTCTTTCTTGTGCTTGCCAAACCCTAAAGGTTCAGCAGCACACATCTACCAGGCACTAAATGCTCAATCAACACACCATTGTATAGCCCATGCGCCAAGGACATTATATATTACCCAAACTAAGAGCTAGGTTCAGCCTTTGTTGGCCCCATAGTTCAACCTGTGCCCTTTTTGCTCTAACATTTTCCTTGCAAATGATAGATACGATACACACATACAAGCTTAGTTTTTTTCTTTTTCCTTTGGAGTCATGTGTACCAAATAAACTAGCCATATTAATACATATTTCTAGTGCCTAGGGATAGATTAACCAATTGTTGAAAGTCTAAAACTCATTTCTTACCTTGAGAAAGAAAACCAAACTAAAAACTCCTTTCTAGAGCTCTATAGTTCACCTTTTTTTTTCCAAGCGTAACCTAAAAAACTATGGGTTTTTATGAGTACAGGGCTGATGTTTAAAGTAGAGGAAACCCATAAATAAAAAAAATATATCTTTCCTCAAGAAACAGCCAAAACTCAGCTCATTTAAAGCAAAACCGAAGCTCCTAAGCTACCCCTTGTAGCACATTCATCTCTCTTTTGGTTTACCACTCTAGAGCTTTCATTTTCTTGATTTTCTTTGGATTTTTTATAAGGGATGAATGGTTTGGAGCTATTTTGGCTACAAGGAAGAAATGGCATAGAGAGGAGGTTACTTTTCTAGTGTTGGATCCATTTATGGGTGTGCAGATGGGTGAAGGAAGGATGAGGGACTAAGGTAGTGAAGGTTAAAGGATTTACATGGTCCTTAGTGGTTTAGGACAAATTAGGTGCCCAAAGTGTCCCACATTGCTCAATATACACTACCATGTCCTTTTAGGCCTTACTAGGGTTGCTTGATCCTCTCAGGTGTGCATTTGAAAATAACCTTTCTTAGGCTCTACAACCCATTTTAGCTTTCTTAGCATAGTATTAGGACCTTTGGTTCCTAAGCTCTTTCGATCTTCTTACCCATTCAGCTACACTTAATATTCCTTTAAAACTTATGTCACACCATTCTTGCACTTGGTTAAGAAACCATAAATAAACTCAATCCTTTCTTAGCACCATCACATTTAGGACCTTTTTTACATCCCCTGGGTCTTTAAGGATGTCACTCAACACTTTGGGCCCATTGGACCAAAACTCATTGCTTGGCCCCCTTAGGTGTTACTCATAAACATGCATAATTTACATCCTTTGTACCCATCTAGGGCTTGTGCCTCTCATGCCCTTTTAGGATCCACCTTGGTTCTGACATTTTGTCTCCCAAACACTTAGGCCTGCCTTTAGGCTGCTGCATGATTGAGCTCATCCTTATGAACAACCATGACTACTTAGTAAGATTAGCAAACCTATAGCCCATAGTGTGCATCCTTAACCCCACCGAGACCACATCCACTTTATCCTGGTTTAGCCTAACCTTATGCACCCTTTTTCACTAAATAAATGAACAAAATCTTCTTATCTTTTTTTTTTGTATTCTTATACAAATAAAATTAGAAGATTTTATTCATTCATTTATATATCTAATTGATAATGTGTATGTCATTATGCTGAAAGCACTTTAAGTCACTTTAACTTATGAAGCTCTTCCTATTACTCTATTTCATGGGCATTAAGACCTTTCAAAGCCTTCCTCCACTAACTTAACTTCCAAGACTCACTACATAATTTTCACTACCATGGTCCACCAACCATCTTCTCTTAAGGTTTTAAATCTTATCTTAGTGACCTTAATATTTAATAGCCTCATTGGTCCCTTAAGGCCATTTCATAAGTTATGGAACAACTTAGGTGCTTTATTTACCCAGTTTCACTTTTGAGTCACATAGGCTTTTAGGCTGTTTTTTCAAACTTGCATAAAACTTAGACCACAAATCCAACCAGAACTCTCTAAGCCAACCATGCGCTACCTTGAGTCACATTTAACTTTTTTAGAGTAACGTAGGTCATCACGTGCCTTAACTAGTGACTTGACCAAAACATAACACTTAGAGTTCCCTTTAACCTCTTTTGGTGGTGGAAAGTACTTGGATCTAAGGACCCTTTTAGGTTCATATAGGACTACTCCTTAAGCTTCATGATTTATGATGTTTTTTCATCTCCTTTTTACACTCCTTTGCTACATTTTGATCTTAGGTGGTTCAGGATCCTACACTTGGTCACAAGGTTAAGGTTAACTCTCTTGAGCCTTTATCTTTCTTACTTCCTGGCTAACTTAATTCCTTCAATGACCTAGTTCTTAACAACCAACTCTTGGTGCTAGGATTTGTGGGTCTTCGGTTTTCACCTTTTTCCATCGACAACTACTTGCAATTATTGCTAGGCTCTAGGGTACCATTGCTTATTCGTTTCCATGTAGCTTGGCCTCTTAACAAAAAATTTGGCTTTAAAAGTCCTTTTGGCTCTAACTATAGATACATGGGGAATTTATTCCCACTTTACTTGCTAGCCTTAATGAGTCTGCCGTGACACCTCCTAGAAATAGGTCGATATTAAAAAAATCTTCCTTTAGGCTGTCCATCCATGTCACCCTACAGTATACGGCATCCCTACACTAAAAGAATGAGCTTTAAAACTTAAGGTATAACCCAATGACACTATTTACCAGCCTTTCTATACAAGTCAACATTGCTCCCAAAATACCATTGAGAGCTACATGTGGCTTGTATAGTCGAGTTGGCCACTTATGCCAACTTAACCAATCCACTTCCAAGCATCACTGCTGTATGACTTAAATTCAACAACCATAGATCCCAAGAAGCTAACAACCTCTTAACTATAAGGCTGAATTCCTTACAAAATTAATGGCTTAGTCAAAATTACCCTTATAGCACTTGTAATTTTTTCCTACCTATACTCCTTTAGAGTCTAATTATCTAGCCATGCTAGTCACATCTATAGATATAGCAGAAATTAAATGAAAGAAATAACTTACTACTACTATGTTGCAATTAAAGCTTACCTTCATTCACATGGCTCTTAGAACTGTTTAATCGGTTCAAGCAAAAATGTTTGTTACTTTAGGGTTCCTATAGGTGCTCCTTCAGTGATTAAGGTAGTTGTTCACACTTAGCCTTATAATGGCCTTACCCTTAGGCATCATTTCCAACCATTGTCTACTTTCTCACTCACACAAAACTTGCACCAAGGTGCTCAGCTCGTTGCTATAAATATTCTTGCACCTTGGGCTTTAGCCCATTTTTTTCCTTATTCTCTTTCAATTTAATGGTTTGGTGTTCTTACCATCAAATGGTATATTATCTGAGCCACTACGCTAAGCTTTTAACATTTTCCACAGGTGTCGCACAAGTGCATAGTGCAACGTAGCCCTTACCTTGTAGGCCTTACAAGCTCTTGGTGTCGATGAAACCCATTGCCTTTCGATAGTGATGCCATCACTTTGTCTCGGTCATAGAGTCTTAGTGCATGTTGACTTTTACCCTTAGGCCTTTTTGTTGATCTTTTTTCCTTAGGGCTTATTTGTGCTCCGAGAAGACAATGGAGCCACTTGGGCAACCTAGAATGGAGTTCAGAAACTATCCTTTTAACATGGTTTAACCTGTTTTATTAATCCATCAACAACACAGGCTTGGACCCTTGATGGAGTGCCAAGACTTATAACAACTTGCAACTAAAACTAGAAGATATCCCCAGGCAACACTATAACACTTATGATTAGTGCTAATGAACTACTACTTAGCACGAGGTCTAAACTTGATCTTACTATCCTATGTCTCACTTATTGTCTTTAGTTAAGACCACTTACCCCTATTTTGATAGCAACTATAGCAGAGTACCTAGCCTAGGGGCATGTAAAAGCCCTTAGCTTGACTCAATAGAACTCAAGTCCTTGGGTTACAATTGGCTAAATACTACCTAAGGTCTAAAATCCCAGATATGCAACTATTATCTAACCTACACTACATAGAAAATATGCATGATTTGCTTTAACTGTACAAAGAATAATAAAATGCTAATAAATAGAAACCATGTTGGACAAACTTTTAAAAACAGTTAAAATAACCCAAAGCTAGAAAAACACTAGTTATTTAACCATTAGGTAATAATCGCGTGTTGCACATCGAAAACTCATAATGTACAACCCAAAAGTAACCATTGGTAGTCAAACTCTAGAGACAACACTAAGTACTTAAAGTATCCTAAATCTGGCAAGTAGGCATTCTAGAGCATACTTATACTGAGATCATTTCCACTTATCTTGCACTCTTTAACTACTTGAGCGTAAGCTTCATGGACCTTTCTTTTTACCACTTAGTTTTTTCATCTAAGGCAACCATGAAAACACTTGTAGTTAGTCCAACACATAATCATAAATATAACTCTAAACCAAAGAAGGTTCTTAAGTTAGTTTCTACAAATAAACTAAACTTAGTAGTAGTTCTAGCTACTAGGCTACTTTTCTCACACTTTTATCCTCTTAATCTGCATAATAAAGAACTTAAAGAGATGAATACAATAAGTACTTAGTAAGAGATTTTGAAGGAATACCTGTAGGGGTAAAACAGGCAATCCACAAAACATATGCATATATGCAAATACAAAATGTGTGGCAACCCTGAAAAGAAACAAACAAACAAACAAATACACAAAAAAATGTAATATGCAATGCAAAAATATATAATGGATGCATCAATGAAATATATGCACATGGAGTTGCACTTAGGACTTCTCTTATACTTATAGGTGCTTAACTTGTAGCAAGCTTATACGACTGAGGTATTGGACACTCTCCCCTTCCATCTAGGATACTTTACATCTGAAGTCCTGAAAAGTTCCTTTCATGTAATTCATCACCTACACACCTTTACTTGTCCACTTACAGCCACCCTAGATTTGTTGTCACAAACTCAATCCTTACCTGTGTCTCTCCATTTCTTATTGTGCCCATTGGTTAACCTTAGTGGCTCTATTTATTAAGCCCCCATAGTGTCTCATTCTTACCAAGTTTGAGACTTGGTTGGGGCACCCTTTGATCCTCCCTAGTAAACAATGGTTTATAACCCTAAACCTTGGGTGACTAGGCATCTAAGATCCACTTATGCCCCACCTTAGTGCATTTTCTTTCTCTTAACGACACCATTCCTTTAGCCATTCTACTTAACCTGAATCCCTTGTCCATCTCTTACAACCTTTTTACTGGCCATACTTACCAAGTATTCTAACGTACTAGGCCCATTGAGCTTGGTTTATGCTCTTTTGGGTTAAACTTGTGCCCTTAGGTTGATACCTTTGTTTTTGGGTTGCTAGCATTCTAGCCTTTTCTCATACTCTTTCTTAGCCTCTATGGGCCTTCATTAAGAGCCTAAGATTCATTCTTTAGGTTGCCCTTAGTGCCCAGTGTCAAGATCCAACATTTGTGTCATTAAGGCTCTAGTCTCCTTTATGTACTTCAAGCTTTTTTAGCTCTCAAGTTACATGGTCTCTAAGATGCAATTCCATATTTTCCAACCTCATTAATGCATTAAATTGACTTAGGAGAGGGTTAGAGCCTTTACTTAGCTTTTCCAAGGCCTTACAAACCACTAGGGATATTTAGGGAACAAGTTGAAGTCACTTGGGCACGATGCAAGTGCATTGATGGCTTGGTACATTTGCATTACCTTTTTTCTAGGGCTTCTGGAATCGGTGCGAATGCACAATGGTTCTTGTGCATTTGGATCTCTGATTTCCAGCTTTAGAATTGCAAGATGTGAATGCACTTGGATAATGATGCGTTCACATTACCTGGAAAACTTTTTCGTTGTGCTTATTTCACCCAACAAGTTACGTGTGGCTTTCTTTTAGGTTTTCTACCTTGTAGCTCAACCAAAAATTACTCCCAAGGTAAAAAAAAAAAAAAGTAGAATGTATCAATATAACTTAGGAAAACATTAAAATCACTTACCTTATTCCTTGAAATGCAAGATCAAGTAAGTTGAAGAAGCACTATTCACAGCTTCAATGGTGTTCTTGAGCTTGTAAGCCTAATTTTTTTACAATGGGCACCCAAGTAAGCTTAAACAAGACCAATGTATGCTACCTAATCAAGTAAGAACCAAATATAAGCTAGCGAATGGGCAATTATCTTGATTTTGAGCTTAAACTTCCATGAACACTGCCAAAATGCCACACACACCATCTTCCTTGCTTGAGCTTGTTGTTTGCGCTTAGGGTCCTTTAAATTCACAAAGAAATGGTAATATACTAAGATTGGGAAATTCATCCATGGGGTGGCACAAAATTACCAAAATGCCGTCAGTGAGCCTTAGGTGCTTTTAATGACTTCGAAACCTTCTAAAACTTAACTAACTTGCTTGAATTGCATACTAAAACTTAAAATGGGGTACTTGATTAAGATTTTCACTTACTTGGCCTAGTCGAGCTAGGTCTGTATTTTGGAGGCCTTTACACCTTGCACAACAACAAAGCTTCCCACCACTAAGTGCAAAATAATGCTAGAAGACATGCAAGTGCTTGAGGCTCCAAAGCATGGGAGAACACCTTGTTTTTTCAATTCTAGTAGGAAGTAAAGAATAATTTTTAATTTAGGATAGGGGAAACTAATCATGTAAACTCTATTACAAGAAAATCTAAGTAGAAGCTAACCATGAGTAGTATTACTTTTGTTGCTACCATTCCCCAAAACACTAGCACGCTTGCTTGTCCTTTTCATCAATTCCAAATGGGCGAGTCCACTGGTTTTCTAGCCGTATTTTGCCATCCGATATAATTTATTGTTTTTTTATAATCTATCTCACCTAAGTTATCTTTTTTATTATTTTGCCCATCATCTTTGATTCTTTTCTCTCAACATTCCCTTGTGCTCCATTACTTGCTATTCCAAGGCTTTGGGGTAGAGCGGTTGGCCAACATCTGATGATCTTGTCCATCCAGCATTGTTTCTATAGTGGTTGCGGCTCTTGGGCAGTGTCTAGGCTCAAGATCTTCAATTGCGCCGCGGGGGGGGGGGGGGGGGGGGGGGGGAGAGGATGGGGGGCAGTTAATGTTAAATCATGCCGATCCATTTTTTCTCGATAGATCATATGCTTGGGTCATTTTATTGATTTTTTTGTTTTATTAATCCAATCATGTGTTGGCATACGAGTCCAATTGTGTGTTGGTGTCTTTTTCATTTTGTTTTTCTTTTGTCTATCTCCACCTATTTGTAGGCATGTATATAAAAGTTTTATGGATTATATTTGTAGGCATGTAAGGTCTAGAGTTGAACCAACAGTCATTCATACCTTAATGATATTTTTTTACTTTTATAGATACTGTATGTCCTATAGTAATGAGATGAATGACCTCCACTAAGAAAAAATAATTATGGAGCCATTTTAGTTTTTAAATTTTCTTCTCAGCAATGAACATATAGCGTAAGAAAAGAAGGCTGAAAACCATTGGTTTCTGATTAGCCCAGGTGTAAAATTGTGAATAACTTTAAGCCCTAAACCCTAAACCCTAAACCTCCACCAGTGTTATTAGCCCAAAAATTAACTAGCAAAATACAAAAAAAAAAAAGAGAAAGAAATATTATCTGCAAAGAGAATTTTATATGTGATAGTATAAGATATATAGCCATGACGTTACAAACGATCTAAAGATTGTCTTTTTTTTCCTTTACCTTTTCGTCTGCAACTTAGCTAAGGAAAAAACTTGCATGTGCCCCTCCACATGTTAATTACTTATACTATTTTTGGCGGGTTCAAACATAGTTTCAAGTTTGGTGGAATGGCTGGAAGTGGAGGAAGACTGGGGGACGTCAAGAGTTTAGCTCCCAAGCCTAAAAGCCTCCCTTTCTGTGTTTTATTTTCTCTTTTGCATTTTCAACTTCATTTTTTTTTCTGTTTTCAGTTTTTTTCTTGTCTTTTTATTGTTCCCATATTCTTTTATCCTCTTAGTTTATCTCATTCTTGTTTTTCTATATTATTGATTTTTCTAAAAGTTACTTTTATCTGTTCATATGATAATAATAAAAGAACAAAAAAGTGGAAAATAACAAAAGAAAAATTAATTTTACCTTTTTATGATTTTTATTTACTTTTTATCAGATTTACATGTTCTTTTATTAGTTCTTATTTGGTGTTTTACCAAATTTATCTTTTTTTATCAGTTTTATTTATTTTTTTCATGAGTTCTTATGAGTTGTTTTTATTTATTATTTTATCAATTATTGTTTGTTCTTTTTATCAGATTTATATGTTTTTTTAATCATTTTTATCTATTCTTTTACCAATTTTATTTGTTCTTTTATCAATTTTATCCATTCTTTTATTTGTTTTATTTGTTATTTTATCATATTTTTATGTTCTTTTGTTCTTTTATGAGTTCTTATTTGGTCTTTTACCAAATTTATCTTTTTTTATCAATTTTATTTATTTTTATCAGTTGTTATTTGTTTTTTTTTTGTTATTTTATCAATTTTTATTATTTTTTTTTATCAAGTTTACATATTGTTTGATCAGATCTATCTATTCTTTTACAAATTTTACCTGTTCTTTTATCATTTTTGTCTATTTTTTTATTAATTCTTATTTATTTATTTTATCAATTTTATCTATTTTTTTATCAGTTATTGTTTGTTTTTTTTATTAATTTTACCTGTTCTTTTGTCAGCTCTTATTTGTTCTTTATATATGTTCTTTTATCGATTATTCTTTGTTCTTTTTATTAGTTTTACATGTTATTTTATCATATTTATCTATTCTTTTATAGGTTTTATTTATTCTTTTATCAGATTTTTTATTTGTTCTTTTATCAATTTTTTCTGTTCTTTTATTAATTTTTATTTATTCTTTTCTAATTTTAATGTGTTCTTTTATTAGTTATTGTTTGCTCTTTTTATTAATTTTATTTTTTTATCAAATTTATTGTTTTTTTTTATAATTTTTATTTATTATTTTATTAGTATTTTATCTATTCTTTTTATCAGTTTTATATGTTCTTTTATCAGTTTTATCCATTCTTATTTATATATTTTTTATTATTTTATTTTTTTCTTTTTTATCTATTATTGTTTTTTCTTTCCATCAGTATTATCTTTTTCTTTTTTATCCGTTCTTATTTGCTCTCTTATAAGTTTTATTTGTTCTTTTATAAGTTTAAATAAACTATTTGTATTTTTATTATTATTATCATCATCATTATTATTATCTATTCGTTCCTTTTTTTTAGTATTTATAAGTTTTTGCATAGAAATTGATTGTTCTTTTATCAATATTAATTTACTCTTTTTGATGAATTATCTGTAATTTTATGGGTAATTATTTGTTCTTTTAGCTCAACTTGTTATTTGTTCTTTTCTTAGTTACAAAATTTGTAACAAAATGTAGAAAAAAAGATATATTTTATTTAAAAAAATTAATATTAGTAATAAAAAATTTAAATAGAACAAAGAAGAAAGGGTCCATAAACGAAAAAAAAAAAAAGAGAATAAAATTGAAAACAAAAAAAACAAAAATGGAAATAATTCAAAAAATGAGAAAGAAAAGGAAATAGAATAGATGTATGGTGAACGGGAAAAAAAAATGGGGAACTGAGAAAGAAAAATGAAAAACACCAAATGAAAAACGAAGATAAAACAGGAGTGGGGGTCTGAAAGACTCAAACACAAATAGCCTTGCTCCCACCAAACACTCTCCAATCCAACCACTTAACTCAATATGAAATTACACCTAGTCTTAATGTGACACGGGCCAAAATGAAAAATCTTAAATCTTTCAGAGACAGCGCATGAAATAAGCCTGCTGTACGTAATACGTATTCTTTAGATAAAACAGAAAACGCCTGAAAGGTCTACATTTGTCTGACTAAAATGGTGTGAGTCACGTAACCTTTTGTCGCAAGGATAACCAGTGTAGCAGGTAACCGGTGACTGTTGTAGAACTGGCGTGAGTCACGGTGATGTTTGTCGCTAGTGTGGGCAATAGCCTGAATAAAGAATCCTCCAAACGCTACATTTCTCACAACAAACCAAACGGACGGACCACTACTTTCGCATTGCAAGGTAATATCTCTTGTTTCCTGCTAGCAGCATCCCCCTTTATCTTCTTTGGGTTTTCTTTAATTTTCAAATCTTCAAATTATTTAATTTCTTCAAATATGTAAATTCTGAGTACTCGTTCGCGAAAATGTTTCAGGACTGCAAAAATTCAGCATTTATCTTGTTACAACCCAGAAGAATCTGAGTTTTTCTCTTTGAGAAAGCATAGAATCTTCCCCGCTTCCTCCCCCTCCCTCCCTCCCTCCCGCGCTCTTCTTTTACCAGAGCGTAAATGTTTATTTTAGGGAGCACAAGAGATTTAGTAGTTGTGCAGTAGAGTGAATGTTTTGCGAAGTGAAAGATGTCTGGCAACATATTCGCCTCCCCAGTTATAAGCACGACGAGCTCAGTTCCGTACATGGGGTGTAAGATGAGCACGCGGGCACCAGTCCCAGCAACAACGTCGAAAACCATCGGTGTCAAAACATTGCTTCCCCGATCAACAAACAAATCCGGACCACAGATCCCGTTTGCGGGGATTACAGGAACATACACAACGCTAGAAGAAAGGCGGGCGCTAGAGGCTCAGAAGCAGGGAGCAATCACATATGCCCTGCTCAAGAACGAGCTCTGTTTCCCCGTAGAGTACGCGGGACAGCGAGATTGGTCGGGTTATGTGTATAGGGGCCTGCCCTTGCCCGAAGTGATTGAAACTGATCGGGTGGCCTGTTTCGTGCACGTTATGGACGAGGGTAACAACATCGACCAAACTTACGGGGATGGTCAGATTTCGGCTGGTGGTGTGGCGTACAAGGGCCTCTGTCCAGAAACCGGAACAAGTTACTTGTTTGTGTTCGCCTGGAGTAATGGCAGGCAAAAGGTTGGTAACGTCCAATGAACCTTTTTTGTATTGTTGTTGTGATTTTTAAATTAACTGTATATATGTCTGCGTGTAGCTGGCTCACACTGAGATCCTAAACATTGCGAACGAAGAGCAAATTGATTGGGACAGGATCTACCAGACACTAACTTGGGAGATTAGGGACAAGACCTCTACAGTTTTGGGAAAGACTAGCGAGTCGATATGTTCCATGATTAATTGGGATGGTGGGCCGAGCAGATTTCAGAGAAGTTGCATTACTATGCATTTCAAGCAGGACCTCGTTGAAAGTAACCAAAGTAAGCCCCTTCAAAATCCCTTTGCTTACTTTCAAGCATTACTAATTGCCCTTTGGTCTAGCAAACCAATCACACCATTCGTCTCGCAAATTTTATCTCTTTTGTTATTAACAGTAATTAATTCATAATTTTATTCTTTTAAAATTTCTTATAGAAGATAACATTTTTATATAAAAATGATAGTTTAAATACTCTAGTTGATAAATATAATTTTAAATTTTTTGCATAAAATAAATTAATATAAATATATTTAAGTCAAATTTTAATTAAAAAAAGTTAAAAGTGTCATCTTTTACAAAATGGAGGGAACATATTTTTTCTCTGAGTAATTCTATGTTGTATGTCGAATTCACGAGGGATGAGAATGAACGAAATATGGTACTATATATTGAGCTGGAGTTTTGTGAATTAGAGCAAACAAAACCAAGACAAGCACTTTACTAGGTGGAGCCAAAGGAGGCTTAGCAGAGGCCTAGGCCCCCGAAACTGTAAAATAGCTGTAATTTTTGTTTGAATTTAAAATTAAGCGCATTTTTGCCCCTCATTAAAATTAATCAAATTTTATTATAAGAACTATAGTCTATAAAAATATTTATTTTTAATTCTACTTTATAGAAAATCTAGGTCCTCCCATGAGTTTACCCTCAGAGTAGGTCCACCCAGTTTGATTTGAATTTGTCAAGACTAGACATCTGGATACCAGAGATTAATCATAGACAGAAAATCATCTAGATGAGGAATTATTTATTGTTAAAGGTAAGACAGGAAATAAAATAAATGCAAACTAAAACTGAAAACAAAATGTAAATTGTAAACAAGATACAACTTTTGCGGGGACCCATCCATTCCAGTAGCAGCACAGACTCCCTCTGGTTCCCTCCAAGTTATATTTTCGTGACCTAAATCCACAATTCACCCATAAACTTTGCTGACTCAGACATTTAACTCCTTCAAGTATGACTTGGGGTAACTCAGCCCCTAAACTTGGTATTTTATTTAGAAAATTGCAAGCATTCTCAACATATTAGCATTTTAGTATATTATTGTTTGAGAGACCGTCTTCTTCCACAACTTCGAATGCAAGAGGTCATAGAGTTATTTAGAAAATTGGGAAAATTCTTAATATGTCAATTGGAGCTGCGGAAGAAGACGACTTATCAAATAGCAATACACTAAATTTGGCCTTCTTGTTCAATATTATTGACACTTAAACCCCTAAAAAACTAAAAATAACATTTCCATTAGTTAGAGGGGGTTATAGGTCCCAATTTACAAAGTTTATAGGTTGAGTTACATCGAGTCATAGTTGAATGGGTTAAATATCATAGGAAGCAAAATCTGGAGGTGAATTATAGATGTAGGCCTATTTTCGTTCATATATTGAACCATAGATTTAACCGTAAATTCACCGTATTAACTAAGCTTCCAAATCAGCTTGTCATGTTTGTTCTTGAAACCTGTAATGTTGAAAAGATTGATTTAGTTCCACAAATTTCGACTGTTCGTGACCTCTCGCTTGTCTTCTACACTTCCGTCTCCATGCGCATCTATCATTCTCTGAAACTCCCATCTCCTCTACACTATACAATTTTTTTCCATGGCCATACTAAAAGGAATACTCCTAGTCATCTTTGCAACCAATGACAAACCTAACTAATTCAAAGAGTTAATGTGGTTAAAATTTTTAATGATTAAAAAGCTCATAAAAAACTCACAAATTTAAATAAATTCATTGAAAATGTAGGTTTGTAACTTTTAGATATAGGTCCCGTCTGATTTAGCGTCAGCGATTAGTGTTGGAGTTTTTGAAAAAGTTATTAAAGGTAGTTTTTAGCTTCTAACTTTAACGTTTTCATCTCAACCGTTAAATAAATTATTCAAAACTCTAACATTAATTGCAAAAGCTGTTCCTAAATAGAGCCATAATAAATATATAGAAAAGTCATACTTCAATGAATTAATAGGAATAATGTACTTGTGCTAATGATTACAGAACAGAAAAAAACTAATCAATAATCTGATTTAGTGATCACATAAGGGAAATAGAAACTGACGTACCCTTATTCTGAAAAATGGATCCTTTGAACTCAATCTGCTTTGTCTTTCTTGTTTGGGTGAAGGCGGTGACGGACCAACAAACCAAGAAGATGGTGTTCCGGACGGATCAGAAAAGGAACAAGAATACTTTCCAAATAACCACCCAAAAGACAGTCAAGACGGCAAAGACGATGACGGACCAAAAAAGGAAGAAGACGGTGTCCTTGACGGACCAAAAAAGGAAGACGTAACTATTGTCCGAAGCCAACAAAAAGACGCTGGCCGGTTTCCATATTTTGGTGGGTGGCTGAAAGGGCTGTTTAAGCCTGTTGATAAGCTCTTTGAATTATTATTCCCAGAGAGATATCTTCCACGAGGATGATTTTTGAATCTGTGAGTAAAGCCACCACTAGTTTTCAGGTAGAAAAGAACTTGGTTTCGTCTGGCTGATTATTCTGATATTTGTTTTTATTAGAGTCCATACCTACTTGTATATCTTGTATATGTACGCATATTTGTCAAGCATACTTAGTTTGTGTACTTGTAAACTCTTCAGGGATAAATTCGTAGGCTACTTAGTCTTCAAATTGTTGTTAACTTAATTGGACTCTAAGACAGTGTCTCTCGGCTTGTATAAGTTCTTTTATGAAGTCTTGAAGAGATCAATGGAAATACATTCCATCCAAAACTTTACATCGTATCAGAGCAGACCACTCTTCTGATCCCTAAACCCTAATCATTCAAACTCCAACCGCGTGCTACCAACAAGTGTTGATCATTGAAGAATGTCAGAGGACAACAAGAAACAATACAGCACAGATGCAAAATTGCGACTAAAAGTTCTATTGCATTTCAGTTGATATATTGCCCAAAAGCGATTACTTCGTGATTGCAAATGGCAATAATATTTTTTCAAGTCGCAATTTTTTCACGACTGAAACTTGACAACTGAAAGTGACTGAAACTTTCAATCAAGAATTAGTTACAAATATTGTAAGCTGCTTTGCATCTTGTGACTGACTTCTTCAGTTGTTATATAAGCAACTGCCACGGTCAGTCGCTATATTAGCACTTTTATTTTTTAAATAAGTATGTTAATATTTAATATGATTAATATTTAATTAATATTATTTAATTTAATTGGGGTATTTATTTCACTTGTTATTTAATTGAAAGTTAGATTAAGTTGGTTAATAAAATAGTTAAATAAGGAAATTAAAATTTAAATAAAATACATGTATATTAATTCAAAGTCAACATACATACCCAAATATAAAATTTAAAAAGTCTCAAAATTCAAAATTCATAATTAAAAAAATTAAAAACTCAAAATCTAAAGGCGAATGAGGTGAAGGAGGCCGAGGGTGAGGCAGAGAAGACTGAGGCAACGGTGGTGAGGCTGAGATGGACGAGATGGCAATGAGATCAAGACCAAGGCGACGACATCAAGGCTAAGGTGGAGGAGACAAGGTGACCGTCATGAGGCCGAGGCTAAGGCGAAGAAGACCAAGGCGAAGGTGGCGAGGCTGAGGAGACTAGGTGACAGCAGCAATGACGGATGGTGGACCAGCAAGGTGAATCGACGGCGATGCAATGGGCATGGCACATTGGTTAATGATGATAAAAGTGAGAGAGGAGCATGAGATGAGAGCAAGACGGTTTAAAGAAATGAAAGATGAAGATGAGAATGAGAGATTAAAGATGAGAGTAAGTATTGAGAGTGTTGGGTTTGAAATGGGTGAGACAGCCGGGTAAAGAAGAAGGGAAGTAGAAATAAAGTTGTTGGAGCGATTGAACTCTAACTACAATCTGACTTAGCCTTTTTAGTTCCGACTGTTTAGTGACTGAACTCCGACTGCAATACGATTGAACCTCAACTAACAAATTCAGTCACAAAAGCCAGATGAATATAGTCGCCTCATATATGAGTGTTGTCGAAATTCAGTTGCTATGTTCACCATTTTTCCAATTTTTTTACTTTATATTTTCATAGATACATATATATATATACATATATATATATATATATAGAACAATCATAAATATGTGTGTGTGTGTGTGTGTGTGTGTACAAACATGAATATAATTACATATGTGCTACAATCATAAATATATAGAAATTCATAAAATTTTCTCCATATAAATAATATCAAAAATTAAAATTCATAAATAAATTATATCATATACAGAGAAGTATGAACCATAAGAATAATTCCCATATATTAATAATTAATTTGACTCTAAACATGCAAACCCTAAATTAAAACCTAAGACCTAAAACCCTAAGCCCTATAAGACCCTAAATTTAACCTAAAACCCAAACTTTATGTCCCTAAATTGTAAACCTTAAACCTAATTATATACCATTAACCCTAATGCCCAAACCCAAAATACAAACTCTAAAACCCTAAACCCTAAATTAAACCCCTAATACCTAAAACTCTAAACTCTAATTCTATATCCCTTAACCCTAAGACCCAAACCATAAACTATATTTCTATATATCCTTAAATCTTAAACCCTAAACCTAATATACCATTAACCCTAAACCTTAAACCGTTAAACAAATACTAAACCCTAAAAAAAATCCTCATATATATATCCTTAAACTCTAAAAAAAGGCCAAACCCTAAATCGTAAAACCTTATAACCTCTAAGGATTGTTTTAATTAAGGTTTGTATTTAGAGGTTTTAGTGCTAATCGCGGTTAGGTTTAGGATTTGTATTTAGGGTTTAATTAGAATTTAGGTTTTAATTAAGGTTTGTATAAATGGTTTAGGGTTTAATTAGGGTTTAGAAAACCCCAAATCCTAACTACATACAAACAAAAAAAACCTTAAACCCTAAATACTAAACCATAATTAAACCTTAAACTCTAATTCCTTACCCCAAAACCCTAAACACTTAAAACAAACCTTAATTAAAACATAAACCCTAACCCTCACTACCATTAATCCTAAACTTTAAACCCTAAACAAAATCCCTAATTAAACCCAAAACCCTAAACCTAACCACCATTAACCCTAAACCCTAAATACAAACATTATTAATTAAACCTTAAACCCTAACCCTAACTACAATTAATCCTAAACTCTAAACCCTAAATACAAACCCTAATCAAACCCTAAACCCTAAGTATACCCTAAACCCTAATTATAACATAAACCCTAACTAAACCCTAACTCCTATTAACCCTAAACCATAAATATAGAAACTCTATTAATCAAACCCTAAACCCTAAGTATACCCTAAACCCTAATTATAACATAAACCCTAACTAAACCCTAACTCCTATTAACCCTAAACCCTAAATATACAAACTCTATTAATCAAACCCTAAACCTTAACCTTAACTACCATTAATCCTAAACCCTAAACTCTACATACAAACCCTAAACCCTAATTATACCCTAAACCCTAAATACAAACCCTAATTGAAACCTAAAACCTAATTAAACCCCAAACCCTAAATACAAACCCTATTAATTAAACCTTAAACCCTAAACCTAACTACCAGTAACCCTAAAACCTAAACCTTAAATACAAAGCCTAATTAAACTTTAAACCTTGTGCAAACCGTAAACCCTAATTAACCCCAAGACCCTAAATACAAACCCTAATTAAGCCCTAAATGCTAAACCTAATTTATACCATTAACCCTAAACCCTAAACTTAATCTATATATACCATTAACCCTAAATTCTAAACCCTAAATGCAATTCCCACACCCTAAATTTCAATACCCTAATACTTAATTAACTAAATACCCTTAACCCATATTAATTCTATATATATCCCTAAACCCTAAAAAAATTCTCAAACCCTAATTAATAAAAAAAAATCTAAATTAATCCTAAAATAAATCCCAAAACCTTAATATTAAATTGATTCAATTAATACCCCTAACTCTATACTAATTTCAAACCCTAAACCTTAAAGAAAATTTTCAAAGCCTAAATCTATGTCCAATGCCCTAAATCCCTTAAAACCCTTGAATCCTAATTCTATATCCCTAAATCCTAAAAAAAAATTCCAAACCCTAAAACAAAAAAAAAGTATAATAAACATATTCTAAACTCTAAAAAATCTACACCCTAAATACGAAGGTGACTGAGAAGGCGACTGAGGCAAATTGGACATCTAAAAATTCAACTAAATGGAAATTGCAGTCAAATCTTTTAAATACTTTTTACTGAAAGACGACTCATATTTTTACTATTGAAACTTTTAGTCGCCTATCAGTCACAATAAAAAGTAAACCTTTTTAATTCTGACTGATTAGCGGTTGAAAAACCTAGCGAGTGAATTTCAGTCACTATTTTCAATCACAATTTTGCATTCATTTTGTAGTGAAAGGATCGGGCAATAATGGAGAAGGTTCCCAACCTTTGAGGAATGATTCATCGTCCCCTTATCATCTTGGCTCTTAGGATACACCAAGAACCACTTTGGTGTTCCATCAGTTGAAGGGAGACATCAACCTTACATTGCATCATGCCATGTTAAATGTAGTTCAAGAAAAAAACAAAACAGCCTTTGTTGATGGCACGCTTAAAAAGCCTAAAGATGATGATCCATAGATCAAAATCTAGGAAAAGTGTAATTTTTTGGTGATCTCATGGATCCTCAACTTTCCTTTTCCAGAATTGCATGGAAGCGTTGCTTATGCAAATATTGCCAAAAAAAATGCACCTCGGATATATGAGCTAAAAAAGGACTTGGCTCTTATGCAGTAGAAAGACCTATTTGTAGTTGCATACTACACTAAATTGAAGGAACTGTAGGATGAGCTGAACACCTACGGCAAGGTCCCCCCTTACAAGTATGGGGCAATCAAAAAGATGATGGTCGAAAGAAACAACAAGAAGCTACATCATTTCCTTATGGATTTGAATGACCAATTCAACATCAATCAGTCTCAAATCTTGAACATGGAGCCACTTCCATCTATCAACAATGTCTATGCCTTCATAGTTAATGACGAAAGAAAATTGAGTGTCGCAACACTCAGAGCTCCTACAACTGAAGTTGCCTTTGCAATAAGAAAAGTACCCAATAGAAACCCTTCAGACAAGCCAGCAAAAGGACCTTGCAAACATTGTTGCGAAATTGGTCATCAGTTAGAAAAATGCTTTAAAGTTATTGGCTATCTAGGTTGGTGGCAAAGGAAAAAAAATTTCACCTAGGAACATGAATAAGTCAAGCAAGAAAAATAGTCAGTCTCCAGTAAACAAAGTCACTATTGGTGCCATCAACAACCCTCCAGATCAAATGTCTTACACTCAAGCACAGATACAGCAAATTCTTATGTTGATTTCTAGATAGAAGCAAGAAAGTCATGTGAATTATGTTGGTAAGAAACAATCAGAAATTCTTGGAATCGGACCAGCCATGTTCCTTTTAGAGTTGTCATTCTTTAGACCATCCTTGTAGTGCATAAAGTAATTTCATAGACTGTAGGAACAAATTCAATTGACTTACGGCTCAACTTATGGCAAAACTTACCTACTTTCCTATGCAAGTTACCCTTACACTTTGGGTACTCCCAAGGATCACTTATGAACGTCATTGTTACATTAACTCTTATGCCTATAACCAATCTTCTTTCTAAGTGTCAACGCACTATTCATTAAGCACAACCACAAATTACCCTGCCTTTACCACTCTTAAACTTTGAGGCAAAATCTCAAAAAAATCTGAAGGTTTAACCAAAGCTTACCTTTAGAGGTTTATGGGTTCAACTTACCCCTTATTTCTATATGATCCTAGTTTTCAAGGTAGGCTAGTCACAACCACACACATAGTAATTAAACACAAAACTACCCACTATGTTGTAAACTTAAAGGTACCTCACTTTGCTGTTGGCTCATTAACCATTTTATTGGTCAAGTAGGTGACCTTGGTTGCTCTTGAGTATTGGTGGTGCTCCCCCGGCAGCTAAGGCATTCTCGAACTTCACTTTGTTCAGGCCTTGACCTTAGGCACTCTTGCTCTTAGTGCTTTACCTTCCTCATTTTCATGCACCTAACATGTAGCCCTTTTTCTTCAGTTCTTGTCATTCTTACACAATTGTTCCTTAGGTTTTATAGACTCCAAATTAAATGTTCCTTGCCCAAGCTCTTGCTTCAGGCATCAACTGACCTTGTAATGCAGATGTTATTTCCTTGGCCCGGGTGCACTTATAGTCCTAATGCACCTTAGTCCATACCCCATAGTCTATTACTTTCTTGGTGTCCATGTTACCTTTTGCCCTTAAGTAATAATGGTTCACTTGGTTTCAATGCCTTACCAATTTAGTGTTATTCATCCTTTACGCTTGAGCTCTTCAACTGCTCGTTGAATTTTGTCCTTATCTACATGACCATAAATACTTCCTTAACCTTTGTGCTACCCCCTTGGGTAGGGATTCTTCCCTTGGTCTCAATGTACTAGTATGCCTTAGCACACTTTAACCTTTACTTGTTAGGCAATAACCATGATCTGCCCTTCTCCAATGGTTAGGTGCACTTCTTGGGCAACTTACATCATAGTGATACTGAGATTGTACAACAAAACTGCTGCCTTCCCTATGACTAACATCACATGGCCACTTAGACCCTTGCTCGATCCTTTGCCCTAAAACAAGCACTTTACCGGCTTCCAACCGATATATAGGCAACCAAGGCCAGACGACAACTCCAAAAGTATTTATAAGTAGCACTAACCATAATTAGCACAAAAACACAATTGGATCTTAGTCACTTTTGCCTTTACTAAGAGCATTGACCTGCTCTGATAACAGTTGTGGCATAACAGGGCCCTGGTGCCCTAAATTAACAACCACTTGCCAGCTCTAAGGGAATTATGATCTCGCTTAAGTTACATTTTGCTCGCTATTACTTAGAAAGTAACTTAAATCATTACATGCAACTAGTTACTTAGCTTATCCTACATAGAAATTATGCATATGTTGTCTTGGCTATGCAATAACAAGTAAATAAAATTATAAAGAAAATCTTGGTGCGTTAGTTAATAAAATGTACATTAAAACAAGCCAATACATGAAAATTATAGTTGCTTTAACTTTAAGTGATAGTTGTATGCATATATCTTAGCCTTATATGCATATAGATATAACCTTAGTGTTATACACACTATTTAACTAGTAGATGCAACACTTAGTATGAAAAATGTCATCCATGCAATAGTAACAATAATATCTACTAAGATCCACCCTTAGCTTTCCACATGAGCAACCTAGCTTCAAGTGGGAAGTCTCACTTTTCTTGTGCATACCTAGCTTTAAAAGCTAAAAAGACAACACTTTGGTCAGTACTAACTTACATTATAAGCATTTATGAACCACAAGGTTCATACATAGAGAGTACCTTTTAAACAAGTGAAAATTAGCACTAATAGTTTCCCCTCACCAACTGTAAGGCCCGACTAGCCTTCTAAATACCTACACAACACTTAAGGGGTTAATACTTGAAAGTACTCAATAAAGAATTTGGCACTTGCAAGAAAAATATATGCAGACATGCAAACAATATATATATAGACAAACCAACTAATCAAACAACACAAAAAATAAAGAGCACAAACAATTAACAAACCACAATAATAATGCAATGTAATGTATTGATGGATGAGTGAATACAAATATTTATGCATTTAGGACCCCCTTACACCAAAAGGTATTCTTAACTGATGTGAACTCATACAGCTAGGGTATTTGGATACTAGCCTTCATATCTGATGCTAGCACATGATTAAACCCCATTGAGTCTTCCTTACGGGTGCTTTAAGTAAGTCGTCATTTACTTGGCCTTGCCCACCTTTTACATGTTACTTAAAGTAAGTCATTACTCACACACCTCTTACCTATAACTTCCCCTCACTTGTTCTAGCCGATAATTTAGCTTAGTGGCCCAAATTTGCCAATTTCCACTGAACTCGACTTGGACAACTTAGTGGATTCGCTTATCAAGCCCATTGACTTAGTTAAGACCTCTTGGGCACCGCTCGATGCCCTGAGGTACTTGGCCTCTACCTTTGGGTCATCAAGGGTCCCAGACCTTTCTCAAGTCCTTCTCCAATACCGGAGGTTCACCACTTCACCCATTGGTCATTAGAGGACTCATACAATACTATGTCCCTCCTTAGTGCCCTATTTGTGACTTAAGGTATCTCACTTATCCATTTTTCCTTAGCCCTCTTAACCACCCACTTATTACTCACTTATTAATACATAATTAAATCTTAGGAGCACTTTTGAGCCATGTTAGGATGCCACCTAAGCTTTAGAAATTGATTTGGGACACTTAGAAATAAGGTTGGCACAATTCATGCATAATGATATAGCATTGTATATTGTGGTACGACAGTATCATGATTTTATAGAAGTTGCTGGAAATGATGTGATAGCACTAGCATAGTTTGCATTACTGTATTGCACATCTGAGTAGCCTGGTCTTCCTTTTGAGCTCGATGTGATTGCATCAAATAATTGGTGCAACCGTATTAACCCTTGAACTTGCATTTTTTTGCCTCTTTCTCAGCTACTCTTACTCCAAATCTTACCCAAATAAATTTCAATCATTTTTGGCTCATTCCAACTCATTCTGAAGTGTTCTAGTACTCTTATACATCATTTAATCATGCCCTAACATAAATCCCTTACCTCAAATCCAAGTTAAGCAAGATTCAAAGCAAGCCACACACATAAATACTGTGTTATACAATTGAGCTTTCTTTGAGTTCCTAGCTTGAGTCCAACCAATTTGGACACCAAAGGCACAAATGTAAGACTGTTTAAAACTATATATTAAGCTTATAATTGAACCAATAAAGGTAAAGAAGTTTACATTAAGGTTTATATCCAAAACTTACAAACCAAGCTCAAATGCACCAATCCCACAAAAAATGAGCTAAAGCATTGTTGAGATAGCTTTGGGACCTTCCAATTTCATGTAATTTTGGCCAATTTGAAAGGAATTAAGGTGAAGAGAAATGGAGATGAAAGAGCTACCAAATTGGGAATGAAGGGGATGATGAACAGTGCTTGATTGTCTAAAAGAAATATCTCCACCCACCCCTACTATAACTTTGACTTATCCTCCTCCATTTACCAAGCAAGCTCTAATTTACTTCATTTTTCCCCCTCACCAACCGGTTGACTTAGGTCGCATAGGATAAAAATTATTTCCTTTGCCCTTAGCCTTTTTTTCTCTTTTCCATAAGAGGCACAAAAGTCATAAATTTTTAGTTAATGCATTTTGGTCCCTAACCTCTCATTTTTTGTTCCAACGATTAAAGTGACTTATGGCCTTAAATTATCTAATTAAAATTACTTACATGACCTTAATTTCACTAAAATTACAGTCATTGCTCACTTGGGTCAAAATTACCATTTTCTTCTTTTTACCCTTTGGTGTCATTTTACACTTAGGAACTCAATACGACCTTACTTAGCTTCTTTTTCTTGTTCAATAGGAAAATAATTTGAGGTATGTGAATAGAAACACTTAAATTACACTTACTTACCTGGTCAAAATAGGTCAAAATATGATCTAATTTAAGGCATTTAGGTAAAACTAGTTAAATAAAACTTGGTTACCGGGTCAAAGCCATGACGACTCTCCTAGTTAATGCCTTATTTTGAGTAAGTATGTTTAATTAAAGTATTTTTATTTAAATTCCTCAAATTAGTTTTCTATTAAGCCAGAAAAGCAAGCTAAATAAGGTTGTATTGAGTTCCTAAGCATAAAATGGCACCAAAGGGTAAAAATGGTAAAATGGTATTTTTGACCCAAGTGAGTAGCATGACCATAATTTTTTTGAAATTAAGGTCATGTAAGTATTTTTGACCAAGTAAGTTAAGACCATAAGTTACTCTAACTATTGGAACTAAAAATGAAAGTTATAGGACTAAAATGTACTAACTAAGGAATTAGTGTGCCACTCATGGCATAAAAATGAAAAGATAAGGACAAGGTGATAATTTTTCTCCTCTAGGGCCTAAAGACAACCAGCGGGGATAGAAAGAAAGAAAAAAAATTAAATTGACTTATGGAAGAAACTAAGTCAAAGTTTTGAGTAGGAGTAAGTGATGATCTTTTGAAACAAACAAGATAACTATTCATCATCTCCTTTCCTACCCATTTTCATTATTCCTTTTTTTCCATAGATAATCTTTACAATTTATTCAAAATCCCATAAAAAAATTCATGTAAGATTGAAAGTCCTAAAACATATATATCAAGGCTCTAGCTTATTTTTGGCATTTGTGTCGTCTTTTGCAAGTTTGGCTTCAAACCCTAAGGTGAGTTTTTCCATCGGTTTAACTTGGTTCTAAGCTTAAAATATGGTTAGTGATGGTCTTAATTTAGTACTTGTGGTGCCCATTTTTCTTGGATTTAGACTTGGAACTCAAGGGAAATAAATTGAGCTCAAGTGGGCTTTATGTAGCTTGTTTGCTTTAATCTTGATTTTGTTTGAATTTGAGGTAAGGGGTTAAGTTAAATTAAGTTAAATTGATGCATTCCTTACAGAATTTAAATATTATAAGTAAGATTTGAGCTAAGTTGTAGAGGGATTGCAAGAAAATGAGATTAGAAGGCAAAATAAGGCATAAAAATCCTTTGGCAGATGAAGCATCAGGTGTGATGCTATCGCACCTCATTTGGTGATGTAATAGCATCATTTCTAACGGTTGGGACAAAATGGAGATGTAATAGCATCAATTAAAGGAGTGTGACCGCATCAACCAAAAATCTCCCTAAGTTACTTTGTTGGCCTCCTAAAAACATGCTTAAGTGTTTCTTATGCAATCCTAAGGTTTTATCATGCTCAAATTAAGTTCTCAATTCACTTCTAAAATATTTTGGAGCAACAATTAAGTAGGATAATTAAGTGTATGGTTTAAGAGAGCTAAGTTTGGTGGATAATTAAAGGTACCTTAAAGAATAATTAAGGTGCCAAGTGGGGGCTAAGTAGGGTTCAGTTTTTCTAATAACCTATGTGTTGGATCATGGACCTTAGAAACTAGAGTAGAACCTAAGGGAGTCTTAACCAAGCTATGAAGCTTGGTAAGTAAGTCCACTAAGGGAGCCCGAGTCAAGTTCAAAGAACTTGGTGAAGTCGAGCCACAAAGTCCATTACCCCACACGATAAACAAGGGAAAGATGGCTAAGCGAAGGCAGAAGGTGCCGACCTACTCTAGGACCCAAGGTAAAAGATTTGGGATACATGGGCCAATGGCTTAAGTACTTCTACTATTTAAGCTCACTACAAATCTAAAGCACCTTAGGGTGTAAAAAGTCCTAAGTGTTGTATATTGCATATTATTTATTCATGCATTGCACTTATTATTATTTTCTTATTTGTGGTTGATTGTTGGATACTTAGTTGTTTGTTTGCCATATGTATATGGCTGCTTGAGTTTCCTTGCAGGTACCAAATGACCCCTGACTGAGTACAATAACGTGTTCACTCCCTTAAGCTTATTTGTCCAGATACTAACCTCGGGACCAACAGTTAGGTGGATAGTTGTGGGCTAAGTTTCTTTATTTTGCAGGTAATTATTCTACTTGGAACATTGTTTTCCTAAGTTATGTATAAGTTAAGTTTTATACTAACTAAGTGTTTGTGCCTTTAAAGTCTAGGAGCTAAGAGTTGCATAAGGACAAGTGAGGGTTTTACACTTAAAGCTTGGTAGTTCAAAGGTGGGAGCTCAAATATATAGATGATCTTAGTAGTGTTTTCTCTTGTATATATGGTACCTTGTGTACTAAGACATTGCCTCTATTAAGACGTATTGTGGTGTAAGACCATTAAGTTACTTTTGGGTGCATGCTAGAGCTTAAGTGTGTATACAAAACTATTACTTGAAGTTTAAACAACTAGTGTTTATTGTCTTGGCACGTTTTAACATGTTTTTGATGAAGTGCTCGAGCGACATTTTCTTTATGTACTTTATTTATTTAAGTTGCATTACCAAGACAAACGCATGCATATCTTCCTACAGGGTAGGCTAAATAACTAGTTGCACATAAATTATTTTAATTTGTCGAGAAGTAATAATTAACCAATAGTAACTAAGTAGGATCATAATCCCTAAATGCCTACACATTCAGTAATTTGGGGCACTGGGACCCCGTTCTGTGACAAAAGCAAGTCGCTAACTGGGAGAGTTGTCACAAGTTCACCATTAGAATTTTGGAAAACAAACTCTATCCCTTTGTGGCCTTGACCTTTATAGCTTACATTTAACTAGAGAGCACCTCTAGAAGGAGGCTTTCACTTGGCAATAGATTGATCATGTAGAACCCCTTGGCTATTCAGCCTCCAAGATTTATTGATAGTTCACTACAAGATAAATTGATTTTGGAGACCAATAAATAGGCCACCATCTAGTTGCTATTTCACTTTTGGGTAACTAAAAATGTTGGACACCAATTGGTCACCAAAACTTTGGTCGTTGGGATGGGGCAACCAGCTACATAAGCTTTATAACGACTGATTTTGGCAATCACTAGTTGGTCATCAGTTCTTATTTCTTTCAAAATTTTAGATATCCAAATTTAAATTTTTTTGCTTGATCATTTCAAATACCAAATTTAAAATTTTTTGTCATAGATTTCGCACGATTTTCTTCTTAACATTTGTTTTATTCTTTACTACCAATTTTCAGTTATTGTGAATTTAAAATTCTAGTTTGTATAAACAAAGATGACTTGGATTGTTAATAGACGTGATCTCAACTTTACGCCGTTTGTTGTTGAAAAGGTAACTACGAAAATGCAATTCCTGTTATTTCTTTGGATTGTTAACATGTGTGCTTAAGCCAGATGTTCATGATATAAGTGGTCTCATATCCTTTTTTTTTTTTTTCTCCCAAAACCTCTTGATATCTAGTAGCCACACACTAGACTCCAAGCACTCCAAAATTGAGTTTTAGAAATGAGGTTTATCCTAGTTTGAAAAACTACGATGTGCGTCTGTTTGGGTCACCATTTAGCAAGATTTGGAAGCAGTGATAAGGGAAAAAATCTATGGCCATGAGAATAGCAATAAGTATATATTGTCCTTGTATATGGTGGACAAACATTTATTTTATCACACAGGAGGCAGGACGACTAATTAATAAGTATTCCAGATATAGGATATCATAGGAGGACTTGCCCACATTGATCCGCAGCAAATGAAACATAGACTTTGGACTTGCCTCGACTTTGCCCACTCAAGTCTGATAGCGAGCGCGAATCCCATCAGTATCGTCTTTAGTTAAAGCCCTCTTCTTCACCCCGTACTGGAATGACTGATACATAACCGCATTTGTATCGGAGCTGTGACTGAGTCCGAGCAGGTGCCCGATTTCATGCAGCGCCACTGACTCCAAGTCAAGGGAACCCGCTGCCGGGTTCTCGCTAGTGCTCCAGATCTCCGCTGCGTCGAAGTGGACCCTCCCGTCCTCTGGGCCGAACGCGTGAGCAAGCACACCGTATTGTTCGTCGAACGGATGGCCATCCTCGTGGTCGCGCGTGTAGAAGTGGATATTGATGTCGGCCTGCATCCCCTGCTGCGCTTCTGCGAATTTGTACTCCGAGTTATTGGCCCATGTCGAGAACGCGTTTCTGATTGCTTGGCGGTGCTCGTCCGGGATATCACCATTGAAGCGGTAGGTCAATCTGGACTTGGACCACTTGGTGGGGAGGAGAGAGTAAAGAGAGACAGGTTGACGGGTCTCAGAGTCTAGGTTTTGATTTCCGCAGCGGGGGGTACACATCTGCTCCACGGTGGCAGAGCCCATTCCGCCGGTTGTCTGGAAAAGAAAACTTTCTTGGAAACCTTTGAGGGCTGTTTCGAGAGATTCGTCGAAATCATCGGTGAGATCAAAGCTGGCGGTGTTTGGGTAATAGCCATAGTACTGGAGGTAAGATTTGACTTGGTTCAGCTTTGGGAAGGACTGTCCCTTGTTGGCACCTTCCAGGCCTCGGACAGTCTCAGCAAAGTCAGAGAAACGAGAATGGGAGCTGGCCATACTGTTTAATGGCTATAATATAGTAGGAGATCGGGATCTGTTTGAGGCTGTGGGTGAATTTGTGATCGCTTTTATGCCTATTTATAGAGAAACAACCTCCGTTAACCCCAATTCTTTCAAAAATAAAAAAGTATCATAATTCAACATACAATACATTCACCACCACAAAATAAAAATACAAATTTACCGTGTGAACCTTATCTGAAATGTAATTTCCTGCTTGAATTTAAAAATAATTTTTTAAGAACGAAATTTTAATGAGTAAAGCCGCTTCAAACATAGGAAATTTGACTTAATTTTGTTGGATGGGTTTGGTTTGTTATTTGATATTGCTAGTAGATTCATTTTAGCTTAAGTTAACTTAATTTGAAATGACTTTTGTTTACTTTTATATATTTTTTACCTGAAACCAATTTCATTTTACAATCAATAATATGTAGGTGTAATTATCTAATCAAACTAAAATTTTTATGATGTTATTAAATTTTTATAAATTTTTTTGTTTTAATACCTAAAATCAGAAAAGTTTATTAAAAAATTCACAATGTCATAAAAGTTATACACTTAATAGGCTACTACACCGACATAGTATTAATTTTCAAATGAAATTGTTCTATATAAAAAATGTAAAAATAAAAAAAAATTAATTTGAATTAAGTTGATTTAAATTAACTCTAAATATGAACACAAACAAATTAGTTTCAAACCATATATCACTGATCACATGCTTAAAACAAATGTTCTGCTAGTCGTTCGATCAGATTTTGTTAGCTGTATTGGCTTAAGCCGGTTTTTTAACTAACTTGGTTGTGTTCGTATTTGATCGAGGGTTTTTTTTTCTTAAGGACGAAATAAATAGACTAATAACTTATCAGTCCCAGAAATATCTAGAGTAACTGACCTCGACACTGCATCCTGCTCTTGACCCGAAATCTTAAATATATTTTCTTAGTCTTAAAGATTCAAACACATCCTACAAACACCAATAAAATACAAAAGTTTAGTCCCAAAAGTTACTGCACCCAACACCCAAAAAAAATAATAAAACAGAAATTTTGTCTTTAAGCCCCCATTTCAATTTTTTCAATTCACATTTCGTGAACGATCCTTTCGTTTTTTTTTTTTTTTTTGCAGCTAGAAATGATATTATTCAATTAACAAAAGAGCTAGCCAGCAGCTAAGCTTAGAAAATTCTTCTTTCACCCCTTCCTCTCTTCCATAGATTTGTCACGATTTTCTAAAATTTTCAATACAAGTTCCTCACGACCATTATATTACACGAGTAAGACTAGAAATGTTGCTTTCTTGATTATTAACTCTAGACTCGAAACTCCTACTATTCTCTTGAACATGATCCAAAGACTTCAATATTGGAGGAAGCACCCAAAAATATTAAATAGGAATCATAATCATCCTTCTTATTATTTTCCCCCACCCCTAAATCCTTCAACACACTACTAAAAAAATTCATTTACTAATGACTGATATCAATGGTCTCATATTGGTAATTTTGAAATTATTTACGTGATGAAGTCATTTGCAGCAAGTCGATGGTAATTAATACATTCGAAATTTTTTTCCCAACGGTTGAATACTAAGCCATTAAAAGCTTCCAATGCTTAACCATTGGTAAACAAGCAATTAGAAATTACTGATAGTCTAAGTTAAAAGCCTTTGTACTAACAATCAAATTTTTAACAATATGCTAAACCATTGGTAAATACCTATGTGTTTGGCCGTTGATAAATTACCAATAGCTTTGATTGTTGGTATTTCAAAAATGTTAAAGCAATTTCCAACTCGAAACTATTGGAAATTACCATTTTTTTAAATAAAAAATTATACAAAAAAAATTAAAATAATTTGTTTAAAATATATCACAAGAATTTAAAACAACATTACCAATTGGGTTGCATAAAATGACAAATAATAAAAAATTGCATAAATAACCAAATTATGAGAAAAATAAAATTATAAATAAAATTACAGATAATTTTACAAAAAAGGAGCCTATTTCTTTTATTTACCAGCCCTAATTCTCTAGCCCACATGCTTTATTTACCCTGTCCGTTTCTCCAAGAACCCTAGGCAACATAACCCACAAAAGTCACCGCGGCCAAGCTTTTCTTGAACTTCTGCCGCCGCTTCCACCTTCGCCTCCACTGCCTTGTTCCCACGCCGACAATTGCCTTCCCCCACCCTGCTTCCATGCCGGCAAGCACATCCTCCCTGGACCTAATCTCCTCGACGATTTAACGGAAGCATCTAGACCAACGCCAATAAAAATTAACACAATCAATAAACAGAGACATATACGCATTCAATAAACAGATATAAACAGAGATACATTGCTTGTAAATAAAAGCAGAATAAACCTCTACACCTCACACAGTGTGAGTTGTGTGAATCCCACGCGCAACACGGCGGCTAACCGTCCGCCGCTGGACCATTCAGCTTGTCTCCATCCTGCTTACGAAATATTCCAAAGGAAAAGTGACAAAAACAAAGTGGAAAATCCGGGAAAGTACAAAAAAAAACTGGCTTCAAAACTTTCAAACTCGATCCACGAAAATCAGTTGATTTTTTTTAAGAAGTGGCTTTAGAGAAATTTAAAGAGGAGGAAATAACGAATATAAATATGTAAACAAAAAAAATCTAAAAAAACAATTCCGGCCAGTGCTAGTATTGCCAAAAAACTCATCCGAGCAGCGGCGGAACTGCGCAAACCCTGAATCTAGCGCGTCTTGGTTATTCGAGAGAGAGAGAGAGAGAGAGGGAGAGGGTGAGAGGGGGAGAGCCGGAGAGGAGGAGAAGAAAAATTTGAGAATTTGAGCCAATAGAACTAGCTCCCTTCCCAAGCCCAACAATGACCTTCTCAGGCCTACTATCCCAGCCCAAATCGCCCAAACCTAAATTAGAGAAAGTGTCAACTTATTTTACATTTTTTTTGCCGCCACCTCCGTTACTTTCAAAATCAACCAGAGACTGTTTGTCGTTCTCACCTCATAATATTGTAACAATTAGGCTTGGGTATTCTAACAATAATTTTTTGCGGATGAGAAAAGCACGTGATTTTATACTATAAAATGTAAAATAACCCATTAAGTTAGGACACCATGTGGCAATATCAAAAAACACTATTTTTGTTTTTGCTTTTTTTTTTGGTTATTTTTCCATTAAACATAATTCATGACTTTTATTTTTATTGTTCTGTTTGTCTAAAACTAGTGTTATTTGAAATGCATTATTCTATTTAGTTAATAATCACTTAAATAAAATTTTTTAGTAAGAAATTAATTTTTTATAAATTTTTTTATACCTAGCTAATAAAAACAAAATTAAATAAAAGATACTTGATTTTTCCCAAAACAAAATATTAAATTTTCAAATATTTTAAATGTAAAGTTTTCAGCTCATAAGCATTAAACATCAAAATAATCACTAATAAATCATTTTTAAAAATCTCTACTGAACAAAATAGTCTTAATTAGAGGTCTTTTACATTTGGATTTTCTTTATTTTGGTTTCAATGTGACATATATGTAAATATATTATTTTAGACTTTTGGGTATTATATGCAATTTGCTGAGTAATACCATATTGGTTCAAAGCCCAATCAGTGATGTTAGCCTGGCCCATTAACAACACAAAGACTTGAGATAAGGTCCAGCCTGGCCCTAAAATTTGGGTTTCATAATGGTAAGAAGATTGCATTGATAGCAGTTGTGCACTATCTCCAAAGATCTTATTGGCAACCTTTATCATCTTGGGGATTTGCCTTAATCTTAATGAGGATCCCCTAGATCTACTATGTACAACCAATGTACCCGTCTAGTTACAAAAGGCCATAGTAATTGCCAGGTCTAGTCAGCCATCTCAAACTCACATAGTTCACAACTTCCTCATGCAAACATTCATATACTATCTCTTGCTCATTTTTGTCATTGTCTGATTTGAGTATCGGAGGGTTGTTCCTAGTAATACACATCTGAGGGCCTTATAATTTCATCATTTGTTGCAAGAAATTTTGGTGTTTACCATATCAACACAACCACACCCTTCTGTCTCAATCATCACTTTGCCCTTTAAGCCTTCTGCATATTTAACCTTGCACCCATTGAGGTCATCTACATCACACAAGCTTTTTATATCTGTGATTAAGTAAATGTGTTTAATTGTTGTAGCCAGCTCAGTTCTTATTGCCTCGACTTCATTTCAATTCCAACCTGGCTATTCTAGTTTTCTTCTTCATTTACTTCATACATTGGCACCTGACATCTTCAGGCTACAACCATGGTAAATTTTCATCCATCTTGCAATGCTCCATATGCTTTGCTTCAGCTTGTGAGATTTTTGGCTTTATCACGTTCTCAACATTTAGGGATTTGTTTTCGAACTGAGCAACATTTGCTCTCAACTTAGTTTGTCTAATCCATTAATTATTTAACTATTTCACCAGAGCTAGAACATTTCATAGTTCCTTGAATCGGACAAACTTGAAACATCATCCCGAGTTTGTGTTCTTCTTTGTAACATAGACATCCACAAAGATCTCAATAGTCCCTAATCTTCGAAACACATACCAAGTATGTTTTCCTCCCAATCATTAAAAAGTTAATGAAAAAGAATGATGTAGAAATTTCATTCACAGCTGCACTAGAATTACAGTTAAAATTTCCTACCTTGAATTCTTTCCAGACTTTGTAGCCCCTCTCTGGCTCTCTCACTTTCTCCCTTTTCCTCATTCATGCTCCCTCTCACTCTTTCTCTCACAATATTTACCTAAAAAGACATGCAAATTCCATTTTGGATTAAGTTGATTAAAGCTAAAATGAATTCAATCGTATTTGATTAACTCTATGAAAAGCTATTATGTAAATCATCCAAATAGAAAAAGGTAACCCAAAGGCTTGTCCCTGAAAAAAACAAAGAAATATTGGAATCTCAGACTTATAGTTTTAGGTATATTTTTTTTTTGTAATTGAACTTTAGTGCAATGTAGTAATCTTCACAATAACACAATGCTAACCCATGTGACATGCATTGATTTTTTTTCTCTTCCCTTCCACTTATGAAATTCAAATACTAATATAACTTTAATTATTTTGAAAGGGTGAAAAATAACTCATTCTTATCTATATTTATTTGGCTTTGGTTCTTTGGATACAAGTACCTTCTATGTTGAAATTTACAATAAACTTGATCAAGCCAATTTGACGGTAAGTTTGTTGACGAAGCTTATTTTCGTTATTCTTGTTCTTTGTGGTTATGCTCATTTTTTTATTTTCTTTGTTAAAAGGTTTTTGTTATTTCAGATATCAAAAGGGATCTTAGTTATAGTGGACTAGTATAGCACAAAGCATGGAGGAATGTAAAATAAATCTATTTTCTTGCTGCTAATTTTACCATGCACATGTGCTATTGGTCATCAAACTTATATAGTATGAAGTAAAGGACAAAAGAGAGTATACATCTTCTTCTAGGAGTTTGAGTAGCATGTTTTTCTTTATTTTCATTTGCCTGTCTTTGTTTTCTTTTCTCTACACGCTGTGCAAAAAGAAACAACTTTTATGATGAATCATTTACTTTGGGTACACATACATCAATATGGATAGTTAAAGCATTATGTAAATTTTTTAATACAGTGAACACTTATGAGTTCCTCTTGAGACATCCTTGTTTTGTTGAAAATGTTATGCCCTATTCATGTGATAAGCTGTTTCATGTGCTGATAAATCTTAAAAAAAAAATTCAATTATTCAAATGCTTTCTAATGATGGTCAACAATATCAGATCTGATTTGAACTTATTTAATAGCAACATATTTGAGTTGTGTATTGTTCATATTGCAATGTAAAAGAAAAAAAAAAGTTGAAGGTGTGATGTTTTGTCAATTCTAAGTTTCGCTTGTGAGAACATGTAAGAAGTTTGGTGATTCGAAATACATTTATTCATCTAATGTATTTGCTTGTCTATATTTTTTTATTTTTAAAATGGTTCTTAATGAGCTAGTAGTTGGAAATTTCCAATGGTTAAGACCATAGGAATTTACCAATGGCGAAAGGCCAAAAATAATTTTTAGTTTTTTAAACAGACATTTACCTATGGCTAAGACTGTTGGAATTTTTCCACAGCTATGGATGTTGGTAATTTCCATCAGCCTGAGCCGTTGGCATATTTCCCATGCCCCTAGCCGTTCTAAATGTTACTTGACAGATTGTAGCAGCTAAAATAAGAAAAACAAAACCTTCCAGGACTGAATAACCATAAAACTGCATTATTTTCTTTGAGCTTACTCCAAGATTGTTCAACCACCCAATTCTTCTTTAAGTTTTAGAACGACCCCAAACCTCAAAAGATTGCTGATGTGATTATCAACCTCTGTTCATCTTGTGAACCTGTTTGCCAGTTAGGTATATAGTTATAACCACATTTCTAGAAACATTTAGAATTTAGCTACATGCAAGCAAGTGGTTTTACATCTATCGTTGAAGGAGATGGCCGAATTAATTGGGCGGACATAAATACTAAACAAGAGCTGATGGCTGCAATCAGGTAAGTTGTATTAATTGTGAACACATTGACCTTTTTTTTAAAAAAATAAAGAATATTGTAGGAGTATTTTAAAACTATGCTTCAGTTACCTTTTCACTCTCATTTTCAGAAATACACTATTTTCATTTTTTAAATTTTTTTAATTTGGATTCAATATCATTTAATGAACCTTAGTATGTAATAACAATAATTATATCAATTTCAAGAAGTGTAGGGACTGATGAGGTTCACATCAATAAAGCTATTTGATAAACTTTAGTATGGTCCATTTAAAAATTACTTAATACTTTTTAAAAAAATTCAAACTTTTACTATAGTAAATGGACCGTTTACTCCACATAGATCCATCTATGAAACAACACATACACATCATTCATGTTACATCATCTTCATAACGCATATGATGACAAATTGGCTCCTCAATAGTCAATATTGTGTCCCCATAAGACTTGCTGCTTGTTATCGTGTCCACAATTTTCCATGACTTTCATTTGCTACTAGTATAAGGTTTGTTTGAGTTCGTATTGGTGTCTATTTGATTTAGCTAGCTTATAATATTTTAATGCGAGAGATTTCCTTGAGGAAATTAGGTTTAGAGATGACAAAATTCAACCTGACCTAATGAGCTAGCTAGACGTACCCAAATTCAAGCCTGACTTAATCTAATTTGACCAGAAAAATATTCGATTGTATTCAATCCAACCTGATCTTGAACCCGATTAAAGTGAATCTGAAAAATCCAAAATCCAATTGACCAAAACTCAAAATATGCAAACCCGAATTTACCTAAACCTGAAATGACTCGAACTTGTTATTGACATAACCCAAACCTAAAATGATCAGATAGCTAAACCTGACAAGATTTGATTTTAACCCAAATTAACATAAAATATATAGTCAGCAAAGATTTAAAAATATGATTTTTATAAACTTGAAAACTAATTTAGTATATTAAATTTTAAACTGATTAATTTGAAATGTTTTGAATTATGATATTTTGTTAAAGCAATTATAAATTTGAAATATTTGAAATATTTTGAATAAGTTTATTTTATTAAAAAATTATATATGAATATAAATTTATAAATTCTATATTATTTTCATGTCCAATTAAATCATTGACCCTAATCTCTAACTCTAACCTTATCCCTAACCTTCACTTTAAATCATAAATCTAAACCTTAAATCCTAAACGCTAAACCCTAAACACACTAACCCTAACCTATACCATAAATCTTTAATCATAGCCGTAAATTCTATAACTAAATTTAAACTCTAAACCGTAAACTTAAACTCTAACCCTAGCTCTAACCCTTACCTAACCCTAGTATTTACCATTACCTTAAATATAAACTCTAAAGCATAAACATAACATCAAAACCTTAAACTCTTAATTTTAATCATAAATCTTCAATCCAAATTGTAAATCCCCAAATCCTAATATTAAAACTGTAAATCCTAAACCTTAACATTGAATCCTAACCCATACCATAAACTTTAACTTTTTTCTTTCATTACATTTAATATTTAATACGTCTCATATTTGGGGGCCTCCATATTTAATAACTTTTATTTTTTTGAATATCCATATTTAGTAAGTCTCATATTTCGAGACTTTAATAATTAGTAAGTCTCATGTTTGGGTTTTTCTAAAAACAGGTAACTTCCATAAGTAATAAGTTTAATGATCTTGGCAGGTAAATGTCAAATTACAATATTCATCTCTACACTTTTAGGTTTACTGCAATAAGTACCTAAATATTGAAAAATTCTGCTTTAATTACACACAATAATTACCACATGGATCCTAAACTTTTAAGTTTTTTTACATTTTCACCAATTTTTTTTAAATTTTACAATTTAGTCACTAATAGTGGACTAGAGTTACATTTTGTAGCAAAAGTTGGAAATCATAGCAAACTCATCGAAACATAATTAAGAAATTTTTAATGATTTTTTTTAATTAATACACTAAAATAAAAAGAAAACTAACCTAAATTAAATCACACCAAAAATAAAATTCCTTACTTCAAATTATAACAAAATTGAAAAAATAAAATGATTTGGTCATTTTAGCGTATGCACCAATAGCACGAATGTATTTGTCTACCAACTCAAATCTAGTGGTAGACCTGAATAACCTGACCTGAATCTCAATTAGTAACCAAAATTCATGCTAACCCGATTAAAGGTTATATGATAACAGGAGATAAGGAGATAAGGACATGTTTGAGGTTCTGGATGAATTACTGTTCTCTTTGATGCCTATTTATAGAGAAAGAAGATTGATATCTAGATATACCCCTATACAACCACTCAAAGCATAGCAATTAGTCCCTCCTTTTTTCGAATATTTAAGTTTGACATGGACATTAATGGGGATTATGAAAGATGAAAAAATGTGAGTTGCTACGAATCACCGTTTGCACAAATGTTAAGAAAAATAAAAAAAAACTATTGATATATTGCAAAATATGGGATATATAACCCAAAATATTAAATGTTGTAAAGAATGTAAGATAAGTGGAGTTATTATTATTTTTGGTAAAAACAAAGTTTTTGGTAGGATATGTGATCAATTATGATTCCCATCTTTTAAGACAGAATTCGGATAAGAAATCATGCTACCAAACTGTTTTTAGAGCGGAAGAAATTGGCCATTCAAACACATACAACAAATTTGCCAATTTCACAAGCTTGCCGAAAACAGTTTCGTAATTTCTAACTCACTTCTTTCGAAAAAAAAAAGAAAAAGTATCGTAATTCAACATACAATTATTATTATTTTTGGTAAAAACAAAGTTTCTGGTAGGATATGTGATCAATTATGATTCCCATCTTTTAAGACAGAATTCGGATAAGAAATTATATATGCTACCAAACTGTTTTTAGAGCGGAAGAAATTGGCCATTCAAACACATAAAACAAATTTGCCAATGTCACAAGCTTGCCGAAAACAGTTTCGTAATTTCTAACCCACTTCTTTCAAAAAAAAAAAAAAAGTATCTTAATTCAACATACAATACATTCACTACCACAAAATTTTTACTGATTCAACAATACTTGAAATGTAATTTCCTGCTTGAATTTAAAAACAATTTTTTTTAAAAAAAAAAACGAAATTCTAATGAGTAAGCCTCTTCAAACATAGTGTGAAATTTTACCCAATTTTGTTGGATTGATTTGGTTTTTTATTTGCTACTGCAGTATGAACACAAACAAATTAGTTGCAAACTATCGCTGATCACGTTGTTAATTCTTACCCCACAATAGGGCAGACTCGATGTAACTTGCAAGGGCCATAAATACTCTACCAGTAGTTCGATCAGATTTTGTTAGCTGTGTGGCTTGAGGGCGTTTTCTAACGAACTTGTTTGTGTTCATATCTAATAGTTGGTAATGGTGTTTTCTTATCCGTTTATATTTAATAGAGGGTTTGGGTTTTTTTTAACTGTGAAAATAAATTAATATTATTAAAATAAATAAAATACAGACTTATCAGTTTTGAAAAGATACTCGAGCAACTGACTTGGACACTATATCCTCCTCTCGACTCAAAATCCTAAATGAAACTCCCTAGTCTTAAAATTCAAACACCACCTACCGACCCCAATAAAATACCAAACTTTAGTCCCAAAAGTTCTAGTATCCAACACCCAAAAAAAATAAATAAATAGAATTCTAGTTTTTAGGTCATTATTTCAATCTTTTCAACTCATGTTTCATTGACAATCCTTTTGATCTTGATATCCATTTTTCTTTCACTCCTTCCTCAATCTTTAGCTTCGTCGTGGTTTTGAAAAATTCTCAATCCAAGTTCCTCACGACCATCAAATTACAGCTTAGTAAGATTGGTAATGTTGCTGTCTTGATTGTTAACCCCAGGTTCAAAATCCTACTATTCTCCTCGACATGATCCAAAGACTTCAACATTGATGGAACTCTCAAAAATATTAAATAAGAATCAGAACAATATTCTTATTATTTTCCTCCACTGCTGAACCTTTAAAACTTTTGATTCTTCGGCAACTCTAATATTTGAAGAGAAATTAGTACCATGAATTTTATGGGCACATAAAAATTCGCAATCTCTTGCCCCTTTGCCTTATCGATGAATTTTAGAATTGTTAGGACCCTAGGAAAAATTAAGCAAGATGATTCTGCTAACCCACAAAATCGTTGAAATCTTTGTTAGCTTTGGAACTCACATTAGAACATAAAGGCCCATTAATTGAAGAATTTGACCCAATAGAACTAGCTCCCTTCTCAAGCCCACCAATGTCCTTCTCAGACCCACTATCCTCGTCCAAATCCAAATAAGTTTGAGAAAGCCTGACATCATTTTGCACTTTTTTGCCCCACCTGCATCATTTTCAAAATCAGCTAGATCGTTCGTCTTCCCTGCCTCCTAATATTGTAACAGTTTGAGGTTTGGGCATTGTAACAATGATTTTATGCTGATGAAAAAGGCACGTGATTTTATAACATAAAATATAAAATAACCCATTAAGTTAAGACACAACGTGGCAGTATAAAAAAACACTACTTTTGTACTTTTGTTTTTTGTGTTATTTTTACATTAAAAATAATTCATGAATTTTTTTTTTATTGTTTTGTCTGTCTAAAACTAGTGTTATTTGAAAGCATTATTCTATTTAGTAAATAATTGCTTAAATAAAATTTTGTAGTGAGTAATTAATTTTTTATGAATTTTTTTGTACCCAATTAATAAAAAGAAAAATCCATAAAAGATACTTTATTTCTCCAAAAAAATATTTATTTTTCAAATTTTTTAAGTATAAATTTTTCAACTTACAAAAGTTGAATGAATAATCATTACAAATCAAAATAATCACTAACTCATTTTTAGAAATCACTACAAAGCCCATTAGTCTTAATTAGAGGTCCTATATATAAATATATTATTTTAGAGCTTTGGGTATTATAGGCAATTTGGATGGGTAAATTGTACCTGTTGTCCCTAAACTATATTCAATATTATTTAATCGTTCTGAAACTATCAAATATTGTTTAATGGTCCCTAAACTATAACCAATGTTGCTTAATTATTATATCGCCCAT
This sequence comes from Aquilaria sinensis, assembly GCA_005392925.1. NCBI lineage: Eukaryota > Viridiplantae > Streptophyta > Magnoliopsida > Malvales > Thymelaeaceae > Aquilaria > Aquilaria sinensis. The sequence continues at coordinate 42,690 of SMDT01001639.1, forward strand.
CACAACCGTTAAAAATAGAAGAAAAAATGACGTGGCTGATTATGTGACATGAAAAAATGATGTGGTTGCTGATGTGATACTATTTTTCCACCTATCCTTAACAGTGTGGTGGACGCCAGGACGATATAGCAACAATTAAATAGTTTGATGATAATTGGTATAACATTTAACAGTTTCAGGGGAATTAAGCAACATGAGATATAGTTTAGGGATGACTAATGGCATTTACAAAATAAAGATACTTAAAAAGGTTAAAGGGCATTTTCAGTACTATAAAACTTTTAATATTATCAAGTGAGTCATAAAATTACTCGAATTGTCAAACAAGTTAAAAAACACTAAATCATTAACTCTGTTAGTCCTAAAACCTATAAAGTTTTATTTGGCAAAAGGAAATGCTAACATGACATTTAACATCATTTATTTTAGTGACTAAAATGACACTTTCATAACATATGTACTTATTCAAAAAATTTATCAAAGTTGGAGATTCATTTTGGTATTTCAAAAAAATTTGATTGTTAAGTTGACCCTTAACTTTCTTCAATCATGCAAATAGACCTTTAACTTTTTTCTTTCAAGCGAACTGACTTTATCAATTCTTAATCACCTTAATAGTACCACTTCCTCTAGCAGCTCCTCCATCTCCCCATTCTTACCCTCCTCTATCACTTTCCTAGTTCACCGTGCCTAGGTGAATGCATACACATTGGTGTGATGAGAACTGCTCCATCAACATTGTTCAAGTCGGTTCTTCGACAATAGGGGAAAGACCTGAAAATTTGAAAACTCTCATAGTCAATGACTTGCTTGGACCTAATAAGCATGTTTTATTTAAGTATTTTTATTTAAATGACACAATTTAGTTTCTTCTTAAGCAAGAAAGACAAGCTAAGTAAAGTAAAGATGATTTCCAAAATGTGATTTGGCACCTAAAAGTCATAAGGGTAAAATGGTAAGTTTGATATGAGGGAGAGGCATGGCTATAAATTCAATGAAATTAGGGTCATGTAAGGATTTTTACTAAGAAAGTTAAGACCATAAGTTATTTTAGCTATTAGAACCAATATTTGATAAAAATTTCACAAGGTGTTCAAATGAGCCATTTATGTTTTGTATGGGTTAAGTGTCAAAAGGCTAAGTGTAAGAGGCATAAAAATACTATCTTGGACCATGAGGGGATGGCTTTTAGTGTGAGTCTATTGGCCAAAGTGAAATAAAAGAAAACGTGGGGGCCAAGAGACAAGAAAATAAGAAAGAATGCCTTGGTAGAGTGGTTCAGATATTTGTAAGACTTGGACCCAAATCTTCATCACCATTCTTTTGCATTTTCATGGGTCCCTTTCTTCCTTAGCTCACCTACTGTAAAGTTTTCAATTCCCACAAATTTCCAGCAAACTTGAAGGTTCCAAAGTAATCAAGAAGCCTCTAGCTTATCCTTGGTGCATTAGCTTTACTTGTGCTTTTTGTTGCATGATTTGGGCATAAACCTTAAGGTAAGCTTCTTGGCTTGGAATGATTTAGTTCTAAGTTGATTAAGTAGCTATAAATGTCTTGATTTCAAGTTCTTGGTGTCATATCATGTTGGTTTTAGGTATGGAACTCAAGAGAGCTAAATTGAGCTCAAGTGTGCTTGTGGTACTTGTGTTTTGTTATTGCTTTGTAGCTAGATTTGAGGTTTAGCTGAAATAAAGCATAAAAATGTAGTATTACATATGGAAATGAATAAAAAATAAGACACATTTGGATTGGCTTTGGGGTTAGAAAGATTGAGCAAGAATTGTGAAGGATAGCACAATACCACGAAGTGTATAATGCACCTAAGCACCATGTCGCCAAGTTGGCTCATGGTAGCCCAAGAATTGTGGCCATTGGTGATGCCTTTGGTCCCGCATCACCAAGGCCCAAGCCCTTCAAGATCGAGGTACCTTAAGGATGCTTGAATATCTCAATTATCATCCCTAGGTCATTCTAAGATGTTCCATAGCCTTGATTAGGTCTAAAACTGATTCCTAAACTAGTAATTATGCATTATTTAAGTGGTAGCCAAGTGGTGTGGTTAAGGTTGAGTGGCTTAGGGGGTTTAAGTGCTCAAGTTGTTAAGGGAGTATTAAGGGGATTAAGGCGGGATTCGGATTCTTCATTGACCCAGGTGAAAGGTCTTAGTCTTTCGGGTGATGAAGAGGAAACCTAAGAGGATCTGAACCAAACTTTCTAGTTTGGTAAGTAGATCATTAAGGCACCCTAAGCTAAGCCCCAAGAGCTTGGTAATTTGGAAGACATAATATGGCTACCTTGCACAATAAGTTAAAGGAAAGACAGATAAGTTTTGAGATAAGGTGATGACCTACTCGAGGACCTATAAATAGGACTTAATGGAGATAAAGGATTCAGGATACGTAGGCTAGTGTCTTAAGTACCTCTACTGTTTGAGCTCATGCCAATTTTTAAGGCTCCACAAGTGTACAAAGTCCCAAAAATTATGCATGCTGCATATCATACATTCATACACTGCATATTTATTTTGGTTACTTTTTTTGTTGATTGTTGGTTGGTTGTTTGCTTGTTTGTACACCATGTCGGCATGCTTTCTTGTTATTGTCTTTTCAAGTACCCCAAGGGACCCTTATTGAGTACAATCATGGACTCACTTCCTTAAGTTTGTTGTATAGGTTCTAATGTCGGGTCTTACAACTAAGTGGATAGTTGTGGGCTACATTTATCTCTTTTGTAGGTACTTATTTTACTTAGAACCTTATGTTTCTAGGTTACTTATAAGCTAAGTTTTATACTAACTAAGTGTTTGTGTCTTGACAGTCTAGAGGCTATATATTGCACGAAGACATGTAAGGGCTTTTTACTTGGAGCTTGATAACTTAAAAGTGGGAGCTTAAGTACATTATCTTGGTAGTATTTTTCCATGTGTATAGAGTACTTTGTGTACTAAGACATTGCCTTTATTAGGATACATTATGGTGCATGAATACTGAGCTATCTTTGGGTGTATGCTAATGTTAAAGTGCATGCACAAACAATTACTTAAAGTTTAAAGAACTAGTATTTTATTGTCTTAGCATGTTTTAACTATGATTTAAATGAAATGCTCAAGCTATGCTTTCTCTAATTCATTTATTTATTTGATTTGCATTGCCTATATAAATGCATGTTTATCTTCTTGTAGGGTAGGCTAAATAACTAATTACACGTAAATTATTTTAATTTACCAGCAAGTAATAGTTTGCCAATAGTAAGAAAATGGGATAACATTATCTAAGTGCTTACAAGCCATTTAATTTAGGGCACTAGGACCCTATTCCATCATAGAAACAAATCCTCCTACTTGAATAAGTTGAGAAGTGAGAAGCATCGAAGGTCATCAAAGCGATTATGACATTTGATGTCCAGTGCAAGGAAAGCAAAACCCATTTGAATGGAGAAGATTTAGGTGGATTGAACATCCAAGAGATGTAAGTTTAAGGGGTATGGAAGGAGAAAGATAGGGGGGAGGGAAGAAAGGAGGGTACACTGGATATTACCCATTTCATGTCATAGAGATTGAATGGCAACACGACTCAAAGAGAGGATAGGTAATGGTTAAAGAACAAGTGATAAGTTTTACTTAAAGAACAAAAGTCTTCATATAAAAGATGTATACAATCACCTAGGTGATAATAAAATAAAATAATGCAACACAATATTAATAATTAACAATAGGAATCTTATTTTTTTACATTCCCCATGAGGTATGTAGGAAGAAAGCTCAAAAGAACGAATCAAAATGACATCATTTTCATAAAGACATCATTTTCATAAATGACTAACACCATTTCCGGGGCCTAAATGTTACTTGATAGATTTAATGGCTAAAACAACAAAAAAAAAAAAAACCTTACAGGACTTAAAAAATCATAAAATTACGTTATTTCCTTTATGCTTACTATAAGAACATTCAACCGCCCGATACTTCTCTAAGTTTTAAAATGACCCTGGAACCCCAAAAATTACCAAAGTGATTATCAACCATTATTCATCTACAGTGAGCTAGTTCGACAATTAGGTATATAATTATAACCACATTTCTAGAAACCTTTAGAAATTAGCTATGTGCATGCAGGTGGTTTTACATATATCATTGAAGGTGATGGCCCAGTTAATTGGACAGACATAAGTACCAAACTAAAGTTGAGGCCTTATGTTTAGGTAATTTTTTGTACTACTTGTGAACACATTAATTTTTTTTTATACAAGCATGGATTTAATTAATTAATCGGTAAAACCAATAACAACAAGTCCAGTATAGGAATATCATAAAAAAATCTATCCGCTACGCGAAGCCCCTTCCCAACAAGAGCATGGGCAGCTTCATTCACAGACCACCTTACAAATGAATAGGCAAAAGAATGAAAACAAAACTTCCTAGGACCAATGACTCATCAACTAAAGCACCAAAATAAATCATCAATGGGGACACATCCATCTATAGTTTGGAAATAATAACTAAAAAATCTGACTCGAGTAACACCCTTGACAAGCTAACTCAGGGAGCTTCTTTCAAATCCCAAAGGATATCCAATGTCTCTAGGTAGAGGACATCCCACATTGAGCATGTAAAGCCATACATAGCAACAAGGACAATTGCACCACCAAGGCCCAACAGATCACCTTCATGCTCCCTTTATTTACAACACCAACCCAAACCACATTAGCATTTACTTAATGAATGCCTCTGGTAGGCAATCTCTAGCAATGGGGTTCAGAAGGGCATTCTACAGGGTCAAATGCATGGTTTTGGCCATATTGGATCCAACTAGCCATCCATGAACACATTGATGCCCCAAATAGCCTCCGATCTATGGCACCAATTCTCGGAAACTACTTTATTTCTATTGTTCCAGATGAACCACACATACACTGCAGTCAACAAAGATCAGTTTTCAACCTTCTCCATAAATTTATTTAGGTCCTTTTACCATGCATTAACACTTGACAGCAAGGCCACTCTAAGCATCTCAGTTGCCTATTTGAAAAATGGGCAGTTGAAGACCAAATGAGCTACTAACTCCTATCGGATCACACACACTGGACATAGTGGCTAAGTCATCATACCTCTCCGTGCAAGGTTTCCTCAAGTTGGCATTAAGTTTGAGAAAACCCACCACAAAAACATTTGCACCTTTAGGGGAAGAGAAAGTTTCCATAACCATATCCAAAAATTTGATTTAATCATTAGGTCACAACCATAAAGAACCACAAAAGCTAGATAATAGGCCGATTTCACCGTAAAACTTTCCATTATTAGTCATACCCCAGGTGAGCACATCTTCCTACTTTAATTTTAGACCCTACTTTAATAATATCCTCCAAAATCTTCCTTTTATATTTCATCATTCTTCTCAATTCAAACCCTCCACCAACTCTACAAATGGACTTAATGACTCTTTTCCAAAAAAAACCTAACTCTGACCTAAATCTCCACCACTGCTTGCCTACTAACACTAGATTCATTGTTTTGAGTCCACCTACACTCAATTTGCCCTATTCTTTACATGACATCACCTTACTCCAAGAGATCTAAGCTATTTTCCTACTTTCCCTAAATCCTTACCCAAAAAAAAAAAAATTCAAAGAGATTCTACGCATAGAAAGACACTCGTTGAATTATAATAATCCAAGATGAGAATATACGGGCGGGCTATTTAGCATTGATTTCACCCAAGTAATACATCCACCAATAGACAAATGTTGTTGATGACAGTAGTTGCTGTGATGATAAGAGCTATCATTTTTAATGTCCTTTTTGATATTTTGATTGTAATCTAAGTAAAAGAGCAAAAGGTATGGTTGAGCTTAAGTCTAGTAATAGACATGCTCTTTAAGTTAAGGGACTAGTTAAAGGTTTTTTGAATTTTGTATGTATATAAATATCAGCAATACAATGATTAGTTTGGAAGTTTTCTTGCATTTTTCTAGTGTGTTCTTTGGTTCTCCTTTTCAATTCTCACTCTATTATCTATCATTTGGTATTAAAGCTGAGAAAGCTCTTTTCTTTGATCTTTTTGGGATTGTAAAAGAGGGAGAACCAGTCAAGAAACTTACCATGAAATCTTAAACTCTCAAAATGTGTGTGTGTGTGTGATGGCTCCAAGTAGTAACATTTCAGGTCTATCTCCTCCTATTTTCACGGGAGAGAATTATAATGCTTTGTCAGTTAAGATGTAGGCTTACCTTAAGGGTTTGCTGCTTCGGGAAACTATTGAAACTAAGATGGAGACATCTCTTCCAGACAATCCAACTATGAATCAACTTAGAGTTTATGAAGGATGACTCTCCAAAAAATTCAAAGCTTTGAATACTCTTCATGCAGCTATTGATGAAACCATTTTCACAAGAATTATGGCTTGTAAGACTTCCAAGCAAGTATGGGACAAGTTGAAAATTGAGTTCCAAGGAAGTGATAAAACAAGATAGATGTAGCTCTTTAACTTGAGAAAGAAGTTTGAGCTTCTCAAGATGAAGGAGACTGAGAATGTGAAGGCCTACATTGACAGAGTCATGAAAGTTGTGAACCAGATCAGGTTGTTAGGAGAATATCTGTCAGAAAAGAAACTTGTGGAGAAGGTTATGGTGAGTTTACCAGAAAAGTTTGAGCCTAAGATTTCTTCTCTTAAAGATACTTGGGACTTATCTTTGCTTACACTTATTAAGCTTGTAAATGCCCTACAAGTTGTGGAGCATAGAAAGGCATTTAAAGTGAAGGAGAAGCCAACAGAAGTGGCTTTTGTAATTTCAAAAAAATTCAAAGGCACGAGCTGAGTCTAATGGGAAGAAGGGAACAAAGAAGAAGGATCATTATTATAAGGGTAAACAGGAAAGGAAAATATCCACCATGCCTTCACTGTAAAATGACTAATCATAGCAAGAAATTTTGTTGGATAAAGACTAGAGTTCAATGTCGAGCCTGCAAACAATTTGAACACATTGAGAAGATCTATCCATCCAATCAAAATCAGTAGCCTCAAGCTCAACCAGCTCAAGTCAATGAAGTCTCCCAGGATCATGAAGAAAAGTTGTTCGCTGCTGCTATTGTTGAAGAATGTTCAATTGCAGCTATAAATCCAGATGTGTGGCTTATTGATAGTGGATGCACACATCATACGACTTCAAGATTGCAAATTTTCAGGACTTTGGACAAGCAATATTATTCCAAAGTGAGACTTTGTAGATGGCAGATTGGTTGATGTCAAAGGAAAAGGTGTTGTTTTGGTGCAAACTCTTTCAGGTGCAAAGTTAATTACTAATGTTTTATTTGTACCTGAAATTACTTATAATCTTTTAAGCATTGGCCAACTGCTTAACAAGGATTATAGGTTGATTTTTGAAAACAAGAGGTGTGATATTCTTGACTTAGTTGGTGCTAAGCTTTTCTCCATCATCATGAAAAATAGAAGCTTTCCCTTAAAATGGAGACAAATTAAGATTCAAGCTTTCATTACTGTAGTAGATGAAAGTGTTTTATGGCATAAAAGGTTTGGTCACACTAGTTATGCCTCTATGAAGCTTCTTGACAGCAAAAATATGGTGATGGATATGCCTTTTGTTTATGATCATTCTTGTGTATGTGATATCTGTCAATTTGGAAAGTTGAGTCAGACACCATTCTTTGTCAATCAAGCTCGGAGGGTAATTGAGAAGTTACAACTAGTTCACATAGATATTTGTGGACTTATGGGGATTGCTTCATAGAGTGGAAGTAAGTATTTTCTTCTCTTTATTGATTATTTTACTAGATTTTCTTAGATTTATTTTTTCAGGCAAAAATCTGAATTATTCAGCATGTTTCAGAAGTTCAAAGCAGATACAAAAAACCAAAGTGCACATTTGATCAAGACTTTAAGGTCTGACAATGGCACAGAATTCACCTCTCATGAGTTTGAAGAGTTCCTTCAGCATTCTGGCATTCATCATTAGCTCACGGTCACTTATACACCCTAGAAAAATGGTGTGAGTGAAAAGAAGAATAGGTCAGTTATGAACATGTCTAGATGCTTCCTATTTGAAAAAGGATTACCAAAGCAGTTATGGATAGAAGTTGCAAACACAGCAGTATATTTTCAAAATGGATTACCTACGAAAGCTCTTGATGGAAAAATTCCTTATGAGGCTTGGTTTGGAGTTAAACCATCAGTAGCTCATCTTAAAATCTTTAGTAGTCTGTGTTATACTTTTGTTCCTCGGGCCAAAAAAGACAAGCTTGACAAAAGAGCTGAAATTAGAGTACTTGTGGGGTACAACAATGCTTCCAAGGGTTATAGAGTCTTGAATCCTATAATTCAGCAAGTATTTGTTAGTAGAAGCATCAAATTTGATGAAGATGGTGCTTGGAATTGGGATAGAATAGAACCAGGCCCTTCAATACAAAATTCCAATCTTGGAAACATTCCCTAAGAACAAGTTACAGCTCTAGAGGAAGAAGATTTTGATGATGATGTAGCCATTAGAGGAACAAGAACACTGTAAGACATTAACAGCAGATGCAACATGGCTTTGTTTGAACCCCCAAGATGTTAGCACTGCCATGAAGCATCTCGAATAGAGGGCAGCAATAGAAGAGGAGCTCAGAATGATTAACAAGAATGAGACTTGGATGCTCATAGATAGACCTTATGACAAGAATGTGATTGGTCTAAAATAGGTGTTCAAGCTTAAGCACAACATTGATGGGTTAGTTAACAAGTACAAGGCCAGGTTAGTTGTGAAAGGACATGCTCAACAATTTGGAGTAGATTTTTCTGAAACATTTGCATTTGTGGCATGATTTGACATAATTAGGTTGCTATTTGCAATCTCCGCTCATCAAGGTTGGAAAGTGTTTTAGTTAGATGTCAAATCAGCCTTTCTAAATGAAATATTGAAGGAAGAAATTTATGTTGAACAACCAGAGGAGTTTGTCAACAAAGAAGAACATGATAAAGTGTACATGTTGAAGAAGTCTTTATATGACCTAAAACAGGCTCCAAGGGCCTGGTACTCCAGAATTGATGACTATTTGATGAAATTGGGGTTTGTGAAAAATTGTAATGAGGCAACTCAGTATGTGAAGCATGTCAGTAAAGAGATCATAATTATCTCTATTTACATAGATGACATTTTAGTTACTAACACTAATGCAAAAGCTGCGACGGAGTTTAGAATCCAAATGAAAAATATATTTGAGATGAATGACCTTGGTAAGATGTCCTACTTTTTAGGAATGGAGGTCATGCAGACTTTGAAAGGGGTATTTATATCTCAAAAGAAATATGCTGGCGAAATTCTTAAGAAATTTGAAATGAGCAGCTACAACTCAGTAAGTACACCAGCAGTTCATGGAGAAAGGTTAAAGGAAGAAGATGGCTTCGATCCTATTGATACCTCTGTTTACAGAAGCTTAGTTGGATGTCTTCTGTTTTTGTATGGAAGTAGACCTGATATTATGTTTCCTACAAGTGTATTGTCAAGATTTATGCCCTCACCTACAGAGATGCATTTTAAAGCTGCCAAGATGGTTCTAAGATATATTCAGAGCACAATTGATTTTGGGATATTTTACAAGAGACTCACTGCCTTTAATCTTGTTGGTTTCATGGATAATGACTGGGCAGGATTTCAGGATGACATGAAGAGTACCTCGGGCTATTATTTCACATTTGGTTCAGGTATTTTTTGTTGGAGCTCAAGAAAACAGGAAAATATTGCACAATCAATAGTAGAAGCTGAGTACATTGTCGCTTCAACTGTTGTCAACCAAGCATTGTGGATCAGAAAAATTCTTGAAGATCTTGTGTTCAGGTAGTCTAAAGCAACAGTCATTTTGTATGATAACAAGTTTGTTGTTGCTATAGTGAAGAATCATGTCTTTCATGGAAAGACTAAGAATATTAAGATCAAGATTTATGCCATTAGAGAAGTTGAAAAGGAGCAAGAGGTTCAACTGAAGCATTGTGAAGCTAAGGACCAATTAGCTGATATTTTCACCAAAGGATTGCAGAAGACAAGATTTAAAATGCTAAGAGAGAGACTTGGAGTTTGCAACAGCTCTTGCATCAAGGAGGAGTGATCACAGTAGCTACTGTGATGATAAGAGCTGTCATTTTTAATGCCCTTTTTGATATTTTGATTGTAATCTAAGTAAAAGAGCAAAAGGTATGGTGGAGATTAAGTTTAGTAGTAGATATGCTCCTTAAGTTAAGGGATTAGTTGAAGACTTTTTTACTTTTGTATGTATATAAATATCAACAATACAATGATTAGTTTGGAAGTTTTCCTACATTTTTCTAGTGTGTTCTTTGGTTCTCCTTTCCAATTCTCACTCTATTATCTATCAATTGTGTTGTTTAATCACCAAGTTTTTTTATTGATTTTATCTACCACCTACTGCCATGCAGCTTTTTTCCTCATGCCTCTGGCAACTAGGAGCTTAAGACAATGCAATGGAAATTCATTAGCATTACATTGAAATCTCTCAATTGGTACCTGAACTAAAGTTGAATCCTTACCAACCCCATAAAGACTACTTTTTGATATATGTACTTTCAGCCCTAAAATCCATTAAAAGCCTTTTAGGATTCTCATTAAAATTTGTAGATTTTCATAACTCTGTTCACCAAAGAACAATGTGTCATCAACATATTGAAGGTGAGCTAAAAGTACATTGTTTTTGCAAATTCTTACTCCTTTGAATAGTTCTTTCTCGGTTGCCTCCTACATCAAAACATTCAAAGCCTCCTGCAGCGATCAAATAAAGAAATGGGGAAGACGAGCCCTTTGCCTCAAAACCTTTCTCCGTCCTAATTTCTCTATTAAGCATCATTTACCATTACCGAGACAAAATTTGAGTCCAAGTAAGCGCGAATTCATTTTCACCATTTAGTTCCAAACCCCATATAAAAGAAAACCGAGTTCAAGAATTTTCAATTTATACTATCAAAAGACTTTTCAAACTCTACTTGCAATAACAAGGCCATCTGGTTTTCTTAAGAAGTCCATAGCATCCTTTACGATTAATACCCCATCAAGTATTTGCCTTCCTTTTCAAAAAGCTGTTTGATTTTCTCCAATGACAAATGGTACCACTAATTTCAATCTTTTGGTCAACACTTTTGCAACAATCTTATACATACAGCCAATCAAGCTAATTGGATGGAAATGCTTCACTATCAAGAGATTTACTTTCTTTGGGACCAAAACAATGAAGGAAGCACTGCATCTTTTTTCTATTTTCCTTTTGCTCCTAAAGTCCAATGCATAGCTAATTCCTTTGTTTTTTTTATTGCTTCCTAATTTTTCTTAATGAAATTGAAGGTATATCCATCAGGACCGATGCTTTTAAGCCACCATATTCCCACACCACTTCTTTGATCTCTTTTCTATGAATGGCTTCTCAAGTATCTGAACCATTTCTTCCGGAAGTCTTTTCAAATTACTGTCAGAAAATTAAGCTGTATAGTGACATTCTTCACTGAAACTTATTTTGAAAAATCTGAAAAATTTAGCCCTGATGCAAGACCGCTTCTCTATTTACTACCCATTTATGGAAATCCCGGCTATTGTCTTTTTTTTCTGCCATTAACAACTTCATGAAATTAATTTGGATCAATGCTTGTTGAAGGACTTTCTCAGGACTTTTGCTTCAACAAGCATTCTTGTTTTCTCTCCAATTCATATAATGCATTAATGTTGTCCACTCTTATTTTCTTTTTCTGCTTTATTTAAGTCCTTGTATTCTGCGTAAACATCCCAACTATTCACTTCTTCTGCCTTAGCAATGCGTAAGTTCAAATCACCAAAAGTATCAGTCTTCTGAATCTTTAATGCTCTTTTCAGTAATTTTAGTTTTTATTTCAATGCAAATGCAAGCCTACCAATTGTGTTATTCTCAGACCAAACTTTCTTCAGAAGATCCTTGAATGAAGCACACTCATTCCACAAATTGAAGAATCCGAATGAAGAAGGGCCAAAGTCTGAATAATTTTGCTTTTAGGAAAATCGGACAATGATTGGATATGCTTCGATTCAATGCCACCGTGTCAAAATTTGGCCAATTTTTTATAAAAGCTTTAGAAACTAATATTCGGTCCAGCTTACTAACTTTTGAACTGTGCTTGTTATACCAAGTAAATCTATGACCTCCAAGGTTCATATCAACAAAACCAGAGAGATCAATGAATTTGTTAAATTAATTTGAATCTTTCTGATCAAAAGTACTTCCCCTTCTTCTCCTTCTCCTCAAGTCCTGTACAACGTTGCTTCACAGACCCTGTTTCTGGTAATATCATGATGAGCATATACATTAATAAATACTAATAGTTCAGAGAGAATTTTCCAATTACCTACAATACCAATATACCTACCACCAATAAATTAATCATTTACAAAGATCAGTGAACTATGCAGAATGCAAATTATTCCACCCAATCTACCAGAAGCTACTTTATGTGTTGAATAACAAAGAGAGGAGCCCCAGATTGATCTGATTTTTTAGGGGCAATGTTTGCAAGCTTCGTTTCCTGCAATGCTACAAATTTGACCTTATCCTTGCATATTAGTTCTCTCAACAGCCTTTTCTTCACACTTTTATCAATCCTTCTGACATTTAAACACATCAAATGTATATCTTAAAGAAATATTCCATTCTTCCGAATCCTTGGAAAATCTAAACACTGAGCCACTGCGTCTTCCTGATGTCCTCATCCTTTCTTTCTATTGTCATGATTCAGAACAAACCTTTCCTCAAGGGAGATCCCTAGCATTTTGCTAAACTCAACCATCCTCTCTATTTCATTTCATATCACCTCTTCTTCACTATAAATATGCTTCCCTTTTACTTGTTTTGCTAACTGCACCATATGCTAAATATTTGCGTTAGAGATTCAATCACCTGCTATCTTTGAATCAGCTTGTAAGTCTGGAGCTTCTGAATTTGGGTTGAAGCTCGATTTTACTACAAAACATATTTTCCCTTTTTGCTCTGCTTTTCCTGTCTGAAAGTTCTTTCCCAGGCTAATTTTCGCCAAATTCATGTTCCTCTTTTTTATTGATATATTTTCCGAGATGGGCATGGGATTTTCTTTGCTCCTCACCTTTGAATTATTTGTCTCATCATGGGCCTCCAAGGATTTTTCTTTGGGTCTCTGGAATTGAGACAATATTAGGCTTAAATCGGTTTCATTCTTATCCGAACTTTTGAATTTTTGAGCCCCCATCTTTGTATCAATAAAATTCTCTTCATTTTGCTACAACTGTTGTGTGCCTATATCCAATGTGTCTTTAATGGCATTCTTCTCAGAACTTTCAGCATAGTTTATTTCTTGCTTCTTCTAAGAATCATTATCATTTCTTTGCAGATTCAAACCTGATGCTCTCGATTCATTAATTACGTTAATGTCCTTATGCAATGCTTCTTCAATTTTTGAATTAAACTCATCTCATGATTGTTCATCCTCTTCCTTGTCATGTTGGCGATATGAACCTCTGCTAAAATATTAAACATATTCTTTGTTTGAGTCCGACGAACTACAACATTGAACCGAATCATGTTTGAACCTTTTATGTTGCCACAACTCTGACCTGAAATAAATCATTACTGATTTTAATGGTTAAGATCTTCTCAATATACTCTAACGTACAAGTCAAACATTACACCCTTCCAAAATCAAGCATTTCCTTTTCCACTGTGTCTTTGTCAGTTTGAACAACTTTTCCCCACAAAACTCTGATGATTGTGAAAGTTTGTTCTGTCCAAGCCTGAAGAGAAACTCCTTCACAGATCAACCATACAAGTCTTCTAGGTGTGTTGAGGTTTCTTTTCCATGACATGACCTAACCGAACCATTGTGATAGCCAATCCTTCCCATTCTCCGACATTTCATTCACCATTTCATTTGAAGAACATTCTAGTAGTACACGCATGCCACCAATGTGTTTTACCTTGCATGGACCAATTGCTTCATCAGCACATAATCGTTGTAGTGATTGTATTGTGTCAGGATTTGATACTTCCACTGCTGAACATTTCTTAAGCCACAACCTTTCTTCCTTCCTTGAACTGATCTCTATATTAGCCCATGCTTCCTTGTTTTGATATCCTGGAATTGACTCTTTTGTGCCATTTCACCTTCCAGACACTATATCTAAATATTTCTGCCCATCAATTGTCGTATGATTTTCACACAGTGGATTTTTGTTCTTTGGAGCCGAGCTAACGATTTACTCCTTCTTCTCCATTCCAAATTTCCTAATATTCACCTGAAGCTTGTATATGCCAATCCAAATATTCTTCAACTCTTTTCCTAACACTTTTGGTTTATTTGTCTTTCTGAATCTCACAAATATGAAATGAAGGCCCTTTTTGATCCCTTCCTTGCAATGTACATATTCACCAGTATTCCATATCTTTCAAAAACCTTCCATAAGTCGCCTTGTTCCCACTTATCTGCATAATTTGTAAAGAAATAGGATGTTGAGAATCTGTCTCACACTCTATTTCGCCATTCCCCAACTTGCCAAAAATTTAACACCAAGACCGTAGTACCTTAGATGTCAAGTGCATCTATTTCAGGCACCAAGCTGATGAATCAAACAACCTAATTATGTTACAAATGTCAATCTATAAAGCTCTCAAGTTAATTATTAACTTAAAAATTTTAATTTGTATAAACAAAGATGAGTTGGATTGTCAATAGTGCGCTATCAACTTAAGTCGTTTGTTGTTGTAGTGGTGATTACAAAAATATACTCCCTCCGTACCAATTTAATTGAAACGTATTCCTTTTTAGGAAGTCCCAAAAAGGTTGAAACGTTTCCTCTTTTGGAAAGTTCAAACAATTAAATAATCCTTTTACACGAAACCCAATAAAGATTTTTTTTTTAATCTTCACTCAACCTCTCACTGCACAAAACCCAAAAAATAATCTTTCCTTTTTTAATCATTATTTAAATTTTTACTACATAAAAAATTAACACAAATTACATACACCTTAATCTCCGTGCCCAGTCAAATGTTTCAATTAATTTGGGACGGAGGGAGTAATTCCTAACATTTATTTGGATTGTTAACATGTGTGCTGAAGCTAGACATTCTTGATGATATAAGTGGTTGACAGAGTCCATTTAATGGGTAGATATTTTTGGATTGGTTATGGTTATTTAGTAGATGTTTTTTGTAGTAATTTATGCTTATTTTATAAGTTGGTATTTGTTGGAGGATTGCATGGAAAAAGACCGAAAAATGCAGAGAAGGGGAGCATTAATGACAAGTTGCATGGCATCACAGTGCACGGGCTTGTCAACATTGATGGCCGAGTTGGCATGTGCACAGGGATGAAGCACGTAACATTACAAAGACCGAACTCTGCGACGCCACAATCTTACAAACTGAAGCCAAAACAGCGTCGCGGTTTGGCTAGTTCCCTACTTTGACAAAAAAGTGTGACGACAATATAAGTTTTTGGTTTCACAAGGGTTTGGAAGGTAGTGGCCATCTTAGACGAGAAAAAAAAAAACAGATTGGAGAGCAGTTTGGCAACAAGAAATAAATGATGATTCAAAGGCAAGAGTGAAGAAATTCATCCTCGCACTTGAAGATCATTTTTTCTCAGCAGAGAATTAATTCTTCCTCTTTTTTCAATTTCTTTTCAATATCAGAATTTTCAATGATTATTTTGAAGGTCTCTTCCATGAGTTTCAGTAGCTAAATTCCATTTCTTTCTTAGGGGAAATAAGAATGTTGTTGATTTTTTAATGCATATTTGATTTTTATCTTCAATCACCATATGTTTTAATTTAACTTTCTCTTGCAACTAATGAAACTCTATGGCTATGTGTTTATTTCTTGATATAGGTTCATCTTCGAGATAAAAAACTTGTGTTAAAAGATAGAGAGAAAATTGGCTAGATCAACTTAAGGATCGAGAAACCCAAGCATCTAGAAGGCTAAATAGACAAAATTGAGTGTAAACTCCTCTAACTTCAAGCATAGTAATAAATTGCCCTTAAAATTAGATGGCCTTAGAATAATTTGTCCTCAAGTGAGAAAATTAGGCGCCAGTACATTCACCTACAAGATAGGAAGGTGGGAAGAAGGTAAAAGTTAGATAGCATTAAGACTATATAAGAGGATATGCTGCTAGAAGAGTTCTTTGTGTTATTGACTTTTATTAGTTTCTTGAGTTATCAGCTAGTTCGAATATTAAAGTAATGGTTTAGATTTAATTAGCTTTAATTAGTATTTCATTTATTTTTGTTTACAACTTAATTTCTTTCATCTTTTTTGTTCCACTCTCCTTTTTAGTTTAATTACTTGCTGCACATTCTAGCGAAGTTTAACTTGTTCAATCTCTTTCCCTATTATGGATCACAAAAAGAAGTTCACAGCTACATATGTCCTTGTATGAATGGGTGGCAAATTTCATGCAAGCATGTAGGAATTGGCTGCCGGTGTAATATTCTTCTTTTTTTTTCGGCAAAATCAGATTCATACATATATAGGTTGTAATATTTTGTGTCATAGCAACTTGTTGGGGTTCTTTTAATAAAAATTTCTTGAAGTATTGATCAAAAAAATAAAGTTTAACTTGTCACTCAATTCATGTGGAGATGTTACTCTAATATTCATCACTATGTTAAAATTTGACGATTTATGCACTTGCAAATTCACAACAATGATGTCATAATCCACTTTATATTTGTCCATAACCACTTTATATCTAGTAGCCACACTAGGCTCCAACAACCCCGAAATCGAGTTTTAGGGACGAGGTGTATCGTGGTTGATACCAAAACATCTTTGGAAAACTTTGAGATGGATTCGAGAGATTCGTCGAAATCATCCATGAGATCAACGCTTGTGGCTTAACACGCTTGTGGCTTAACTTGGTTCAGCCCTTGGAAGGTCTGTCCCTTGCTGGCACCTTCCAGCCTTCGGACGATCACACCAAAGTCAGAGAAACGACAACGGGACTTGGCCATACTGTTTAGTGGGTACCTACGATAGGCGATATTATGGATAAGCTTGAGGCTGTGGACGAATTAGTGTTCTCAAAGCTTGACGTCTGGGTACCCCTAGACAGCTACTCAAAACATAGCAACCAGTCTCTCTTCTTAGAAACATTTAAGTTTGAAATGAAGATTAATGAGGACTAAGAAAGATGAAAAAATGTGCATTGCAACCACCATAGAGTTAAATATTGCGGTATATCGCTTACCCAATGTTTTCATATTTTTTTATTTTATCGTGTGGTATACTGCAGTATTTCATGATATTTCACATACCGCTTTTTTTATGTGTACATTTTATCCAAAAATAACGGTATACCGCAAATACTGTGAAGTATGTACCGCAGTATTTTATTTTTCGCGGATGCGTGTGAGATATTTTTTTTCATTATTTTACATCAAAATATCATAAATATATAAAACATTAAAATATAATTAATACACATATCATAAAATAAATATTTTTTTTTGTTATTTTTTTTTAGTTAACATAAAAATTTAAAGGTTACTTTGACCTAGCTAGGAACTTAATATGGTATCAGAAAATGTATTTTTATTATGAAAGTATTATTTTTTTCTCTTATATCAATAAATTAGTTTTTTTCTGAGTATTATTTATTTTGTTCTATATATAACATTTTTCTATGTTTTTTGTACTAAAATTTTTTTTCTATCATATATATTTTATTTATATTTGAAAA
The DNA here is from genome assembly GCA_005392925.1 of Aquilaria sinensis. Lineage (NCBI taxonomy): Eukaryota > Viridiplantae > Streptophyta > Magnoliopsida > Malvales > Thymelaeaceae > Aquilaria > Aquilaria sinensis. Next base: position 60,422 of record SMDT01001639.1, read on the forward strand.
ATTATGATGAGAGAAATTAGAATAAATATAAAATTGTAAAAAAAATTTATGTTATCTTAAAATAATATTCTAACATTTTTTTATGAAAACAGTCACGGTACATGGCACAATATGCTATGCGGTATACCTTAAAAATTTGAGGTGTGATATAACTAGCAGTAATGGTATCTAACACTTTAGTTATCACTCACTTTTTGCACATAAGTTAAGAAAAATAAAATATTAAAATATTAAAATATTGCAAAGATTTTGAGAACCTAAAATAGTCAATGTTGTAAAGAATATTCGATAAGTGGAGTAATTATTATTTTTGGTAAAAAGAAAGTCTTTGGTAGGGCATGAGTTCAATTATGATTCCTATCTTTTAGGATAGAATTCGGATAAGACAATATGCTACCAAACAGTTTTTGGAATGGAATTGGCCATTCCAACGCATAAAACAAACCTGCCAATTTCACAAGTTTTTTAAAAACAGATTGGTAGTGTAATCTCTTACCCAATTCTTCCTAAAAAAAAAATGTATCGTAATTCAACATACAATATATTCACTACCACAGTTTTTATTGGGTCGACCGTATTTGAAATGTAATTTCCTGCTTGAATTTAAAAACAATTTTTTTAAGAACGAAATTCTAATTAATGATGAAGCCGCTTCGAACATAGTATTTGACTCAATTTTATTGGATGGATTTGGTTTGTTATTAGATACTGCTGCAATACGAACACAAACAAATTAGTTACAAACTATCACCGATCTCGTTCCAAATTCTTACCCCACAATAGGGCAGACTCGATAACTAGCAAGAGCCATAAATGCTATACTGATCGTTTGATCAAATTTTGTTAGCTGTGTGGCTTAAGGGGGTTTTCTAACTAACTTGCCTGTGTTCAAACCTAATTGTTGGTAATGGACTTTTTCTTATCTGTTCATATTCAATACAGGGTTTGAGCTTTTTATAAGTGTGAAAATAAATATTATTAAAATAAATGGAATACAAATTTATCAGTTTCAGAAAGATACTGGACCAACGATTTGGACCCTACATCCTGCTCTCCACTCGAAATCCTAAATAAATCTCCCCAGTTTTAAAGATTCAAACACCCCCTACATATACCAGTAAAATACAAAATTTTAGTCTCAAAAGTTCCAGTACCAACACCCAAAAAAATAAAAATAAAAATCTCGTTTTTAACCATTATTTCAATCTTTTCAATTCACATTCCATTGATGATCCTTTTGGCCTTCATATCCATTCTTCTTACGCCCCTTTTTCTATTCCTTAGCTTTATTGTAATTTTAAAAAATTCTCAATGCAAGTTCCCCACAATCGTTAAATTACACCTTTGTAAGATTGGTAATGTTGCTTTCTTGATTATTAACCCCGGGTTCAAAACTCCTACTATTCTCGTTGACATGATCCAATGACCCATCAATTGAAGAACTTGAATCAATAGAACTTGCTCCCTTATCAAGCTCAACAACGATTTTCTCAGGCCATTTTTCCCTCCCAAATCCAAATCCAAATAAGTTAGAGAAAGCCTGACCTTATTTTGCATTTTTTGCCGCCACCTATGTCACTTCCAAAATTAGCCAAAGAATGTCCGTTATCCCTGCCTCATAATATTATACTCTCTCCGTCTCATATTTTTTGCACTGTATTATTTTTTGGGTTGTCTCAAATTCTTTGTACCGTTTCCTTTTTAGTAAGTTTTCCTAAACAACTTTACAATTATACCCCCATCCTCATCTACTCTTCTCTTGTTCGTTTTGAACATTCTCTATTCCTCCAATCCTCTTGTTGGCCACTGCTGGCATGGTCAAGGCGGCCAATCAAGGTGGCGGGGAGAGGAGATCAGGCCAGCGAACGACGGGGTACATTGGAAGTGAGAGGCTATAAGGCGACGAGGCGACAAGGCGATGAGGCAAGGACATCGAGGAGCCCAAATCGATGAGATGAGGAGAAGATCGAAGGGGTTTAGGCTGGGAATCGTGAACGGCGACCATCGATTTGATGAGGGTGAAGGCGAAAGCTAGGAGGTGGAAGTTGAGATGGTTAGAGATTAGTACTCTGGTGACGGTCGACGACCCGTCAGAGGCGATGAAACGCGGTTGCACTGCTGGGTGGGGACGAGACAAAGGTAACAAATCGCATTGAAGACCCGTCGGAGGCGATGAAACGCAATTGCACTATTGGGTGGGGATGCGATAGAGGTGACGAATTGCTGGCGATTTGACGGTGGTTGAGCTGTGGAATAATTGGCAGTTGTGCTGCTAGAATCACTGTGGATTGAGGATGGGGTGGACTAACAAGGTTGAGCAAATTGGAAATTTTTGTTTGAATCGTTTACATTCAAGATGTTTGAGAGATAAGGGATGGGAGGGTAGAATTGTCCAAGATGTTAAAATTGTTACTCACCTAAACAATTGTGCAAAGTCAAATGTTGCGATCAATGTGGAACGGAGGGAGTAATACTTAGAGAATTTGGGTATTGTAATAATAATTTTATGCTGATGGAAAAAACATGTGATGTTATTGTACAAAATGTAAAATAACTCATTAAGTTAAGACATCTAATGACAATATCCGCTATAACAAAATGGGTCATTAGTGACATTTTTTTAAACTTCTACCGATGTTTTTGAAATGCAGGAAGACCTTTCCTGACAATTTCGGAACACCACAAAAATATGCAACCTAGGAACATGTTGGTAAAGGTTTCAGGTTTTTTCCTGTGTTTTAGAAACACAGGTAAAGTACAATCATTAGTAACACTTCTGATGAGAAATGCGGGTAAAATGACTATGTTTAGTTGCTTTTTTCTTTTCTGTAAAACACCATTAATGTATTGCATTTAGTAGCATTTTCATTGAAAAAACGTCGGTAATGTACAGATCATGTTGAAATTTTCCAACATTTGTATAACAAAATGCTATTATTAAAGGGTAATTGAAATACTAATTTTCTCTTTTGGCATATCATTGTCCACTTATTTCTTAGTAGAAGGTCAAAATACTAAAATTATGAGAAAATTCATATTGCATAATGAAATTTTTTAATTAATAAAATTTGTGTAATAAATTCATACATGTAGAAACTCTAGATATGAAAATATGATTTTTTTTTCATTGTTGTAGTCATGCCCTTATAACTCACATCCATACATCTACAAAGAAGTAAAAGTAAAACTAAAGGTTGGAGCTCCATGAATGCACATCCATCTCCAAAAGCTGTATAAGTGCTGCATCAATTCCTACTGCATCAATGCCGAAAATCTATACAAAATATTGACAAGAGTTAGACAAATAGATCAAAACAAATAATGATGGAGGTTGTTAAACAAATATCAACAAAAAATTGCAGAGTCCTAAAAGGGAAGCACATGCAAGCCACCACATGCTAACTTTTTAAGCCTAATCTTCCAACTGATTGGCAATCTTTTATGATTTTATCTGTATCTAAGATTACATTTACACCTTAAAAAAATACAAACAAGTGCTCATATATATGTATACCTCAAACACAAACAGAGTACTCCAATTTGAATTTAGCAGCAGCAAAGTGGGCTTCATGTTATCGTCCTCTTTTCTGGGTGTTGTCATACAAAAAAAATAAACTAATCATCCTTTATAGGAGAAGTCAAAATTTTCCACGACAAGGAAATCCTTAAGGGGGAAGGGAATTAGGATATAAGTGTACATCAAAATGATAAAGAAAAACTTGGAAAAAGAAAAGGAAAATAACACTATCTGTTTATTTATTTTCATTGGCACAACAAGCTATCCTGCCTTCAGACTCTGGACTAAAATCTTAAGGGGGGAAAGTGATTTACCTTGAAGCCTTTTACTTGACATTTACTCATCAACATGAAACATCATGTTTTGCTTGGACCTTTTTTTATCCGATAAAATAGAATGCAGCAATAAATTATCTCATGTTTGACGTGATCATAAAAGATAACTAGTTAAAGTTTGGCCTTTTGTAGAAGTAAAGCCACTTGTTCCTCCAACTTCTCCAAACGAGCATTTTTTCCTTCACATGTTTCTACAGATTTTCAACACGATCATCTTTCTCTTTCATTTCATGTCTCATCTCTTGCTTCTCACTTTGAAGTTGTTGTACCTCTATGGACTTAACATGGGCAACATGTGATCAAGAAGTTGACCCATAATAAGAAGAAGAAGGTGGGCCCTTTCATATGTGTAAAGGCTCGCCTAGTGTTTTCTCTACTTTGAATATCGAAGTAAGTAAATCTCAAGTTATTTTATGCAAATAATTTTTGTTAATCAAGGAAAGCAAGCTAAGTAAGGTTAAGTTGAATTCCAATGTGTAATTGGCACCTAAAGGGCAAATAGAGCAAAATGGTAATTTTGACCAAAGTTAGTGGTATGAGAATAATTTCAATGAAATTAGGTAAATAACTTAAGACCATAACTATTTCTAACCATTTGCATCAAAAGTGAAAGTTAAGGGTGGAAAATGCACTAAATGAGAACTTAAGCTATTAAGTCTTATAATGGCTTAAGTGACTTAAGGGCGAAGTGTGTGGGTAAGAAAAAACTTTCAATGGGACCAAGGAGTGTTGGTGTAGGAAGATTTTAAGTGGCCTATGTGAATCAAAGTTAAGTTTGAGAGACAACGTGTCAAGTAGAAGAGATTTGGTTTAAGTGGAGTAGTTGGCTGTATAATAGAAGGAGGATGGCATTATTCATCATCTCCTCCATTTTCCATTTTGGTGGATCTCTCTCCTTCATAGCTCCTCCTCATCAAAGCTCCCAAATCACCCAAATTCCATGAAATTTAAAGGTCCTAAAGCCAGCCCAAGAAGCCCTTACCTCATTTTTTGTGTATTTGGTGCATTTAGAGTTGTTCTTGTAAGTTTTTTGTTCAAACCCAAAGGTAAACATCTTTGATCATTGTGGGTTACTTCTATACTTGTTAAATGGTTAGAAATGATCTTAATTTTGTGCCCTTGGTGTCCAATTTGGTTGAACTCAAGCTTGCAACTTAAAGGAACTCCATTGGAGCTCAAGTGTGTTTGTTGCTTGTTTCTTGCTTTAAGGATGATTTAAGGAAAGAGATTTAAGTTAATTCAGCTCAAATAATGCATAGTAATGTAGTATTACATGTTTGAATGAAGTATAAATAAGACCCATGTGAATTGGCTTTGGGGATTGAAAGATTGACCAAGTTTCGCGCATGATAGCATGCTATCAAGTAATATTGGAAGAGTATTGGTAATGGATACGCGATTTGGCGACCGGCAACGTGAGTTGGCGACGAGCCGCTGGTGATCTTCTAGGGAACCCAAGAATTGATGCCTTTGGTGACACGTTGCTGATGGCATCACCAAGGCATAAGTCCCTTAAGCTCGGCACCTCAAGGATGTCTCAATCTCTCCGTTATCATCCCTAGGCCATTCTAAGATGTTTCGTAGCCTCAATTTGATCTAGAACTCATTCCTAAGTTGGGAATTATGCATTATTTAGGTGGTAGCTAAGTGGTGTGGTTAAGGTAGGGTAAGCAATGGTGGGTAAGGAGGTTAAAGTGCTTAAGTTACTAAGGGAGCACTAAGGGGATTAAGGCAGGTTTCAGATTCTTTGTTGGCCCAAGTGGGAGGTCATAGACCTTAGGGCAACGAAAAAACAACCCAAAAGGATCCCAATCATTCCTTGTGGATTGGTAAGTAAGCTACTAAGGAGCCCTAAGCTAAGCCTGAAAAGCTTGGTAAGTTAAACCACATAAGGCAGCTACCCTATGCAATAAGTTAAAAGAAGAGATAGATAAAGAAGGAGTAAGTAGTGACTTAAGTAACTTGTCAATGGCGGGAAAGGGTTGGGTAAATGATGACTTACTCTAAGGCACCTATAAGAGGACTTCATAAGGTTGGTTAAGTGCTAACATAGGATATGAATGCCAATATCCAAGTACCCCACCCATATGAGCTCACGGCAAGTTTGGTGAATCTTCGGGTGTAAAGAAGTCCTAAGTGCATTTGCATGTGCATATTTCATTAATTCATTCATCCATCCATCCATTATTTGCATTGTTTGTTGTTATTCTTATTCTTGTTTCTGGTTATGTTGGTGGTTGGTTACTTTGCTTTGTATGTTATATATTTATGTTTGTCATGCTTTGCATGCTTGTGTTTGTTTCCTCCTACAGGTACCGAATCTCTTATTGAGTACTTAGCTCGTAAGTGTTGTGTAGGTTTTAAGCGGACTAGTTGGGCTTAACAATTGTTAATAGACAGATGTTAAGGTTAAGTTTTATTAGTTTGAAGGTATTCTCTAAGTAGAAAACTTTATATTTCTAAGCTATTTGTAGCATAAGCTAGTACTAACCAAAGTGTTTGTCTTATAGTTTGAGATAAAGTGAGTACAAGGAAAGTATGGCTCATCACTTGAACCTAGCTTGCTTGGGTGAAAAGCTAAGGATGGATTTTAATAGATATATGTTGTTTCTTGTATATATATATGGTATTTTCATACAAAGAGATTGCCTCTACTAGCATCCATTAGTGTGTATAACACTAGAGTTACATTTTGCTGCATATAACATTGATATGTATGTACATAGTTGTTATTTGAAGTTAAAACAACTAAAACTTTACGCTCTGTTTTTTTTGAATTGCGTTTTTATGAACTGCTGTGGCACTGTTTTCAATTGAGTTTTAATTTATTGTTATCGCATAGCCAAGACAATGCATGCATACTTCCTATGCAGGATAGGCTAAGTAACTAGTTGCACGTAATGATTTAAGATATTTCACGAGTAACAACTAGCAAATTATAACCTAAGTGAAATAATAGTTATCAAATAGCCTACCAGTGTTAGCAAATTAGGGCACTAGAGCTTTGTTCCGCCACACTATGCCTCTAGCACGGCAAGGGAAATCCTTGCCCATAACTTTTACAAAAGTGGAATCTTTGAGTTAGTAAGACAGATATTATATTTTTAAAACATTGTTAGTAGTGGTAAATGAACATTTATTACCTGTAGCTGCTGTGAAATCAGATCGATGGGCTGACCGGCCTTTTTGCGTCTATGAGTATGAGACCACCACTCATCAAATGATGGCTCAACTCTATCTAGGGCTTTTTTCTGCACAACTTTAGGTATCATTAAAATTTTAAGTAATTAATAAATCATAAAAAAATTATAATGTATGGAAGGGAGAAGTTGGTACCATACAATCCCAGTGCATCTCGCCTGGGATTGAGCCTATCGTGTGCTTCGGAACAAGGCCTGAGCTATTCGCTATGTGCTTGGCATGGGAACCAACCTCCGATAGCTTCTTCCATCTTTCCTACTCCTACTGGTCACACAACTGATTCCATACCTGCTGATTATAGCAAGAGGGAACATGTGGCCGCAGTAAATTGTAGTCAGGGTTGGTGAAGAAGTCGGGGATCTTCTGAATTGCAACGGACCTCCAATGATAGATGGGATTTTGCACGGACTACGAATAGTAGTCGAACACAATCCGGTGGATGAGGCCGAAGTCTCTGGGGTCCCATTTATAGTAGTTCTAAAATTTCACAAAAAAGAAAAAAATATCAATTAGTCCATATACAAACTATTGTTTAAAAATGTACAGCAACCAATTACCTCTAACTTGGTGATGTGCTCCTCTCATGTAGCTCAAGATGCATGTGACCAAGATATACAACTTTCATCCCACAACCTCACATAAATGGAGGCTACAGTGGAACGAACGGAGTCATCAGTGAGTAACCTGTAACAAATGATGATTATAGTAAGATATATATATAAAGTGATGTAATTAAGAACAACATATAATTATATCAACAATTAATTTTGTAGGAGTTGGTAACACTTACTCTTTAGGGACGATCATCAGACAGTCCTGCGGAAGTGGAGGTGCTGGTAAGTCAACTACCCACGGGCCTCGCCCTCTAAAGAATGGGGCCCCATCAGCTGGCTGCACGTCATGTGCGACGGCTGGGCCGCCATCAGCTGGCTGCTGCTGTGGCGGAACAGGGCCCTAGTGCCCTGAATTGCTAACACTGGTAGGCTCTAGGGAACTATGATCCCACTGAAGTTACAGTTGGCTAGTTATTACTTGTAAAATACCTTAAATCATTACATGCAACTAGTTACTTAGCCTACCCTGCATAAGAGATATGCATGCATTGTCCTGGCTATGCAGTAATAATTAAATTAAAACTTCATTGAAAACAGTGCCGCGGCAATTAATGAAAACATAAATCAAATAAGCCAAGACATAAATCTTTAGTTGCTTTAACTTCAAGTAACAACTACGTGCATACATTTCCAACTCATATGCACCCAAATGTAACTCTAGTGTTATACACACCAATGGTCATTAGTATAGGCAATCTATGTATGAAATTACCATACATACTAAAAGAAGCATCTCCTAACTACTAAGATCCATCCTTAGCTCTTCACCCAAGCAAGCTAGCTTCAAGTGATGAGCCACACTTTCCTTGTACTCACTTAGCCTCAACTGTAAGGCAAACACTTTGGTCAGTACTTACTTATGCCGTAAGTAACTTAGAAAACATGGAGTTTCCTACTTAGAGAATACCTTTGAACCAATAAAACTTAGCTTTAACAGTTGCCCCTTACCAACTGTTAAGCCCAAACAAAACCGCTTAAACCTGCACAACACTTAAGGGGTAACTACTCCAAAGTACTCAGTAAGGGATTAGTACCTGCAGGGAAAAGCAATGCATGCACACAAAGCACAACAAGCATATAAATAGACAGCATTCAAAATAAAACAAGCAATCAACAAGATAACCAGAAGCCGGAAAATAAACAACAAACAATGCAAGTGATGGATGGATGGATGGATGAATGAGTTATGCACATGCAAATGCACTTAGGACTTCCTTACACCCGTAGGTGCTGGACTTGTCGTGAGCTCTTATGACTGGGGTACTTGGATACTGGCCCGTATCCTATGCTAGCACTTAACTACTAACCCCTTGAAGTCCTCTTACGGGCACTTTAGAGTAAGACCTTGCTTACTCAACCTTACCCGCCTTGACGAGCTACTTAGAATAAGTTTCCACTTACTCACTCCTTACTTGTCTCTTCCCTTAACTTATTGTGCAGAGTAGCTACCTTATGTGGTTCTGCTTACCAAGCTTTTGAAGCTTAATTTAGGGCCCCTTAGTGGCTTACTTACCAAACTATAAAGTTTGGCTGGGATTCTCTTGGGTTTCCTTTTCATTGACCATAGGTTTATGACATTCTACTCGGCCAAAAAAGAGTCTGAAACCCGACTTAATCCCCTTAGTGCTCACTTGAGAACTGAAGCACTTTAACTTCCTTAGCCACCACTACTTACCCTTCCTTAACCACACCACTTAGCTACTACCTATATAATGCATAATTCCCGACTTAGGAACGAGTTCTAGACCCAACCGAGGCTACGGAACGTCTTAACTTAGCCTAGGGATGGAAACCGAGAGTTTGAGACACTCTTAGGATGCCCGGAGCTTAAGGGCAAAATGCCTTGGCGGCGCCATTGGCGATGCGTCGCCAAAGGCATCAACATTCGGCGAACTTTCGCATTTCTCGGCAAACGCATCACCAACTCGTGTTGCCGCTGGCGACGCGTCGCCAATGGTGTCAAAACTGGCGACGCATCGCCAATGTTTTCCAGCATTGCACGACAGCGTGCGTTCTTGCACGAAAACTGCTCAAACTCCTTCATCCCATAACCAAATCACATGGGTCTTGTTTCTAATTCATTCCCACACAAAAGACTACATTTCTATGTATTATTTGAGCTTAATTAACTTAAATCCCTTACCTCAAATCATCTTGAAAGCAAGAACAAGCTATGAGCACCTCCAAGCTCCAATGGGTTCCCTTGAGTTCCAAGCTTGAAATCAACCAAATTGGACACCAAGAGCACGAAGTTAAGAACATTTCTAACCATTTAACAACCTTAAAACTAACCCATAAGGATCAAATACGTTTACCTTTGGGTTTGAACCAAAAACTTGCAAGAACAACTCCCAATGCACCATTTCCATCAAAAACGAGCTAAGGGCTTGTTGGGATTGCTTCGGGACCTTCGAATTCCATGAAAACTTGAGTGATTTGGGAGGTTTGGGGGGTAGAAAGCAAGGGAGAAAGAAGAGCTACGAAAATGGCTAATGGGGGAGATGATGAATAGTGTCATCTCCTCCATTTAAACCAATTTAGCCCAAACTTCTTCCTCTTGTCACTTTGGCCCTCAAACTAAATTTTGAATCACTTAGGCCACTTAAACACTCCCATTTCTATCACTCCTTGGTCCCAAAGAAAGGTTATTCTTACCTAAACACGCTGCCCTTGCGTCACCTAAGCCATTATAAGACATAATAGCTTAAATTCTTACTTAGTGCATTTTTCACCTTTAACTTAAGCTTTTGGTTCAAATGGCTATAAATTCCTATGGCCTTAACTTAACTAGCTCAAAACACTTGCATGGACCTAATCTTACCAAAATTACGATCATGCCACTGACTTGGGCCAAAATTACCATTTTGCCCTTTTTGCCCCTTAGGTGCCAATTACTCTTTGGAACTCAATTTAACCTCAACTAGCTTGCTTTCCTTGCTTAATACTACTTATTGAGGGAAAATTACTTGGGATTCACTTACCTCGACATTTAATGAAGAGGAAGTACTAGGAGAGCCTTTACAGCTGCTGCTGATGCTGACTCGAGTGTAGGCCAGGTAGATAAGTGTGTATACCAATCCCATCTGGATCAAGGAATGAATTAGGATCGAGATCCTATGTATGCTACCCGATCCCTGTATTCTGGTAATGAGATGACCCAGATATTCCACTCATATCTGGGTAATATGCATCAGGTTGCGTGTCTCGAAACTGCTGAAATGCGGAGCTCGATGCGCCAAATGTCTAAGGCACATAAGGTCTACACACAGGAGTATATGACACCTGGATCTGTGGCTGGGTCTATGCCACCGGGGTCTGAGCCTGGGTATGTGGCAATAGGGTCTCTGGCACCTGAGTCTGAGTGTCAGTCTGTGACACCTATGTACGTGTCACAGCAGACTGTTGTGGACCCCGACTACGCCGCGGGTCATGTAAGTCCTTGGTTGAGCTTGTGCTCGAGCCTGACTGTCTGGGGCGAATCATCATAAAATTAAAGTGTAACATGTTTTTAACTTTTTTAATCATTGCAAAACTGTTTGTTACATAGATAGGTAATACTAAATTACCATTACGTCACAGTCTTTTATTTATAAATGACCATTACTACACTAACATTTACTTATTAAATTTCATTATTTCAGTAAAATCATTAATTTTTAAATTGCCATCATTTCAATACCATTTGTGCAGTAACACTATTTTAAAATTACCAATTATTCGACATATACTTATTTATAAATTACAATTATTAAACTAGCATTAACTGATTATACTAACATTACTGAAGTAACATTATTGTACTAACTTTAACTGATTACACTAACATTATTGAAGTGACAACAATATTACTCTAACATTATTGATGTAACAGTTTTTTATATTAACCACATACATAGTAACATGCTTTTGTATAAATATAACTTACCATTATTACACTAAAAATTATTTATAACTAACCACATACATATTACTAACACCATATATAAAATTACTTAAAACATATAATATAAAAATTGGCATTGAAAAATATAACATGCAATACATGCATTATGTAAACAACGACTATATATAATAACAAACATTAATTATATAAGAAAAAACTGCTTAAAAAATTAAAAATACCTGGTTGAAGTAGCTCTGGAGGGGATTTTGGGAGTGGGTTTGGAAGAGAGCGTCACAGAATAGAGGGAATGGAGTGGTGAGGAACTAGAGACATCCCACGAATTTAAAGGGAAGATGCGGCGATTAAGCTACCTAAGTGTCCTACGATTTTCCTGCACTTTTCAAAAGTGTAGGAAAAGCGTAGAAAATTTTCCTACGGTTTTTTTACGAAAATTAGAAAATGCATCAAAAACGTAGGAAACGAAAAATTTAACCTTCCCGCCATTAATTGGCTTCCTGCCTTGCTTCCTACGGATTCCCAGCTTTAGTCTTACGGTTTTATGACAGCTGTCTTGTCCTACACTTTTGCTACTTATTTTAAATATTAACTCAAAACCGTCGGATAGCGCACTGCCCTAGGTGATATTGTCCTACATCTCTCCTACGATTTTTTAAAACTGTGTTAAAACCGTCGGTCATTTCCTATACTTTTTCTACATTCTTTTAATATTAACTCAAAACGGTCGCACAACACATTGCCCTAAGTGATATAGTCCTACATATTTCCTACGATTTTTGGAAACTATGTTAAAACTGTTGGTCATCACCTACACTTTTCCTACATTTTTTTAGTATTAACTTAAAACCGTCACACATCACATTGCCCTAGGTGATATATTTCCTACATCTTTCCTACGATTTTTTAGTACTAACTTAAAACTGTCAGGCAGCGCGCCATATCAAATATATATATATATATAAAATTTATAATGTGTATATATGAACTTAATTACTATGTTTGGAAGTTAATTGGTTCACTTTTTTTAGTTGAAGAATAAATCAGAATATTTATGTTTGGAATTTAAATTTATGGATTTAATGTGTTTGGTCAGATTGAATCTCCCAAATTTATTAACATTATTATCATTTTTTTAATAGCATGCAATAATTTTTGGACAAAAAAAAATTGATATATTCATTTCAACGTAGGTAATTAGATGTGTGATGATTAAATTTGATAAATTTAATATCTTTTTAGTCCAAAACACAAATGCATTCAAAGTTATATTACGACTTCAAATGAAACATGCAGATGTTTTGAACGATTATACTTAATCAAACATCCTTGCCTTCATCTGACTCTAAAGTATCAAACGATGCATCATCATCTAATGTATCCCCATCGGCTTCTGTGACCTCAATGTTTTGATCCATGTCTTGTAGGATTTCAAGATAACACGTGAAATCGACAAGTATGTTAATCTTATCGAGGGCAATGCCATCAGTTGTTACCATTGGTACTTCACTTGAAATCGCTTCTTTGAACAACTCGTCTGTGGTTTCTAACACACGTGTTTGTTCATTAAATATTTCCTCATTGTCCTCAGACCGATCACTAAAATTATTCAATGAACAATCGGTGAAAGCTCGTGGTTTTGTCTTAACCACTAGCCACCACTGATGAAAAGTCTTGTTAGGGTACTCACAGTAGTAAACTTGTTGAGCCTGTGTTGCAAAAATAAATGGCTCAGGTGGTGATAATCTAGACTTCCATTTAATGTCAACAACACCAGTATGTGCGCAACTTTGAACACCACGTGTCGGATCAAACCAAGTACATTTGAACAGCGTCATGACTTCATACCCACTCCCGTGGTACTCAATACGTATAATCTCATCAATAAGGCCATAAAAATCATACCCACTGGATCCCCATGTCTCACCCTTCACGCAAACACCATAATTCTGTGTCATTTTGTCTTTGCCATAGGATTGTGTGTGGAAATGAAAACCATTCACAATACATCCATTGTATGAAATGGCCACTCAAATAGGACCACGGGCTAATTGTACAATACGAGGATCTAATTTATCCTTGAAACGGTTAACCTGAAAATAGATAGTTAATATAATAACATAATTGCATAGTCAATATAAACAGAACACAATTATGTACATAAAAATTATCACGCCATGATACTCACGTATGATGAGAACCATTCGATTAAATGTTCGTCTCGATAACTTTGTCATTCATTTTCATTGAATTGGGGAAATCTTGTTGATATATAAGAGTCAAAGTGCCTGAAATAATAACTAGTCAATAATGAATTAAAGCAATCCGCTTGATATAAAAACCCTTATAGTTGTTTACATATATGGCACCTGACAATCGGTATAATCTCATTGCAATTGTGCAAAGTGTAGATATGCATTTGATGTCTCTCAGTGGGATCAAGTAAGCGTTGTTGCCCGCGGTTAGGTATGTTACGACATCTTGTATTGAAGATAGATAACAATTGACCCTCAACATGAGCCACAGGAATATCAATATCATCATTTCGTGGGACCCTGTTTAACCGTGTAGGAATATTTACTTCAAAGTAATGGCTACAAAATGTAGACATTTCCTGGACCAAGTACGCTTCCACAATTGAACCTTCAATTGCAGCTTTATTTCTAGCCTTTCGCTTCAATGACCGCATTAGTCTGCCAAGTTAAAAAAATATAACAATTAATGACATATAATATGTGAAAATTATTGACATATAATATATGAAAATTATTGACAAAAATATGAATGCAAATCCAAAAATTACCTTTCAAATGGATACATCCATCAACATTGAACTGGACCACACAACTTTGCCTAATGAGGGAGGTGGATGACAAGATGTTCCATCGAATCAAAAAAGGCAGGAAGGGATATCTTTTCTAGCTTATATGTGGCAACCACTATATTCTGCTCCAACTATTATATGTCATCAAATCGAATCCTACTTGTGCATAATGTTCTGAAAAATGAGCAAAACTCAGAAATCGTCTCCCATATAGGACCTGACATATACCCACGTAATGCAATAGGAAGCAACCTCTGCATTAACACATGACAATCATGGCTCTTGAAGTTATAGAATGTACCGTCACTCAAGTTAACCGTACGGCCCAAGTTCGAGGCATACCCATCAGGCATCTTTATCGTTCTCAGCCACAGAGTAACTTCTCTTATATGTTCCCGACTCAACGTATAAGATGCTTTTGGTTTCACACATTTCCCCCTAATATTTCATAAATGTAGTTCACGAAGCATATTTTTAACTCCTCAAGCGAAAGGTGAGAATTCGAGTTATCTTTTGTTTTCCCACGTATATCCATAACAATATTAAAAATATTCTCGAAACAATTTTTTTCAATATGCATGACGTCCAAATTATGGCGAACTAGCAAATGCTTCCAGTACGGTAACTCCTAGAATATACACCGCTTTAACCAATTATGCCACTCTCCAAACCCCGCAACTCGGTGTTTATCATATGAAGAGCCAAACAGAGGAAAACAATACCCAACCAACATATCATGAATTTCCTCACCTGACTTATATGGACTAGCGACAGCACTAACCTTCTTCCCTAGGATGAACGATGTTACATTCGAATAGAATGTGTGATTATGCGGTAAAAAAACCTTGTGACAATCAAACCAACATGGCTTTCTGCATTTCTTTAACATAAATGTGTCAATTTCATCCATGCAATATGGCCACGTAAGCTTACCATGGGTACTCCAACCTGAAAGGTTTCTTAGTGCAGGAAAATTATTAATTATCCCTAATAAACATGTCTTCATAACAAAATTTTATTGTCGATAACTGTCCTATGTAACAACCCCTTCTGACCACAAAGTTTTGAGCTCCTTAATCAATGGTTGTAAAAATACATCAATGTTGCGTCCTGGTGCTCTAGGACCAGAAATTAGAATAGTCATAATGTAACACCCCCATGTCCTACATGGGAGAATTTTGGTAAGCCTTTTGTGGATATATAGGCTCTAATTCCAGAACACAAGCACCTAGAGATTATCCTTTTCTAAAGGATAGCCTATGTGGTGTGGGCAGGTGTTCCGTTGACCGGCTATGGACTTCGATTATTAAAGATGGTATCAGAGCCGACCCGGGACCGTGATGATGTGGCATAGTAGGTGTGCACATGCATTGTCTACTAGGACTGATCCTAGATTTGAGAGGCTACTTGGCTAGGGGCTAAGTGGTCCGATTAAAGAGTTTAGTTGGTCCGGATAACCAAGTAATCCGATTGACCTCACCGAGGACATTGGGTACATAAGGGGGGGAGTTTGTAACACCTCCATGTCCCACATGGGAGAATTATGGGAAGCCTTATGTGGATATATAGGCTCCAATTTCAGAACACAAGCACCTATCGCTTATCCTTTTCTAAAGGATAGCCCATGTGGTGTGGGCAGGTGTTTCGTTGACTGGTTCTGGACTTGGGTCGTTACACAAAAAAATGAAGGGTTCTTTCATACACAGTTCTGACGGAAGATTGTAAACAACTATAAAGATTGGTCATATCGTTTATGTTCCACCAATAACATTATTTAGGTTAAATCCATCAGTACACAATCCGAGCCTAACATTTCTAATTTCATCAGCGAATGATGGGAATGTTCGATCTACATAACGCCACGTTTCAGACTGACATGGATGACCCATACTTCCATCATTGCATGATTTATTATAAGCATGCCAAGTCATGTGAGTCACTGTTTTTGATGACATATACAAGCGCTTCAACCTGCTGGTTATTGGTAGACACCGTAACAATTTCTTGCGAATCAACCTCTTTCGTTCGGAGGTTACTCTTTCTTTATATCTACTGCTCCCACATTCACAACAATGTGTTAATTTCTCATCCTCCTAATAGAATAGCATACAGTTATTCTCGTAGGCATGAATTTTTATATATGGTAACCCAAGTCCTTTTGTGAGTTGTTTGGCATCATATAGGATGGATGGGAGTTTATTACTTTCAGGCAACATTTCTTTCATAAGCTCCAGTACTCTATCAAAACAACGATCCGTCATATTAAACCCACTTTTACAACTTAACAATTGTCTCATTGCAAACAATTGTGTTTGTTTAGTGCACCTATCCCACAACAGTGCATTTGCATCATCCAACAAATTATAAAATTGTTGTGCAGTCGGATTAGGTAACCCTTCCTTCATTTCAAATACATCGAACACATTATCATTATTATCACTGGCATTATCAGCTTCTTCGACATTAGCATCGATAAACTCTTCATCCACCAACATTCTTTCACTATTTCCAGATCCTACGTTCTATGATAATGGACCTATTGATTCATGTACCAACTGTTCATACGCATTTACACTACTTGATTCCCCACTTATCCCTCCATATAAGTGCGATGGATAATAGCTACGGGGCACACTGAAATTGTGCAAATTGCTATCATATTGTTCATTATGACAGTGCCATATGTAATAGTTTAATGTAAATCTATATCGAAGCAAATGCTTTCTCACTTTCACTTCTATTCTATAAAATCTGTAATTACATTTGCAACAATGGCATTTAATCATTTTTGACTCCTTTCCACTACATGCAAATTGTAAAAACTCATTAACACCAGCCATAAATCCAAAATTCATATACCCATATGTATATGTCCTTTGGTACATCCACTCACGTCCATTGCCAGCCATTTGGTTCCCTTGTAAAATAAACAGTAAAAACCCTCAACATAAATACGTAATAAATTTATTATATTTCATATAATATAAATATAGTGAAAATGTAAATGAATTACTTATATATGTCATGCATACATGTCAACTTTCCATAACTAAAACACCTACTCCATTAAGGTAAAGGCCCTACTCCATTGAAAGTTGCATAAGCAGTAAAGCATTTTAACTGTTCCATTGTAGGAGCATATCATGTAAATTTTGGCAGCATTTCCTTTTAGTTCTCATTCACAGTGTTTCTCAACAATATCAACTTATTGAGAAATACACGATGGGAACAATTTGGGAAATAGTTTAGCAAAATTCACAAACTGCTACTACGAAATGAACACATTAATTGCAATACTGCTTATGCAACTTTCAACTGTCCAACTTGGACAATCCATGATTATGTTAATCACAAATATAACTTAATCTAATACATTTTGTTTCCCCACAATCTGAATTGGACCAATATTATATTTGTCATCAACACAATCATGGATGGAGAATCTAAGGTATAATAAATAAATACTTATTATGCAATAACATGCTGTCATATAAATCAGCTACCTAAAACAACATAACTAAATCTTCTAAAAAATAAATAATTACCATTTAAATCACTAACCTCTAAATTATTTTGAAACACCTCGATTGAGCTGAGGAAGATGTTGAAACAGAAGTGAAAATGGATGGCGAAAGAGTAGCACAGACGAACTGGAGAAGAGGAGAGGGGTGGGTATTTATAAGCAAAATCTGTAGCAAAATCATAGGATACATATGAAAAGTCAAACTGCAAGACTAGTGTAGCAAATATGTAGTAATTTATGTCAAAAAAATGTAGGAAAAGTAAACTGTAGGAAAATCGAAGGAATAAATTTCCTACATTTTTAAGATGTCCATATCCTCGTTTGTCTCAAAAGCGTAGGACAAGTATTTGCAAGGAAAAGCGTCGGAGAACATATCCGATGCTTTTCTTGCATATGTGGTCCCTACCTAATTTAATTCGCATAAAAAGCGTCGGATACTTTGGTGCCATAATTTCCCACCATCGTATTCTGACATATGTCCTACTATTTTATCTGTCACAGTTTTATT
>SMDT01001640.1:0-77498 GCA_005392925.1 Aquilaria sinensis
ATTCTTTCTGTGCTTTTTGGGCGTAGGGAACAGATAGCCGTTTGTAGGCTGCTAGTTTTGTGGCTAAGACGGGACTTGGATGATGTTAGCGTGTCAGGCCGCCGTTTCAGGCAGCGTGTGGGCGATCTGTGAAAGGCTCCTTAAATGCTCATTAAATGCTCATGCCGTACTCCCGAGGTCCTTTGGGCGAGGTCGCCCTTTGGTACGGATGCCCTTCTTCGGGAATCATGCTAGTGGCTCGGGGAGTTCTCTAGCTCGGGAGTTCCGCGTTCGGGGAGAATCTCTCCTGCTTTCAGTAGCTGGTTCTTTTCTCCCAAAGGTGATATGTTCGGTTCCCCGAGGGAGTCAGCAACACATTAAGACAACCTGGCGTTTCAGCTGAAGTACTTACTTCGTCATGCTCGACTTTGCTTGTGCCAAGGTCGATGGCAATGCTTCTTTCCGAGCTACGTCAGGCTCCCCGAATGATCCTTCGGGGAAGTATATACTGAAAGAGGCGAGAGCTCTTCGGCTATCACAGGCCCCCCTCGAAAAAGCCGAAGTGAAGACTTCAGTTTGTTCGCTTCCTGAGGGCCCCTCTTTGGTCCTTGAGTGCAGTACCTGTTCCGAAGACGGACCTTTCGTCCGAAGATGTTAGGCTCTTCTACCATAGCCTGTCTGTTGGTGTATTCGAAGTAACCTGCTTTCCAGATTTTTAGGTCTGTGCCACGTCATGTGTCAGGAATAGGTGTGTCAGTCTCGAATGACGCGCCTAAGGATAAGGGGTATCGGGACACGCATCCCCCCTTTTGGCGCGATGGTTGACACGTGGCAGCTTGTTATTGGTGGGGATTGTGTTGTAACGGCAGGTGCGCCTTTTTAGGTGCAGAAGAGCAGTTATGGCGACGTTTCGCCTTCGCAGAGCACTTATGACGCCGGTTCGCCTACCTCCCTCGGCCTATATATATGCTCATTTTGTCATTTGTCTCTTTTGCTTTTGCTTTTGCTCTGGTTTTCCTTCTGCTTTCTTCTGCTTTTCGCGGCGGTTCTTTCACCTGAGCTTTTTTCCGGTCACCTTTCACGACGGCGTCTTCACACCCAGATTACGGCAAAAAATTTGGTGGGTTTTGATTTCCAAAACTCTTTGTTTTTCAAAGTTTTCCCGAAGTTCATTTTTGCCTTTTTCTGAACTCGTTTTTCGGCCAAAAATGCCTATTCCTGAAAGTTGGCACCCTCTTTTGTCCCACCCTTCCTGCACCACTCCTAAAAAAAGTAGCAAGGTGGAAGAAAAATTTTTTCCTTCCCTCGTACGCTGTTACGAGGTTGCCAAATTCTGACCATTACAGCTTCTCAAACCATAGTAACGAGATTACCATTTTTCGAGCTTAGCTGAAAGCCGAACTTCGGTTCTCCCCTCCGAAGTTGATTTGTGACTTTTGCCAATTCCATGGCATTGCCGTAAATCAACTTCCTCCGAACTCATACTGCTATTTCAACGCCTTCCTCTGTATGTGTGGTGTCTTCAAAATAGAACCCCACTTCATCATTTTTATGCAGTACTACAAGCTCTACATGGTCCCGAAGGGTGGCTTTTACTTCATGCTACCTCGGGGATCCGGGAGCAAAAAGTATATGTTCACCTTCGCCACTAAGGACACCTGGCGAGGGTGGCAAAAAAAGTTTTTCTTTCTGAAGGTGGAGGAGGCCTAGTCGCATGTTCCGACCAAGTGGGCTCAGGGAAGGCTGGGGGATGATGTCGTAGATCCGAGGATACTGTTGACTCCTGAGTTATCTTCAGTATTCGCGGATTTCGACGGACGTATCTGAGCCATCACCGACTGGGGTCCCGAGGTCCCTTCACGCTCTCTTTACCCCTTCCCCATCAACTGGAGGCTGATGACCGAGGAGGTCCTTCGGGAGCTAGGGGTGGTAAAGGAGCACAAGACGGACCTCGGGATGTCGGCTCCTGCCATCGCTGGGAAGGATTCATGGCTAGTGCAACTCCTTCGGGAGGAAGTTTCTTTCGAAACTTTTTGTGAGAGTAAGTTATTTTCTAGTCTCTTTGTTATAACTTCGTTCTGGACTCACACTGATGTCTTCCTTCTTTTTCAGAAATGGGCGAGGACACTGCTGCCTTCTACAAATCCCTTTTCCTCGGTCAATCCGAGAGGGGTGAGCAGACGAAGAAAGCCGTCTCTCGAAGGCGGAAAATGACCGGGGCTGGGCCTTCGGCTAAGCGGGCGAAGAAGACCATTCCCTCCGTTCAGCGTGAAGCTTCCGAGGAAGCTAGCGAAGAGCCGGAAGCTGCCACCGTCCCTCAGCCCGAGGTTACTGCCGAGGTCCCTCCTCACAGTCCTACCCCGTCACAGGCTCTTCTGGACGCCGTGGTAGAGACCCCTTCTACCGAAGAACGGCGTAAAAGCAAAGGCAAGGGGATCTCTGCCGAGGAGGTCCCAGATCTTGACGATGATGTGGTCGAAGTGCCAGCAGGTTCATTTTGTGATATCTTGCCTTAATCCAGCTTTCTGTTTTGAGGTTTACTTGCCTTAATCCAGCTTTCTGTTTTGTCGTGCAGAGGAGTTGCTCACTCCGGGTTGGGCAGCTGAGCATGCAGAAATGAGAGCCCTTCGGGACGCCCGCATCCCGAAGGGGAAAGTCCCGAAGGAGCCTTTCTGGACGTTTACGGAGGACATGAATTTGTACTCCGGAGATTGCCAGCAAATGGCTAAAGAGATCTCGAAAGGGATCCTCACCGAGGCCTCCTTTAAGGCCATTGCCGAGGCTCACCCGGGCGACGATTCTCTTGCCGCGAAGCTTTCCGAACACGCCGCCCAGGTATACTTCGCGCCTATCTTTCTTCCTTGAATTTTTTCTAAGTGTTTGGTTTTCTCTTTGTCTTAACGACCTCGCCTTTATCCTTTTGCAGCTACTGGGGTATGCCGGCTTTCTCAGAGTTCGGGTGGCGAGGCAGACGGCGTTCCGAGCTTCGGCCTTAGAAGCCTTAGAAAAAACTAAGGCCATGTGCTCGGAATTAGCTGTCAAGAATTTGCAGCTGGCCCAAGCTGCGGAGAAGGAAGTTGCCACCCTTCGGGAGGAGTTCCAGAAAGAAAAAGAGGAACTTTTGAAGGACTCCTCCCAGAAAATTTCTGACCTCGGCTCCCAGGTGGCGGAGCTGATCTCGGCAAATGAGGCGCATCAGAAAGAGAAGTCAGAGGCTGAAGGTCTCCTGGCGAAGGCGCTTGCTGAGAAGGCTGCGCTCCAAGCCGAGGTTGATGCTTTGAAGAAGGAGCCGAAGAAGAAGATGAAGGCACTGAAGAAGGAGATCTCTGATCTGCAGAAGGACCTCGAGAAGCTTGAGGTCGAGAAGGATAAGTCTGACCAGATGACCAAGGTTGGTTTTCAGGATGGGTTCTGTCTTGCTCGGCACCAAGTCCTTCAGAGGTTTCCAGATCTGGACCTCTCTTTCTTGGCGGCCCTGAACATTCCCGAGGGACCTCGGTGGACCTGGTCTAAGATTGATCATCTGAACTTGCCTTCTTCTATTTCGGCGCCGAAGGTGGTGGAAAAGGACGCAGGAGCTGATGACACCCGGGACGCCGAGATTCCTTAGCTTGTTCTAGGATCCTTTGCCTTCTTTTTCTTCTTTTTCTTCTTGTAATTTTCCTTCTCTGCAAGAAGTTTTATAAATAAAGATACTTTCTTTCATAGAATTTTGGCTAAGTCTTTCTGTGTGAATTTTTTCATTTCTCGCCGTCCCGAACACGTTTGCTCCAGAGACTTCGCGAAGACGATCACCAGACTTGTTTAGGCTTGGGAGTACATTGCCTTCTGCCTGAAAAAAAAACTTTTATACTTAGAAAAAATTCTTTCTAAGAAACTTTTGTACTTGGAAATTTTTGTATCTTGTACAATTTTTTCCACTAAGGGCTTTAAGCATAGAACTTTTTCAAGGCTTCCGAATGCCAAGTATTTTTTAGTTCTACGCCTTCAGCATCGCCGAGTTTGTACACCCCTTTTCGTACTTCGGCCAGTACCAGGTAAGGACTTTCCCATTTTGCGCGAAGTACGCCGTGGGACGGCCTTCGGGGGCCAAATTCAGCCTTTCGGAGGACAAGGTCTCATTTCTTTATCCCCTTTGGCCTTGCGCGTACGTTTATGGCCGAAGCTACTCTTTGCTGGAAGGCTTTTCTTCTCAGCTCGGCTGTTTCTCTGTGTTCGCTGACGAGGTCCAGCTTGGTTCTTAGGCCGAAGTCATTTCCCCTTTCATCAAACACTTGTACTCGCACCGAAGGTTGTACTATCTCTATTGGGATGATGGCCTCTGTTCCGAAAACAAGCGAAAAAGGGGTTTCCCCTGTGGCTCTTCGGGGTGTTGTTCGGTAGCTCCACAATACACTCTGGAGTTCGCCTGGCCATTTCCCTTTTGCTTCCCCTAGCCTCTTTTTCAGACCATCTTTTATGGTCCTATTAGATACCTCTACTTGGCCATTGCTTTGAGGATGGGCTACTGGGGCGAAGTGCATCTTTATTCCGAGGTTGTTGACAAAGTCCTGGAACCCTTTGTCTATAAACTGGGATCCATTGTCGGCTACCAGTATCCTCGGTATGCCAAATCTGCATACAATGTTCTTCCATACGAACTTCTGCACTTCTTTAGCTGAGATAGTTGCTAATGGTTCTGCCTCGACCCATTTAGAGAAGTAGTCGACTGCGACTACGCAAAACTTTACGCCCCCAGGTGCTGTCGGGAGCGGCCCGATGAGGTCTATGCCCCAAACTGCGAAGGGCCAGGGATAGTCAGCCGAAGTTACCATTTCCGAGGGTGCCCTCTGGATATTAGCGTGTCTTTGGCAGCTGTCACATTTTCGGACGAACTGTCGGGCATCCTTTCTTAGGGTAGGCCAAAAATATCCTTGGCGAAGTACCACTGCGGCGAGGGCGTCAGTTCCAATGTGTGAACCACAAGCGCCTTCGTGAACTTCTTCGAGGATCATTTCAATGTCCTCTTCGTCAACACACATCTGTAGCGGATTGGCGTATCCCTGCTGATATAACTCTTCTCCGATCAAGAAGAATCTTCCGGCGCGTCTTCGCACCTTTGCCGCTTCATTAGGGTCTTCGGGGAGGGCATTGGTTGCGAGGTATCTTTTTATTGAATTCTTCCAGCCTTTTCCCGAAGTCACTATGTTCAGTACTTCGATGCTCGGGCGGTCTAGTACCTCGGTATGCGTTTTTGACTTTGCCAAGCAATCTGCCTCGGCATTATGTCGCCGAGGCACATTTTCGATTCGAACGTTGTCGAATTCTCGAATGAGCTTAGCCACGAGTTCGTGGTATTTTGCCAAGGTTGGGTCCTTTGCGCCGTAGTCTCCTGCTGTTTGTCGAACTACCAGCTGGGAGTCACTGTGAGCCTTCAAGTTTCTTATGCCAATTTTCCTGGCCAGGCGCAACCCTGCTATGAGAGCTTCATACTCAGCCACATTGTTGGTGGCGTTGAAGCTGAACTTGATGGCCTTTATCACCTCTAGACCTTCGGGTCCTCTGATAATTACCCCGGCTCCTTGGTGTTCGGAACCTGAGGCTCCATCCACATGCAGCGTCCATTCTGGCTCATCTTCACCGAGGTCTGGATGGCTGTCTTCGGTTATGGGTACTTCGGCGATGAAGTCTGCCAATGCTTGAGCTTTAATGGCTTTTCTGGGCTCGTAGGTAATGTCATGTTCACCCAGCTCTATGCACCATTTGGAAAGTCTTCCCGAATGATCAACTTTTTTCATAACATCCCGTAGAGACAGACTACTTCGGACGATGATGGGGTGAGCCTGGAAGTATGGCCGCAATCTTCTTCCTGCCAGCACCAAGGCATATATGGCTTTTTGGAGCAATGGATACCTGACCTCGGCGCCGTGCAGGGATTTGCTTACGTAATAAACTGGCCATTGCTTCGACCCTTCCTCTTTCACAAGGACCGAGCTTACTGCTTTTTCTGAAACAGCGAGGTACAGGATGAGGGGCTCTCCTTCGCGAGGTTGTCGCAGAGTAGGCAGTCGAGACAAATAGATTTTAAGTTCTTCCCAGGCTTTTTGACAATCCTCATTCCAAGGATGGCCATCGTCCCCGAGGTCATTTTCTCTTTTTGCTGCCTTAGTAAGGACTTTGAAGAATGCCCGACACCGATCTCCGTACCTGGAGATGAACCTGCTAAGAGAGGTTATCCTTCCAGTGAGTCTCTGCACATCTTTCACTGTGACGGGAGTTCGGAATTCGAGCAGAGCCTTAATTTTTTCTGGGTTAGCATCAATGCCCCTTTCTGATACCATGTACCCCAGAAATTTTCCCGAGGTCACGCCGAAGACGCATTTTTCGGGGTTAAGGCGAATTCCGAAGATTCTGAGTTGTTGGAAGGTTTCCTTTAGATCTGTGACGTGGTCGTTAGGCACCTTACTTTTGACTATCATGTCATCAACATAGACTTCCATGTTCCTCCCTATTTGGTCATGAAAGACTTTGCTCATCAGCCTTTGGTAGGTGGCTCCTGCATTTTTGAGCCCGAAGGGCATCCTAGTGTAACAATATGTTCCACCTTCGGTGATGAAGGCAGTTTTCTCTTCATCCTCGGGATCCATCCTTATTTGATGATACCCACTGAAGGCGTCGAGGAAGCTTAGGAGCCCATATTCGGCAGTTGAGTCGACCAACTGGTCTATCGGTGGGAGAGGGTAGGAATCTTTTGGGCAGGCATCGTTCAAGTTTCTGAAGTCGATGCACATCCGGAGCTTACTACTCCCTTCTTTTGTAGCAATGACCACATTGCTTAGCCATTCGGGGTACTTGACCTCCCTAATTACATTTGCGTCCATCAAGCGCTGTACTTCGGTTTTGACGAATTTACTTTTGTGGACCGAGATGCCTCGTTTCTTTTGCCGGACAGGTTTTGCTTCCGGACTTACTTTAAGGCTATGTTGTATTATGCGAGGGTTTACCCCTGGCATATCCTTTGGCGAGTAGGCGAACAGACCTTTATTCATCAGTAGAAAGGATACAAGGTTTTTCTTGTCACCTTCGGCCAAGTTTTTCCCTATTCGGGTATTTTGGCCTGGGACAAGTTCTATTTCTTCCGTTTCTACTTTTGCGAACTCTTCCGCCCCGCCCGTTTTTGGTTCTTCGGTCGGTAGAGTCCCTCCTGCTGTGGTTTGTGCGAAGTTGGCTGCTGGGGCCTTTCGGGCTTTGACAAACACCTTCCTGACCTCGGCTTGGTCGATGAATATTTCGGCGTCTCCATCCTTGGTGGCGAAGGTGACTGTTAAGTACTTCACATCTGGGCGAATGTGCAAATTCCCTTGTGTTTGCCTTCCAAGGATGGCGTTGTACGACGAAGGGACATCCATGACGATGAACCTTGTCATTGTGGAGGCAAAAATTTCTCCTTTTCCGTTGACCGAACTCCCTCTCATCATCAGGGGAAGGTCGATCCAGCCGAGGACGGGCAGCTCTGAGGGTCCTATTCCAAAGGTTGGCGAAGTAACAGGCTTGAGGTCGGTGCTGGATATTCCCAAGCTTGGGAGCAGATGCGAGAATAGGACGTCGGCGTTTGATCCATCGTCAAGCAATACCCTTTTGACGTCCCAATTTCCTATTCTCGTCATGACCAACAATGGGTCGTCATGAGGGAAGATGACGGAGGAACCATCTCTTCGGGTGAGTTTTTTCGATGGGCTTTGGTACTCCATCGTTGCTATTTCCCTAGCTTTCCTCTTTCTTCCCGAGGATGGCAGTCCAGTGGTGATGGTTTGTATTACCCCCGCCGAAGGTGGGAGGCGCTTTTTTGGACTTCGGTTTCTCCTCCTGTCAGAGTCATACTCCTCTTCATCAGCCTTTCCTTCCTCCTCTCTTCTTGCCTTCGGCGAAGGCATTCGCAGATAGCGCCGAAGTTGGCCTTGCTTAATCAGCGACTCGATATACTTTTTCAACTGGAAGCAGTCTTCGGTGTCGTGACCGTGGTCGCGATGAAACTGACAGAACTTCTTCATATTCTTTTTGTTGTCAGCGGTCATCGCCTTTGGTCGCTGAATCTGGGACCCCTGTTTCTCCATTGTCATGAGGATGTTGGTCCTTGTGGTGTTCAGGGGTGTAAAGTTCGGAGGAGGCTTCCTTCCCCTGAACCTCCGAGGTCGTCCTGTTTGCTCTGTCGGATACTTGGCTTGCTGGCTTGATCCTTCGGGGCGTGAATGATCGTTCTTCGGCCCCCCCATTCTTAGCTCTTCGGCTGTCATGTGCTGCTCGGCCCTTCGGAAAAATTCGCAGAGTGTGTCCGGGGGGGTCTTTGGAAAACTCATAAAACAGCTGCGAGTCCCTCTGAAGGCCTCGTATCATGGAGAGGATACGTATTTCTGGCCGAAAGTCTGGAACACTTAGGGCCTCTCCGTTAAATCTTTCGACATAGTCATGGATGGTTTCCCCGTTCCTCTGTGCTATGTCGAACATCTGTACTGGCATCTTCGCCGTAGGACGACTTCCAATAAACTGCTGGGTGAAGGCAGTGGACAGCTCCTGGAACTCTCTGATGGTTCCTGGGGCCAGAGAGTTGTACCATGCTGTAGCAGGGCCGGCAAGGGTGACCTCGAAACATTTGCATAGGGTGGCATCGTCAGCCCCGTGCAACACCATGCTCCGTTTGTACTTCGTCAGATGGGCCTGTGGATCTGTTCGGCCATCGTACGTTTCTAGCCGAGGTACCCGGAAGTCACTGGGCATGGCTGCCTCGACTATTGTTCGGGTGAACGGTGACTCATCGCCACAGAAAGTTTCAGATAGTCTGGCCCAGACAGGTTTGCGGGCTACCTGTTTTTCCACCCTTTCCAACCTCGCCAGCATTTTCTCCATGAGGACCACAGCACTAGGTTCTTTTTCTTGGTGCTTGTAGGTTTCTGGGAAGGGAGATCGTCGACGTCTTTTCGGGGACGGACTTCGCCGCCGAGGAGACGGTGATTTCGCCTCAGGCGACAGGCTCCTTCGGTGTGGGGTCTTAAGTCGTTTAAGTCCCACTGGCCCCTTAGACCGTTCCCCGAAGGGCATGTTCTCTGTCGAAGACTCCTCACGTGGATCTCCGGTTTCCGAACTCCGGTGGGGGGATCTAGGACTTTTCCCCCGGGGAGGTGCTGGCGAGGAAGCCTTCTGGGCCTGGGCCGGTTGCGGCCATCTTTGGTCTATTTGTTGTGTCACTTCGGCCACAATGGACCGTTGTAAGTCGCGCAGAAAACTCATGGTTACGACCAGAGGACGTTCTTCCTCCGGCAGAGAAGTCCCTGGAAGGGGTAGCTCGGCAGCTGGTTGGACTTCGGGCGCGGACGAGGACTTCGGAAGTGCCTTGTCCTTAGAACGCCTAGTCTCAACGACAGCCACCTGAGGGTGGTTTCCCACAGACGGCGCCAAATGATGCCCTGAAGCATCTTTGTCTAATGACATGGTGAGTTCCGAGGGAGCTTCCGAGGAGGGAGAACGTCTGACGGAGAGGTTCCCCAGGTGGGAAGGTACCTGAAAGGCTCAGAAAAAAGCGTTAGGAGGTCCCCGGGATGTTTTTCCGGGGAGGAGCCTCCGACGCCCAAGTTAGTGTCCTGATGGTGAGTAAAGTAGGGACGCTAAATGGATATAGGGTCTGGCCTGTATATGTTTTCTGCTATGCGAGAGTGCCGATGGAGAGATAGATAGATAGCCCCCTTGCCAAGTCCTGTTTCCCAGTATTTATAGAAGTACCTGGCCCGTTCGGATTCTGACACGTGTTCGGTCGGATTCTTACTATGCTTTTTGGGCGTAGGGAATAGGTAGCCGTTTGTAGGTTCCTGGTTTTGTGGCTGAGACGGGACTTGGATGATGTCAGCGTGTCAGGCTGCCGTTTCAGGCAGCATGTGGGCGATCTGTCAGAGGCTCCTTAAATGCTCATTAAGTGCTCATGTCGTACTCCCGAGGTCCTTTGGGCGAGGTCGCCCTTTGGTACGGACGCCCTTCTTCGGGAATCACGCTAGTGGCTCGGGGAGTTCTCTAGCTCGGGAGTTCCGCCTTAGGGGAGAATCTCTCCTACTTTCAGTAGCTGGTTCTTTTCTCCAAAGGCGATATGTTCGGTTCCCCGAGGGAGTCAGCAACACATTAAGATAACCTGTCATTTCAGCCGAAGTACTTACTTCGTCGTGCTCGACTTTGCTTCTGCCGAGGTCGATGGCAATGCTTCTTTTCGAGCTACGTCAGGCTCCCCGAACAATCCTTCGAGGAAGTATATACTGGAAGAGGTGAGAGCCATTCGGCTATCAAAGCTATCATCAAATCATAAAAGAATTGGATTAAAGGTAACCCAAAATTCATTTTTCTATTATCTCATGCAAGTAGAAATATAATATCTACTCAATAAACTTAACCATTAATCTATTTTTTGTTTTGAAACAACAATATTTTTCATGAAACCTAACTTTTACAAGCTTGGAAAGCATGAATGTTGTACTGGAAGGCTTAACCAGCAAAACTAGAATGGTCTAATAGGAAAAAGGTGAAGAGCAACCAAAAGAGCAATATTTACTTGAGTTCCAAAAATGACCTCTTGCAAGTTAATCACATAAAAACAGTGAAAAACATTGGACAATGGCAAGAATTGTGAAATGATCACATGCTCATGTCCAATAAGATGCAAAAGAAGAAAAAGGGCCAAGACAATGTCATTGACTCGTCAAATGCATAAGGGGACTAAGGCAAGCCAAGTTTTATGAACTACCATTTCAAGCAGCAAAGTCATGATGGAAAAGAGTGCTTTAACGAAGTAGTCATACTATTTCAACAGATTGAAAAAGAATGATATAATACAACACAAAATGGGAAAATTATAAAAAATTCATAAAATTCTACAATGACATGCAAATTGTTATACTTTGTTATTTTAACAAAAAGGGAAAAATAGAAAAATAAGTAAGGGATACAGATGGGAAAACAAAATGGATCGAAAAAAAGTTGACAATGAACAAAGCTGATGGAACACTCCACAGAAGAGCAA
This sequence comes from Aquilaria sinensis, assembly GCA_005392925.1. NCBI lineage: Eukaryota > Viridiplantae > Streptophyta > Magnoliopsida > Malvales > Thymelaeaceae > Aquilaria > Aquilaria sinensis. The sequence goes on from SMDT01001640.1 coordinate 11,015, forward strand.
GAGTGTGGTGTGAATGTAATGTCATAATCATTAGAAGTAATTAGGAATATGTTATGTGTGATTCCCGTGTCTTATAAAAAAAATATACAGCAAGAAGTCAAAATAGGATCCACCGCCATTCACTAGTGCATTTCAGCCACACGTCTGTTTACAACTGAGGGAGGGGTTTTGGCTTGTCTCCACACTAAAAACAAACTAGAACAAGCCAAAAAACCAATCCAAAACTCAAAAATTTAAAAAAAAAATTAGGGTGTCAAAATTTCAAAACCCGATTTACAAAAATTTGGTGAGATCTTAAAGAAGTGGGTCTAGAAGAAATTAAAGAGGAGTACTAAAGGGTCAAAATAATGTAAACAAATCAAATTTTGGAAAATAAAAATTGAACCTGAAATTTTGAAGCCTGATCTACAAAAAACTATTGAGTTTTTGAAGAAATTCGTTAAGGGAAAGTTAAAGAGAAGGAAAAGCAAGCGAATGTTGTAAGCAGTTTAAAATTCTACAAATTTTTTCCCAGTGTGGCGCCACTGCCACCAGAAACCTATCTGTGCAGTGGTGACACCATCAAACCCAGAAACCGGTGCTAAAGCAAAAAATGAGAGAAAACAAAATATAAGAAAGAGAGAAAATAGAAATGTGGATGAAATGTATGAGGCCTTTAGTTAAATTAGGGATTTATACCCAAAACCTAAATTACAAGTTTAAGTTCTTAGCTATCTCTCTGTTGTCATATAAGGTCCCAATGTTTATAAACTTAAACTTTTATAATAGTGACACATATTTTTTAAATAAAAATGTACTCCCTCTATGTTAGGATCTTTAAAATATTAGGTTTAGCATGGAAATTAATAAAAAGGAAAATATTCTCTGTGTTATTTTTTCTTTTGTCCTTTCACTTTTTGTATGTAAAACCAAAAGAATGGAACGAGTGAAAATTGAAATAGTCATTTAAAGGTAATGTGGTAAATTAATTTATTAAATATAGAAATATTACAAAGATTTAGGATGGTCCAAATTAGTCAATATTGTAAAAATGTGAGATAGATATAGTAATAAGTAAAGTTTCAAAGTTTCTCCTTTTATTTTTCTTTTATGTGTATTATTTTTTTTGTATACAAAATTTCAACCTCCTAATAGTTACACTTAATTATCACTAAGTGCTTAAAATTATGAGCATTTGTAATTTAAAGTTTCAAATTTTGTTTTTAAATAGAGGATTGTATATTAAAAAAACTTAATAGCATTAAAGGGACAAAATGCTCTACAGTTAATACTTTGAGATCAGGCTACCTTGAGTCATATTACAAGGATGAAATGGTCAAGTTAGTATAGTTCAAGGGACTAATAGTGATTTAGGCTTATTTTAAAAGTTAGGTTTATTATAGTCAAAACCTTTTATTGAATTTTATACTACATTGTAGTATATTATAATAGCTTTTAATGTATAACATAAATTTGCATGGATTTTTTTTGTTATTATTTGTGCTAAGTTATTGTATATCATAATGAATGAAGAAACAAAAATATAATTGACAAAATCTTTTTCAATCAATTTATGAAAATTTGATTAGTATATTATAGGTAGGATAACAAGATAAATACCTTTCCCTACTTGCTACTATATGGGGATGGTGCACATAGAAAATATCTAATATAGTACAAGTGACAAATAGCTTATGTATAGCTCAAGGGACCAATAGTACAGGGATGAAAATGGTCGAGTTAGTATAGTTCAAGAGACCAATAGTGATTATTAGACTTAAAAATTAGGTTTATTAGAGTCAAAACTTTTTATTGAATTTCATAGTACATTGCATTATATTATAATAGGTTTTATTGTATAATATTACTTTGCATGAATTTTTTGTGATTATTTGTGCTAAGTTATTGTATATCATAATGAATAAAGAAACAAAAATATAATTGACAAAAACTTTTTTAATTAGTTTATGAAAATTTGATTAAAATATTATAGGTAGGTTAGCGAGATAAATACCTTTCCTTACTTGGTACTATATGAGAATGGTGCACATAGAAATTACCTAATATAATACAAGTGACAAAAAGCATATGTATGATTACAATGGCATTGTATTATGCCATGTTCAGTTCTAATCTACAGATGGTTCCATTATTCTAATAAACTTAAAAAGTTAAATTATTTTTATTTAAGATGATTTAGGTAAACCGGATTTTCATCAATTGGACCAAATTATTTATGTTTGTGTTAATACCAGTCTGGTTGCTTTATCATTTCAAGAGAATTTTAAATGGGTTAATCAAATTTTTTATTATCTAAATTTAGGTTCACCAATTAGGTTTGTTATAATAAAAAATGTTTCGGTGAATTTGATAGTATAATATTGCAGATTTGTTTTAGATATATAATATACGTTTGTTTCCATTTTTTTTCTAAATTATTGTATATCATTATATACAAAAAAAAGTCCCATTGACAAAAATTTTTCAATAAACTTATATCAATTCTAAAAATTTATATTATTTAGGCAGGTTGACTGGATAAAGACCTTGTCATATCAACTATCTTAATATATGTATTTTTCAAGTTTTGTTGCATTTTAAAAATGTTGAACTTAAAATATTACTTTCTCCATTTCGCATTAATTGATCATTTTATTTTATTTTTTTACTAAAGTTTGACTTGAACATATTCATATTAATATGTATTAAAAAAATAAATTTTTAAAAGTGATATTTTTTTTTTACTAATCAACAATTTTTATTGTAAAGAATGCCTCAAGGGAGCTCAAAGTTTACATCCAAGAAATTTTGAAAGGTATACACAGAAGGGGGACAAGTTATCCAATTTTTCCTCTTCTGTGCCTTCGCCCACTTAGCTATATGCATAGCACACATATTAGCATTGCTCGAAATCTCCTTAATAGAACAGTAAGAGAAGGAACATTGCAAAGTTTTAATGTCTGAGATTAATGTACCAATCCACCAATTGCCCTTACCCTTAAGACAGGCGACTGATTCTTTGTCTGCGATCTCAACTTCTACTGCTGTGTGTCCTAGTCTCAGCAGCTCCCTGAGTCCTGTTCGAAGAGTTTCTGCTACTGCTGCCTCTTTGCAAGTGCCAGTATCAACCATGGCTTGGTTCCTCAATATACTCCCCTGCCAATATCTCACTAGGTAAGCCATCCCATTAGAATGTCCACCGCTAACAGCCACATTAATTTTTAGAAACCCCCTTGCCGGCTTACTCCACTTTTCAAGGGTAGCAGGTCCGGACAGAACTTGGCTTATGCTCCAAAACTCTGGCGGACTTGGTAGAATTCAGCAACAGCACCCTGTATCCTGCGAACTACACCATCAGGAATGATGTTTTTCTTTTGAAAAACAGCTTCATTCCTTGCCAACCAGATAAACCAGCAAGTATAGGCAATAATGGAAGTAATAATCTCATTATTATCCTGTGTAAACTTTAATGAATGACAAACGTTAATAAACCATTGATCAAATGTTCGGATTTCAGCATTTTGAGGTTTATAATCCAAGCACACAAACCAGATAAGATGAGTCCATTCACATTGCAGAAGCATATGTTCCACAGTTTCATCATGAGAACAAAAAGGACAAGAAGGAGTTATCTTGGTACCTTTTTTAGCTAGGTTCAGCCAGACAGCTACAGCAATATGACAAGCTCTCTATATGAAGTTTTGAATTTTGGGAAGGGCATTTTATTTTCCAGACTAACTTCCACACACAAGGGTCTATCTGATGTGATGTTGAGGCCGAAGAGAAATTAGAAGCAATGGTTTTTTGAAAGCCATATGCAGATATGACAGTTACATTACCAGTCTTTTCATATGGCCACACCAGTTTATCAACTCCAGGAAACTGGCTGATAGGGATCTGAAGGGTAGCCTGTTTTTCCTTATTTGTAATCAAATTTTAAATCTTATCTAACTTCCATGTGTGAGTGCACCCATCAATAAGGCTATCGACATTCATATTTCTTATTTTTAGAGGAATTTCAATATTTGGCTGAAGTTTAAAACCCCTTATATTCGGAATCCAAGCATCATTCCAAACAGAAATTGAATGACAATCATGAACTTGCCAGCAAACCTTCTGTTTTAGAAAATCCCTACCTTCTAAAATACTAGCCCATCCCCAAGAAGGTTTAGAACCTTTTTTTCGCATTCCACAAATTCCCATCAAGAAAATATAGCTCTCATAGAATCTGAGCTAAGAAAGAATTAGGTTTTGAGATGATCCTCCAGGCAAGTTTTGCTAACAAACCAGTATTCATTGCCTCTAGATCTTTAAAGCCCATTCCCCATTTTTTCTTTGGTAAAGTTAAGTAATCCCAACTTTTCCAATGAATTCCAGACTCAGATTGTTGTCCTTTCCACCAGATTTTTACCATTAAAGAGTGTATACTATGACACCATTTCCTAGGGAATTTAAAGCAGACCATAGCATATGAGGGTAGTGCAGAAATAACAGATTTCAGCAGGATTTTCTTACTTGAATATGGAAGTAATGCCTTCTTCCACCCTTGAATTTTCCTGATGATTCTATCCTTGAGAAAGGCCAGCGCTTCACATTTTGAGCGTCCCCAGATAGTAGGTAGCCCTAGATACTTCCCTGGATTTTCATCCTTAAATTATAATTTTTAAAGTTCCATTTTTATATAAAATATTTATATTTTTATAATAAATTTTAAAAGAAATAAAATCATAAATTAATTTATGTGAATGGTAAAATTGTTAGTTTTTTATGAAACTAAGGGAGTACATTCTTATTGTTCATGTTATTTTTATTATTATTTTTAAAATAAAGTAATTATTATTACTTTTTTCTTCACGTTCCTAACTTTTTAGATCCGTTGGGTATTTAAACTAGTTTTTATAAACACTGATTTATGAATCTCTTATGAATCTCTCTAACTTTATTACATATCGGCCAAAATCGTAACGGTTGAAAGGAAGCCAACGCATATGTAGAGCGTTGAAAAGGTGAAGGTCTAAATTTGCACCATTTCTCCGTAAACTATTCCCAAAATGGCAAAATTATTTCCAATGTAATGAAAACAAATCTGTCATTAAAATAATTATTTACTGTGTAATTAATCTTTGATATGAAGGCCTCTGTTAAATGTCCAACTGATAAACATAAAAATATGATAAAACTTCATATTTTTATGTTTATTAGATGCTTTTAATATTATATTATAGAAAAAGTTGTTATCACTACTTTAAACTGTTGTCAAACTAAATAGCTAGCATAATAGTAAAAAATTTTGGAAAATTTCTTCATCAAATTACTTTAGTGAATAACTCTATAATCATCTAACTTTTATTTTCCTTATAGAATCATACTCTAATTCAATTATTTACAATTGATAGTTGGACGTAAGAGGTCCACAAAAGGGAAAATGTGCAACATGTGGTCACTTTGGGTGTGTTTCTATGGTGATTTTTAAAAATGAGTTTAGTGATTATTTTGATATATTGTGATTATTTACCCAACTTATATATCATTATTTAAAGAAGTTAATTTTTTTTTATACTTTTATGAAAAAAATTAGATATTTTTAAAATTTTTCTTTTACTTGACTTGTTATGTGAATAATTTATAAAAAAATTAGTTAATTTCTAAAAAAATTTATTTAAGTGATTATTAATTAAATAGAATTTATTTTCAAATAGCATAGATATTAGACAACCTAGGCTCATCTTGTTAGATGACAGAAGAGAATGCCCTGCCGATGACCAAAAGTCTTATCCTTCGGACTTGCATTGTAACAGTAAGATTAAAATCTTGACACCTTTGCTTCTCGTGAGTCAATTCTTATCCACTTCTATCTATCTCAGTTCTGTTTTTCTTTTCTTCCCCTCTTTTCGTTGGTGGCCCCTGCGATGTTTGTAGACTTTTAGCATGAGGCGGCTAACATGGTTTCGGTAGACTCTTAACAGTAACTTTCTACAATACCCATCCTGAAAAGGGGATACCCATGGCTTCTATTTTGACCGTTGATCTTGGTTTGGCAGAGAAAAGGGAAACCGTGTGGCTGGGGTAACAGGTGAGGGAGGAGAAAGAAAAAAAAAGTGATAAAAAATTTTAAAATGCAATAAATATTTCTAAAAAGAAAAAAAAAAAAAATTAAACAGTGAAATTTCTTTTAAAAATGCGATTAAATGTAAAAAAAAAAGTGATAAATGTTAAAAAATTGATAAATGTTTTTTTACAAATAAATTTTTTTAAAAAATTGAAAAAATAAAAAAAGTGATAAATAATTATAAAATGCAATAAATAATTTTAAAAAAATTATTAAATAAAAAAAAAGATATATAGAAAAATTAAAAAATCGTAATATTTTTCAAAAAAAGTGATTAAACTAAAAAAAAGAAAAAAAAATATAAAAAAAAAGCAATAAAAAAGTGATAAATTTTTAAAAAATTATCTGTGTAAAAAAATATTAATTGCTGAATAATATACTTAATAAAATACTTTTTTGTGCATATGTCAATGATTCTCAAAATATAAAATCTATGTATATTGATCAACTTAGTAAAAAAAATATTTATTGCATTTTAGAATTTTTATCACTTTTTTTTTTTTGTTTTTAATCACTTTTTAAAAATTTTTCCCATTTTTTAACATTTATCACGTTTGTTTATATTTTATCATTTTTTATATTTAATCACTTTTTGTAGTTTTAATCGCTTTTTATTAATTTTAATTGATTTTCTAAAAAAAATGTTCATTTTTTAATTTTTTTATCACTTTTTTTATTTAATCAAAATTTTAAATTATTTATTGCATTTTAAAATTATTTATCACTTTTTCAGTTTTTATTTGCCTTTTAAAAATATTTACCAATTTTTTAACATTTATCACATTTTCTTTATTTTATCACTTTTTTATACATTTAATCGTTTTTTTTTTTAAATTTTATCACTTTCTTTTACATTTAATCGCTTTTTCTTACATTTTATCATTGAAGTTACCTTCGTTGTGACCGGGTCACGTTGAAGGTACCTTAGGTGTAACCGGGTCACTTTGAAGGTAACCTAAAAATGTGATCGGGTCACTTCGAAGGTACCTTCGTTGTGACCGGGTTATGTTGAAGGTAACCTAAAAATGTGACCGGGTCAAATGTACCCGCCTTTTTTTGTCACATAATACTTTGAAGGTACCTTCGTTGTGACCGGGTCACGTTGAAGGTACCTTCGTTGTGACCGGGTCACATTGAAGGTAACCTTCGTTGTGACCGGGTCACGTTGAAGGTACCTTCGTTGTGACCGGGTCACTTTGAAGGTAACCTAAAAATGTGACCGGGTCACGTTGAAGGTACCTTCATTGTGACCGGGTCACTTTGAAGGTAACCTAAAAATGTGACCGGATCACATTGAAGGTACTTTCGTTGTGACCGGGTCACATTGAAGGCAACCTAAAAATGTGACCGGGTCACATGGAAGGTACCTTCGTTGTGACCGGGTCACTTTGAAGGTAACCTAAAAAAATGTGACCGGGTCACATGACCGGGTCACGTTGATGAAGGTACCTTCGTTGTGACCGGGTCACTTTGAAGGTAACCTAAAAATGTGACCGGGTCACATTGAAGGTACCTTCGTTGTGACCGGGAGAAGGTAACCTAAAAATGTGACTGGGTCACATGGAAGGTACCTTCGTTGTGCCGGGTCACGTTGAAGGTAACCTTTTTTTTAAAATATTATTTGGCAAATCTTAATTGAGATAAACTACGTACTTTTTTTCATCTATTGTATCAAACGAACTTTTAAAATAATATTTTTTAAATAATAAGCTTATATAAGTAAGGGAAAATATTTTCCGTTAGTCATGTTTATATATCACGTATTTCTTACCATAATATTGACATTTCACTATCAAAATCATTAAGTCAAATTCATTAAAATTCCTACATATGGAAGGACACTTGTTTTTGAAGAACTAATAAATCCAACATTTAACCTTATCCTTATACCTAACCCTAACCTTAAAATGGGGACAGTCCAAAAAAATTTGTCAACACTTTTTATCCATACTAATTTTTTGCCAAAAAAAAAAATTGCGTACTAATTTTTATCCTTTTGCGTTAGTTAAGTTAAAAAAACTTACCAAAAACTACTTTCGACAAAAATATCGTAAAATTACTTTTAAGACATCTTGAGGTGCAAATTATTAAAAAATTATAATTTGCGCAAATAATCACCTTCAATAAAAATAAAATACAATAATAGAATAAATTAAGGCTAAATGTGACCGGGTCACGTGGAAGGTACCTTCAAGGTGACCCGGTCACATTTTTAGGTTACCTTCAAAGTGACCCGGTCACAACACAAGGTACCTTCGATGTGACCCGGTCACATTTTTAGGTTACCTTCAAAGTGACCCGGTCACAACGAAGGTACCTTCAACGTGACCCGGTCACATTTTTAGGTTACCTTCAACGTGACCCGGTCACAACGAAGGTACCTTCAATGTGACCCGGTCACATTTTTAGGTTACCTTCAAAGTGACCCGGTCACAACGAAGGTACCTTCAAGGTGACCCGGTCACATTTTTAGGTTATCTTCAAAGTGACCCGGTCACAACGAAGGTACCTTCAACGTGACCTGGTCACATTTTTAGGTTACCTTCAAAGTGACCCGGTCACAACAAAGGTACCTTCGATATGACCCGATCACATTTTTAGGTTACCTTCAATGCGACCCGGTCACAACGAAAGTACATTCGAGGTGACCCGGTCACATTTTTAGGTTACCTTCAATGCGACCCGGTCACACCAAAGGTACCTTCAACTTGACCCGGTCACATTTTTAGGTTACCTTCAAAGTGACCCGTTCACACCTAAGGTACCTTCAACGTGACCCGGTCACAATGAAGGTAACTTCAGCAATAAAATGTAAGAAAAAGCGATTAAATGTAAAAAAAAAAGTGATAAAATTTTTATAAAAGGTGATTAAATGTATAAAAAAGCGATAAAATAAAGAAAATGTGATAAATGTTAAAAAAATTGGTAAATATTTCCTAAAAGGCAAATAAAAACTGAAAAAATGATAAATAATTTTAAAATGCAATAAATAATTTAAAAAATTGATTAAATAAAAAAAGTGATAAGAAAACTAAAAAAAACAAACATTTTTTTTAGAAAATCAATTAAATAAATAAAAAGTGATTAAAACTACAAAAAGTGATTAAATATAAAAAAATGATAAAATATAAACAAACGTGATAAATGTTAAAAAATGGGAAATATTTTTAAAAAGTGATTAAAAACAAAAAAAAAGTGATAAAAATGGGAAATAAACATTTTTTTTACTAAGTTGATCAATATACATAGATTTTATATTTTGAGAATCATTGACATATGTACAAAAAAGTATTTTATTAAGTATATTATTCAGCAATTAATATTTTTTTACAAAGATAATTTTTTAAAAATTTATCACTTTTTTATTGCTTTTTTTATATTTATTTTATTTTATTAGTTTTATCGCTTTTTTTAAAATATTTCAATATTTTAATTTTTTATATATTTTTTTAATTTAATCATTTTTTAAAATTATTTATTGCATTTTATAATTATTTATCACTTTTTTGGTTTTTAATAGTTTTTTAAAAAAATTTACCAATTTTTTAACATTTATCACTTTTTAAAATTTTATCATTTTTTTTACATTTAATCACTTTTTTTAAAAGCAATTTCACTTTTTAATTTTTTTTTTTTACTTCTTAGAAATATTTATTACATTTTAGAATTTTTTATCACTTTTTTCTTTCCCCTTCTTCACCTGTTACCCCAGTCACACGGTTTCCCTTTTCTCTGCCAAGCCAAGATTAACGGTCAAGATGGGGAGGCATGGGTACCCCCTTTTCGGGGGTGGGTATTGTAGAAAGTTCCCTCTTAACACAAGGTTTTTGGACATGAATGGGGCCCAAGGTCAGTTGAAGTACAATTTTGCCCCCAAAATTAGTAAGTATTACATATGAATATGTCTTGACTTTAATGAGGCCTGCTACTTCTGAATCACACAAAATAGGATACGAACTAGTGGAGAAGCGAACCGGTGTGAATTGGCTCCTTGGTGGCGAAGTAGAAGGCTGCTCTGTGGTGATCATTTCTGAGTTTTGGGAACCTAAAGATTGATGGTCAGAATGAAGCGTTTAAGATACATATCTTGGGAATGAGCTTGCTTGAGGGCCTAGGTGATGCGTTTATCGAAGCATCCAAGTACGTCGCCGAGCTTGGTAGTGGACTTGAGCCAGGGCATGCTAGCCAGTGAAAGAAGGTAGTCACCAAAGGTATTTTTGTCGTTTGGTGAAGTAGTTGATGGACTAGAGAAAGAAGAAGTCGCTTTAGGGTCAGTGTGGAGGTTGACATGGGGCAAGGATCTGCCGCGGATAGGGTCAGAGGTTCAATTGGGAAGAGGTTTGGCAATGGTAGAGGCTGATTCGAAGCCAAAACAATAGTGTTTTTGCCTAATCGGGCACATATTTTTCGCTAGAAAATGTTCATATTCTGCTCGATTAGTGAGTAAGGATTGGTCGTCCAATATACGTCATAAGTAATTAAAATGGTTAGCATTGTAAATATAATCAACTTCAGTGGCAAATAGGATATAAAACTATGGAAGCAATAGTCCGAGGTGGAAAAACATGTTAACGCCAGGTTTTCTATTATGCACCTGTATATATATACCATGTTAACTTCTGTTTTCGTTTTACAGTAATTTTATTTTGCTCATGTTCTAAATATGAAAAGAAAAAAGAAAAACATGAAGACATAATTGTAATTATACTTAAACACGATTTCAGACAGAAGACAAGTATTTTTTTTTCATCTGTATCTGTATTTTTTTTTCATCTGTATCTAGGATTGTGTGCAAGTTGCATAAATTAATAAGGAGTATTATATGTCATCATATCATATTTATTGGTTCTCAAAGAGTATCATAAGGGCAGTTGTTCTTTTTAGTGAGTTTAGAAATATTTAGTGGGAGAGAGCATCTGCTTTTTTTGAACTTGAAAAGACACTAAATCAGTGTTTGCGCCATTTAAGAGAAAAGTGTAGAAGCAGAGTTTTTTTTTTCTTATATTCAAAAGTATACTTACAAGTATACAAGGAAATAGGTATTAGTATTCTAAGTAAGAGGATAGAAATTTTAGTTTTTTTAAGACCCAGGGCAATCAAATTAACTTTTTGTGACATTTTTTTAAAACTTTGAACTTTCTCATAATGTTCTTAATGTTTTAAGTGTTAATCCAAAACTGTGAGAACGAATTTGAATATTATGATTAGCTAAATCCACAAATGAATTTTGATTATTAGTCAGCTATATGGTTGGAGGGTCACTATCGACTTGGTTTGGACTTTGTGGATTTACGTAATAATTGCATAATCAAGTTTTGTAGAAATCCATAAAATAACAGTGACTATTCTGCTGTGACCATCAGCTAATGGAGGATTAAAAATTTAATACTCTTACATATTGTGTACTGTAGTTGACGAATACAAAAAATTATAGCGCCAGAGTTTAATTTATGCAAATAAAACAAGTGGAATCATACTTCCCAAGTCCAACTCCGCAAGCTGATGCCTTTATTATATAACTACTAAATTTAAATACATGTTGGAGAAGGTGCAACTTACTGTTCAACTTCCCGGATTCTCCTTTGAGGCTATTATCAATTGCTGGGCCCAAAAGACACCTCACTTCCATAATAATTTATGGAAGTAGTTAGTACTAGTACAAAATATATATATATAATAATGGTATTAGTACTAGTTTAAAGAATAACAGATTTTTTTTCTAGTATAAAATATTCGTTCTGGTAAACTGGCAAATTTGTAACCGAATTTACCGTTATAGCACAATCGATGACTGTAGTTTTTTTCATAGTTAAAATCCACTTTTAATGTTGTTAGGATGAAATCACGGAATCAAATACTTCAGTATGCCGTGGTATACTGTTTACTTGCGATGAGTGGTATATACAATAAATATTTTAATATTTTATCATTTTATCCTGTGGTATACCACGATATTTATCGGTATTTCACATACTGCTCGCTTTTTGTATATATTTTATCCGAAAACTGCGGTATACCACAAATACTGTAAGGTACCTACTGGTATTTTATTTTTTACAGATGTGTGTGAGATATTTTGTTTGTCATTTTACATCAAAATATCATAAATATATAAAACATTAAAATATAATTAATACGCATATCATAAAATAAATATTATTTTTTTTGGTTACTTTTTTAGTTAACATAAAAATTTAATGGTTACTTTAAGCCACCAATGTGGTATTAGAAAATGTATTGTTATTATTAAAGTATTATTTTCTTCCTCTTACATCAATAAATTAGTTTCGTTCTGAATATTATTTATTTTGCTCTCTCTATATATATAGCATTTTTATTATGCTTTTTATATTAAAAAATATATTCTATCATATATATTTTTTATTTATATTTAACAAATTATGAAGAGAAAAATTAGAATACATATAAAATATGCGAAAAAATTATTGAATTTATGTTATTTTAAAATAATATTCTAACATTTATTTTTTTTTATAAAAGCGGTAACGGTATGTTGTATGGTATACCATGCGGTATACCTTAAAAATTTAAGGCGCCGTATACCTAACGGTAACGGTATTTAACACCTTAGATGAAATCTATCACTATTATTTTTAAGGGTTAATTACAATTTAACCTCCTGAGGTTTAGGTAAAATTATACTTTGTCCCTCCTGTTTCAAAAATATATATTTTACCCTTGCCATTTTAATATAGTCAACAACAATTTTTGAAATCTTAATTTAAACTATACAATTGTCATCTTCAAGCAATTTCAATCTTTATAGTATTTTTTTATAATTAATTGACATTTAAAAATACTATTTTAAAAGTCAAAAGAAATACAGAAAGAAAAAACTGATAATTTAAAATGTCCATTAACAATAAAAAACATACCATACAGATTGAAATTATTAGAAGATGGTTATTGTAATATCTAAATTAAGATTTCAGAAGTTACTGTCGAATTATATTATAAAAACAAGGGGTAAAGTGAACAAAGTGTAATTTCATATAAATCTCAGGGAGTAAATTGTAATTATCCCTACACTTCCCTGATAACCTTGGTCCATAGCATCTTGCTAATGATAGAGTCCTTAAATCATTGTACAGTGGTTATAGTATCTCCACAATGTATAACTCTTATTCATGATGCTGTACCCTCATTACTTTCTTCATTTAATCTCTAGCATTAATTCTTATTACAAAAAAAAAAAAACCATTTAGATGACCAACCATGAAAATATTCCTCTTCTCGTGGAGGATTTATATTGACGGTGTACCTAATTAAAAGGGCAACTATCCCAATGCATCATTGAACTATACATCTGAACTATATATTTGATGCATATCGGTTCTTGAACTAAAAAAAAATGCCACAAAAATCATTTCCTTAATTTCTTCCCCAGTTCTCCAACTTACATTAGAGGGTAACCTGCAACGCCGTCCGGTCATGGTATATGATTCTTTCAAAATCCAAACAAATGAAAAGATCAAATGCATCGCACAACAGGAAAATGATTGAGACTTAGACAAATTTGAAATGAACAAAAAAATGTGAGCCTTTTGAGAGCCCAAACAACCAAACAATTAGAAAAGCAATAACCTGCTATGAAGCAAGAATCTTTCTATTCCCGGTCTAATTTACATTGGAGAAGAGGGGACCGGTGACTATGATGGAAATAGGGATGTCAATTTATACCCTTATTCATGGGTATCCTATTCTACCCTACTTGATAGGTATGTTTTTTTTTTTTTCAATTAGACGAGTTTGGGTCAGGTTTAGGTATTTTTTGTTTTTGTACCCTCCGGGTATGGGGAGAGTACAGGTTTAGGTGTCTACCTTCCCCGAACCCGGCCTTTACCTACTCGCCCATTATACATAGCTTATAAGTATATAAAATATTACATATATTATATATACATATCAAATTCTAGTCCTGTACAACCCAAATATATAATATAATTATAACCTAATAAACCATAAAATTCACAATTGTATGACTAGGCTACTTTGTTTTTTGTTATGTTGTATATTCAAGCATGTCATGTTTTCTTTAATTTCAATTTATATATTATGATCACTTGTCTTGATATTGCAGGCACAATACTTGACCTTACCTCGCCTCAATATGGGAAAGGTTTGGGTGAAGAAACCCTATTCATTGCGGGTGACAGGAAGAGTTTAGATAGGATTTTTATATTGCAGGTAGGATTTGAGAATCACCCAACTCTCTCCAAACCTGACCTGTTGGCATCTCTAGATGGAAGGAAAAGGGGAATGACGACGAAAGTGGTTCCTGACAAGCTCGATAATTTTGCTACAATTTGTGTCAAACCTCATTGATAGTCCCTAAAACTTTTTGTTTCTACCAATTTTGTCATATATTATGTATTTATGACACTTTTACCCTCTTCCTACATCATATGCTTCTATGCTTAATTGACATGTCAGCAAAATGTTTCATTTCATCACATAGCTGAAAAATTTTAATGCTAGTGGCAAATATGCACTTGTATCAAAATGTTATTGGTTGATTTAATTGTGGAAAAATATAGTGGACAATCTGCTTACAATGAAAACTATAATAAGCAATTTGCCCTTTTTGCCTTTAGTTCTCAACAAGTCTTAAAAGCGCCTCAATAATATATATTTTAAAGTATAAACAAAAAATTATGCAATTAAAATAATACAAACAATTATGTAAATAGAATCAGTCTTTGACAAACCCCAGCACCTGTTATGCAATTGATGTTCAAAGTTGATAGGGCGGTTCTCCGTAATTGGCAAACCTATCTCGGAGTCAAGTATTCTAACATACACATGGCGATGAAATTTTTTATAATTAATATTAAATTTTTAGATAATTTATTAATGATGAAAACTAAACTCTTAAAATCCCTTTTAAATAATTTTTTTTCTAAACTATAACATTAGTATAAATGAAGTCGAGATCATAATTCACTCGCTACGAGTGGTGGATTTCAATGTGGCTAATGTTTTAGAGATTTGTGAGGCTTCTACAAATCTAAGAATCAAATGCTATTATTTTCAAAATGTAAAAGGGCAAATCACCACTATAGTATTCATTATAGCTTTTTACAATAAATCCATCAACAATGTTTTTATTTGAGTGAAAATTTTCCATTAATATTTTCATTTGAGGAAAATAAGCTATTTTAATGACTAATGAAGAGAACATTCCACTCTTGTGGAATATGCCATTATATATGGTGATTCTGTGGCTTATTTAAAGGGGGAATGCATAATTCATCAATGAATTATATCATCTAATACACACCAAACTTCCTAAACTAAAAAAATAACACAAAAACCAGCTTCTTCCTCAATTTTTTAAAATCCCATTAGACTTCGAATTAATTTTGAGAAAATTTTGATGATCAAAGCAATGTTGGGGTCTGTAGAGTAATGCAAGCTCATAAATAACCCCTAAAGTCATAGGAACCAATTGTTATTATCTAAGTCGAATTTAAACATTAAATTAGCTAGTGGTCATGTGGTTAGTTGAAAGCCTAAATCAAATTGTTCAAAGTATGGGTTCTTTTGATGAATTAAAAACAATTTCAGGAAGTGAACAGCTCGAATATAAGGGCTGAGGAACCAAAAACTCATGTTATCCATGTCATTCGATAGTTGAAATGGTTAGAGAACTCTTTAACTTGAGGTGACAATTTTCCACATTGTGGTGTTGCTCATGACACATAGGGTGATGGCAGCCCACAGGAATGACAACAACATGGTCACTGGCTCCTGGTTGTAACTTGTAAAGCCCTGCTAGTCAACGACCTCCAGTGGCGGGAAAGAAAGATCAATCTTAGGTTTTGGGTGAGGCTTTGTTTGTGTCAAACTGCATCCCTAGTCCCTGAACCATTTCTTTTATAACAATTATGACACACAATATGTGTCTATGATATTTTTATTCTATTTCTTCCATGCATGCATGTCACTTTTATTGCCATTTCAACAAAATGTCCTATATCATCATACAACTGGACTATTTTAATGATAGTAATAGATGTCTGCTCATACGAAAATGTTAATGGTCAATTTAGTATGAAAAACTATAATATTGGATGATCTGGTTATGATGAAAACTGTATTAGGTAATTTGTCTCTTTTACCATTTTCAAAACTATGAGTGGAAAATGATTCTAAGTTGCTATTTTGTGGGTGTCTGAGCATAAAAGTAAAGCGTGGAGGCTATCTATCTATCTATCTATTTATCTATCTATCTATTATTATTATTATTATTATTATTATTATTCAAAGATATTGTATTAACCAGATCAAGAGATACACCTGGTTAAAAAAAGCGTAAAAAAATTCTATGTAAAGCCCATGGACACAAAGGAACCAATCTTGTGAAGTCCTTGCCTTGCCAAAAAATCAGCCTCTTATGTTTGTTGAGATTGATTGATTCCAGTGGCCAGGTTTTGAATAAGAGGTACTGCATATCTTAAGAAGAAATGTTAAAGCAGATTTGCTGGCCAAACAAGCAGATTTATGTACCTCCTTCAGCTAATTAATATAATCACTTAAAAGATCATTTATTGTCAAAATTTATCCTTTTTGTTTGGTTTACAATCAATGTTATTTAAAAATTAATATGCTCTATTTACTTAATAATTACTTGATTAATTTTTTTGGAGAAATAATTAATTTCTATGAATTTTGTTCCTTATCCAGCTTAAAAAACAAAAGTTTATAAAAGAATACTTGCATTTTCCATAATAATAATAATAATAATAATAATAATATGTTTTTTTATGTCTCTTAAAGTGTGTAGTTGTAATTAGTATACAAATTGAGTTAATAATCACTTATAATTACTTACTAATGATTTCTCCCAAATGCATGATCGTAAGTACTGCACCTTATATATGTTCTATTTGGTTGTTTGTTTGGTTTTCTTTGTATATTCGAGCATTGTAACCTATACCAGTACCAGTATCCACAGTTCCAAAATATTTGCCCCTTTTGATTTCTAGTAAATATTACTGATATTGTACAACATAAGCATATAAGACATTCTTATTAAATATTACCCTTTATCAATTAGTATAATCACGATAATATGCATTCATAAACATCACATAATAATTAGAAAGAATATGCATAATTAAAAAAAAGTGAGTGAATATGCATATCTTTACCATTATAGTGTATGTTAAAAAAAATGGGAATGATATATTTGTAAGAATATGTATACTTAAAAATGACAATTTTTTAAAAATATAAAAATATGAAGAGTGACATGTAGTTTGGATGAAGGAGCATCAAACTACCGTGTTTCTATAGCCATCTTAGTTTATCTGAATAAGACAGAATCTTATTCTTTGTTTTTAGATTAAAAAAAACGATTTTATTTTATCAATTGTAAACTATGTGATATCACTCAACTGTTTTGGTTAAAATCATATTTATTAACTTTAGGTGCAAACCCGCGGTTTTTGAGTCTTTTAACAGACAAAGCTAGCTAGTGTTTAATTCTTGAAGTCTGTAAATGATACATGCATGTGATATCACCTTTTTTTTTATTTAAGTTTAACATGTTTATTGTGCATGGAATATATATATATGTATGTGCATTTTTTTGACATATTTGTATTGTGGCGTACAAGCAGTATTAAATTTGCTAAAACTTGTATAATTTCGAGGGTCGAATTTGACTCAAATTTAAAATATTTATAGCACCTGTTATAGCTATATTATAAAATCCATGAGTTTTTCACTGTTCATCAACAATGATGACTCCTTTTTTTTTTCCTAGTGGATATTATTGACTATTTTTGAAGTTCGGTCCTCTTCTTTCAAGAAAATCGTGTTTTAGGGGCCTGTGTTGTAATTTTTTGAGGGCCCACCTATTATGGTTAAGTTGTGATTTCAATTTTTGAATTTCTACTTAGTTCAACCAATGTTATATTTTAGTCCCAAACATAATAGATAATAACTACTTAATTATATTTTTTCTATGTGCTCTTTTAGTCTTGAATTTTTTTTTTTGATTTTTTTTATATATTATCTTCTAAAGCAAAACATTTATTACCATCAATTATTAAATTTTAATACCTAAAGATTTTCCATTTTATCTCTTAGTCCCTGATTTTTTTTGGCCAATTTGTTTCTTTTTCTTTTAATATTTATTAATTAAGTTTTTTAGAATGAGTTATTTAGTTTAAAAGCTATATGGTTTAATAAAGTAATTATGTCCATAAATGTTAAAATTGAAAGCAAATTTTCCTAAATAAAATTTTCATCAATTTAAAATATTAGAATTTGAATTGATAGAAGGTGAAATTTTTTAGAGAATTTTTTTTAATGACGCAAAAAATATTCATCATTTCAAAGTATTTACATGTGTTATGTTTTGATGATAACTAATCATCTAAATGATAAGAATATGATATAAAGAACACCTAACTTAAAATTAAAATAAAATAAAATTATAATTTACTAGCATAAGTTTATGACTAAGAATTTTTTAGTTATTTAATACTTATATTTACTTTAATAATAAATTTAAGAAAAAATGCCGTTAAAAAATGCGGATAAAAAACAACCTCGTAGTTACTAAATATGAAAGGGTTTTTGACCAAAACGAAAAAGGAATGTAAATTTTACATATTCTGTCCCCCCACAAATATGATAATAAAGTGGGGGAATAAAGTAGAAATATGGATTCAACGAAAGTAACGGACGAGAAGAAAAATGAACAAGCATTTTTACATGGGAAGTTCCGGAATCCCTTTCGATGTGTGAGAGTAAGGGGACAGCCACAATGACAAAACTTAATATCTTCAATCATACATTTGTTGGGGCCTGTTCAAAATAGTATTATCACTGATCCCTAGTCGCTAGATCAGTGGCTGAGAGGGGACACTAACCTCTACACCAACTATAGTTTGATTCTCCACCTAGCTAAGGTGTTGGAAACATTGTGGGAATATCTAAAATTTAACTTTAATTCCTCCAATATTTTTTTTTAAAAAATGTCACATAAAGTTAATTTGGTTACATTTTAGATAAAAAAATTATTTTTTTTTTCTTACTTAAAATATTAATACATCTTCCCTTATATACTTGTAAAACATGCTCCTGAATACAAAAAGAAAACCTTCCCTTTCCTTGAGACAATAAAAAAATATTACAATAGTTGATTTGGTTATTTTTCAAACTTCAAACAAATGGAGATTCTATTGTGATAATAAAAAGTGTTATAGTAGCTAATATAAGTACTTATTAACAGTTTTATAAATTTGTGTTATTTTTTTGAAGTATTATGATGGTTATTTTGTGTTTTTATATTAAACTCTTAAATTGATGTTCCAAATTGAAACAGTATGGAAGTTGTGAGATCATTTACGAAATTTCTCCATATTCACTTAAATCACTTTGTTTCATAGAATCACCACTCCTAAGTCATTTTGCTTTCGATCTTTTATTCCAAACTATTCTTTACGACACAATTATAATATTTTTTTTTCATTTGAGTTATGCAAAATTAAAAATTTATGACATCGACATATTTTAGGTTTTGATATTGAAAAATATGGTCTTAAAGGCTCAGTTTTCTATATTGAATGTCATACCAATATTAGAATTACTGGAATAAAGTAAACTAGCTGAATAAAAGATGCCCTACAAGCAACTCTTTTAAACCATTTTTGTAAGAACAACATTTTAAACTCTTTTGAATATATCTAAGTAGGTGTATTTAAATATTAATTTAATTGTATATTATGTTGAATATGTCATAAAACTGATTATGGATGTAGATTTATTGAATTTTGGTGTTGTTATAGGTATATGGTATAAACCGAGAAACCCGAGAACCAGAACTGAGAAACCCAGAACCATGGTTCTGGTTTTGTTCGGTTCTCGGTTTTGGGTTGGGTAAAAAAATTTTGGAACCGAGGCCATTTTGGGTTGATTCGGTTCCACCATAAAACCGAACCAACCCGACCCATGCTCACCCCTACCCACCTATTATGGTTAAGTTGTGATTTCAATTTTTGAATTTCTACTGAGTTCAACCAATGTTATATTTTAGTCCCAAACATAATAGATAATAACTATTTAATTATATTCTTTCTATGTGCTCTTTTGGTCTTGAATTTTTTTTTTGATTTTTTTTATACATGATCTTCTAAAGCAAAACATTTATTACCATCAATTATTAAATTTTAATACCTAAAGATTTTCCTTTTTATCTCTTAGTCCCTGATTTTTTTTGGCCAATTTGTTTCTTTTTCTTTTAATATTTATTAATTAAGTTTCTCAGAATGAGTTATTTAGTTTAAAAGCTATTGGTTTAATAAAGTAATTATGTCCATAAATGTTAAAATTGAAAGCAAATTTTCCTAAATAAAATTTTCATCAATTTAAAATATTAGAATTTGAATTAATAGAAGGTGAAATTTTTTAGTGAATTTTTTTTAATGACACAAAAAATATTCATCATTTCAAAGCATCTAAATGATAAGAATATGATATAAAGAACACTTAACTTAAAATTAAAATAAAATAAAATTATAATTTACTAGCATAAGTTTATGACTAAGAATTTTTTAGTTGTTTAATACTTATATTTACTTTAATAATAAATTTAAGAAAAAATACCGTTAAAAAATGCGGATAAAAAACAACCTCGTAGTTACTAAATATGAAAGGGTTTTTGACCAAAACGAAAAAGGTTAGTTACATGGGAAGTTCCGGAATCCCTTTCGATGTGTGAGAGTAAGGGGACAGCCACAATGACAAAACTTAATATCTTCAATCATACATTTGTTGGGGCCTGTTCAAAATAGTATTATCACTGATCCCTAGTCGCTAGATCAGTGGCTGAGAGGGGACACTAACCTCTACACCAACTATAGTTTGATTCTCCACCTAGCTAAGGTGTTGGAAACATTGTGGGAATATCTAAAATTTAACTTTAATTCCTCCAATATTTTTTTTTAAAAAATGTCACATAAAGTTAATTTGGTTACATTTTAGATAAAAAAATTATTTTTTTTTCTTACTTAAAATATTAATACATCTTTTCTTATATACTTGTAAAACATGCTCCTGAATACAAAAAGAAAACCTTCCCATTTCTTGAGACAATCAAAAATATTACAATAGTTGGTTTGGTTATTTTTCAAACTTCAAACAAATGGACATTCTATTGTGATAATAAAAAGTGTTATAGTAGCTAACATAAGTACTTATTAACAATTTTATAAATTTATATAAATGATTTTGAGTAAAAAAAAAAATAGTACTGATTTTCCTATAGGTGTGATTAGTTATTACGGAGTTACCAATACAAAATATACGATAAAAAAAAATTATTGGCTCATAAACATCAGTTCTCATCATCACTATAAAGTGTATATAGAATAATAGAAAAAGAAGCTTGAGAAGACCTCATTCTCATAGCAAAAATATGTGCAATGTAAGAGAAGATGCATGGAATTTGGAACGACCATCTAGCTTGCCTTGGGCTTGGGCTGGAGAATCATTGATTTGTAATTTTGGGCGTCTCTGTCCCAACAAATTTCATTTCATTTTAGTACTTTTTTTTTTTGTTACGTCTAAGTTCTGGGAATTCTCATTCTTTATAAAATGTGGTAAAGTCCCGCATGGTACCTTAACTTTTATTATTATCCCAAATGAGTACCCTATCTAAACATTTGTCCTAGCGAGATACCTAATTTCTTGATGCGTGTTCCATTCAGATACTTTGTGTCGATTTAGTCGTTAAATTAGATGGAACATGTTAACCTACCACTAAATAATGCTAAAATAAATTTAAAATAATAACTTTAGTCATCAAAATTTTCCAATCACTAATTTTAACCCTTAAACTTTAACTAAAACTAATTATACTTTCCCTTACCCAAGCAGCCTCCCAAAACCTTAACCTCTCTCCTACTGCCATGGTAGAAGCTACTGATTGCCCTTGGAGCCACCTTGTGGGCATCGATTCTCTGCTGGAGTTGCCAACCTCTTATCTAGCGGTCACCATCAGTGATTTAGGCAATATGATCTAAAGATGCCTGCCCACCTCCTCCTCCGATTGTCACCATCTTTCGCCGACGCCTACCCTTCTTTTCCCAACTCAGACCACAATTTGCAGCCCTTTGCAACAGCCTCGATTCACCTCAATTCACAACGCTCTATAGCAGTCCACAATTGCAACACTCTGCAGTAGTTAAGAACACTGGTGTTGAGCTTCTTCGGCATCAGGTCTCACTCAGAATTGAGTCCAGCTAGGTTGGTGATTGAAGGGTAATTGGTGAGATCGGATGGTAATTGCACCGCTCAAACTACGCCAACTGATTTTCCTCATTCAATTGTGACAAAACCCAAGTTTCTTCCCCTATTCTTAGCCCAGTGGCACGGCAGCAGCAAGGGTAGGATGACAGTTGGGTGGTTGGGTGGTTGGCCTGTGGTGGAAGTTGAAGAGAGAGCCGAGAGAATCAGGTCAACAAGAGAAAGGGAGACTGACATTGGGAGAACATAATTGATTTTAGTTGTAATTTTAGGGTTTAGAATTAGTACTTGTAAAAGTTTAAGGTTCAAAGTTGTTACTTTGAATTTATTTTAATATTATTTAATACTACATCTTTAATTTCAATCTAATTTAATGGAAAAATTGACAGAAAGTATCTAATTGAGACGTGCTATATGAGTTTAGGTAGTTTAAGATGACAAATGTTAAGGTATGGTACCCATTTGAGACAAGAATAAAAGCTAAGGTACTATCGGTGGACTTTACTCTTATAAAATGATGCTCAATTTAAAAAAAAAAAAAAGAAGAAAGGAAACAGGTATGTTATTCCATCTCTGATAGTCTGATTAGTATTTGCCACATTGAAAACACTTTTCGGTACATCTTTTAAAAAAAGCCCAACACCAGCAGGTAAGTCAATCGAGTTCCAACTTTTATACAGCCTGGAACAGGCTACAAACTAAGAGCCAATAGTATATAAATGTAATAATCCTTTAAAAATATAATTTTTATAATATTATTAAATTTTGACAGAAATATCAAATTTGTTACTAATATTTTGGGTAGAGGGCAGATATGCCACTATTGTTTTTTTTTTTTTGCCCAATCTTCAACTCATGTCTTAAAATGAGCTGAATATGCCACTGCTGGTTAGAAAATAACAAAAAATTGTAAAAAAGGAAAAATTTTGAAATGTTGGGGTTATTATGCATTTTTCAAAACAAATCAGAATTTTTGATATTTTTGTCAAAAAAGGGTCTGATCTTTGCCATCACTCTTCAGCCTTCTCGCTGTTTTCATCACCAATGCCCCAGCCCCATTGCCGCCATTCTTTTATCTCTACTATTTAATCTCCCGGCTAGTATTTGAGAGAGAGAGAGTCTAATTGCAAAAAAATTTTAAAATTTGTTAAAAATTGCATTATCAGTAAAAAAATTCGAAACTTGTTATTTTTAACGTTTTTCATTAGCTTTTTAACATTTTCCGTTAGCTTTTTAATGGTCAGTGGCATATCTACTATTAATTTAAAACTGTAGTGACATATCCACTTCCAACCCAAAACATTAGTGATAAATTTGATATTTCTGGCTTAAATTTTTATGAATTGTTCTTTTTAATGCCTAAAAGTATAAAAATTTAAGAACATCATGAAGATTTACTTTTAAATGGATCATTACATATACATAGTATTGACGTTCAAATAAATTTAATTCCAATTAAAAAAGATATAAATATAAAAATAAGTCATTTTTGAGTAAGTTGACTTAAGTTAAAATAAATTGGCTAAGATTTTTTAGAGGGATAAGCATGAGCTAGATTGGTTTGGCAATAAATCAACTCTATAATTTTAATGAAATTATTTGAAAATTTGATGTTTACATGTTTCAGATGATTGATTTAGGAGTAGAATATAACATTCTTGAAGTTATTTGGATTGAGATGTTTTGTAGAAATTGCATTTTGAAGTTAAGTATTGTGTTTTAATTGTTTACAATTGTTTTGGATAAAATTGTTGTCTCATAGAAGATTATGAAAACCCAGTCATACTAAATCAATCTGAACCACTTTTTGTGCGGTTCAGGTTTCTACCAGCTTTTAGGTTATGTAGGTAAGGTTAGATAGTAAATTGGGGAACCTGATCAATGATCCAGGTAAGGTCGAGTTGATTTAAAAGTAAGTTATACCCCTAATTATTAAGGTTGTCTGAGCCCAATGTGTTGCAAGCCCGAAGTTTGGGTTAGACCAACATCTTCCATCACATGTTATGAGATATAGATCTTAAACACTTCCCCATAAAAGTCAATAATGGAGAGGTTACAGTTTCTAGATGAACAAGTAGTAAGGGACATGCTCCCCATTTATCAGGTTTTGAGTTAAGAGTACATCACATGCATTCTTGAACACTTCACCACTAATTATTTCATCAACTCCTAAAATTGTCTATGTTGTGCACAAAACGTACAATAATATAAAAAGAATTATTATATTTTTTTTCAATAATATGTTTTTCAACCTCTGAGTCTAAATATAAAAAATAAAATAAAAATAGTTGCATTCTCCAAAAGAAAAAAAAAACCGCATACAGATGTATAATCCAAATCTCTCTTCATTACCGGCCCAACGGAAATCTCCATGAATCTTCTTGAATCACTTGACAAGTTACTTGTCACTGAACCGGAGGCTTTGGTTTGCAGTGAGCTAGCCTTTCTCCGACGAAGAAAGAAGTTTGAAAAGTCAAAAGTCTAGTACTGTTGTTTGTTCACTTCTATAATTTTAAGGAAACTACAAGGAATGGTCGTTGTCTGGCTACCTGTAACCTGGAATTGAATTCGAATCTCTTGTTCCTTGAGGACATGTGATTGCGATGGTTAAGAATGGGATTCGGATACTATTGAGATGGACTTGATTTTTTTTCTTTTTTTACTAATAGGCCCCACACGAAACTTCCTGGTGTTGGTGCTGCTATCGGTTATCATTTGGTTATTTCAGTTTCGATGGAAACTGAGTAGTAAAAAAAATTTTATTTTTTGTCTTAAAGTTAAAAATTGAATATATTAAATAAGGATAGAAAATTGAAATGAATGAAAATTGAAAAAAAAAATTCAAATTTTCGATTGACATTTCAATTTCAGGCATAATTGCCCTAATCTATATAAAAATAAATTTTTAGAATTTAGGCCTATCAATGTATAAATAAATTTGGGAATTAGGGTATTTCCCTTTCTCTCTCTTCAATCAAGGTCCATTCATAAAATAGTCCAATAAGTTATATATTTCGATCATTTTAGTCACTAAAATTTATGAAATACTTGATTGAACTGAAAAAATTTGGTTACTCAGTTATAATAAAAAATTGATCATCCAATTCATCTTGATAATTAAAAACTGAAAAAAAAAATTATTCAATTTTTTTACTTATAACCAAATAGTTGCTAAGCCCCATGTGCAATCTCACTTTTTTTTTTTTAGTACACAAAAGCATATAGACAAGGATTAAGGGAAAAGAGATTATGCATAATCATGAGTTAGAGAAACACACTTACAACTTGACAAGGCACCATAACCATTAAGCAGTGATCAAACTTCTCCATCTCAATTGATGCATGAGCCCACATGCACTCTTTATCAACTAGAAGAGATACATATTGCCTCCGCAAAGATTGCAAAAGAGAGTTATTGGCTAATATAGCACTAGAGCTTTGTACTTGGACAAGCCGACCTTCTAGTTTTTCAATCTCCTAACGTAGATTTTCAATTGATGACTTGCTCCATTCACGAAGATGAGGGACCAATTGAGAACACTTGGAAGCTATTTGAAATATTTTAGATCCTTGGATCTTTTGAGTCCACAAAGATTTCACAATTTCTTTACATTGTGGATAATGCAACCAAATATCTCAAACCTTATAGGGCGATGATGAAAAACTGTCAATGAAGAAAAGTCCAAAAATTCACTAGCTTCATATTCGGCGCAAGCTGGAACCACACATCATTACAATAGGCTATATCAAGTACTTCATAAACAACCTTCTCACTTTCAATCCTAAAGTTTTATGTACACAATGGGCATGTCAATCTTACAATTTTAGTATCATATTAAAGAAGCCCTAAACCTTGTTACGTGCCTCAAATTAGTCCTTAAAAAATGAAATTGGGACAGGGTGACCAAGACACCCTAAAGCGGGTTAATTCCAGCCAGCCCCACACTACTACACTACTCCACACAGCCTGTCAATGAATTAAATCAGCCCAATCTGTTAAAAGATTCGAGGATTCCAATTTTTGTTGACCATGCACATGGACCCCTAAGATACAAAGAATATTAACCTGCCTACTTAATTATAAATTAGATTAGAGAATGGCAAGATGCAAAAATTAATTATAGGGAAGTGGTATTATGGCTTGCAACTTATTAATAGAAACAGGTTGTCTCCATTATTAAGAGTAAATTGCATAAATGGTCCCTAATCTTTAGTCATTGTTTCCTTTTAGTCCCTAACTTATTGAATGTTCTATTTTGGTCCTAAACCTATTAAAATTGTTTCATTTTGGTCCATCACAAGATAAAATTCATTAACTTAGAAAAATTACATGATAGAAAATTTTAAAATTTTAATTTAAATATTCGATAACTGTCCAACAAATTTAAACAGTTTAATATTTTTTTTACAATAAATAGATAATTTAAATTAGTAATTTTTTATTTCTAAATGAAATAAGTTTAATTTACAGTGAGAAAAAAATTAGTTTGCTTCTTTTGGGTAAAATCCATCTACAGTCCCTTAACTTTTACGTTTATCCTATTGTGGTCATTTACCTCTCAAAGTACCTATTAAGGTCCCTTAACTTATAAATCGTATCCAATCCCAGTCCCTGCAGTCAATTGGACCGTTACCTAGAATGGAAAATGATGATGTGGCACATTCTTAGCCCATAAAGCCATGTGACTTCCTGTTTAAGTAAAATGAATGACCTTTTCGCATGATAATGAAAATTTAGACCCAAACAAACAAACACATAATCTTTGAGAGTTTGAAACACAAATAATCCAAACTCCATCACCTTCCACAATTCTTGTGAACAACCGGATATCCGTCGGGCCACGAATCCAAGTAGAACCAGTCCTTCAACACTGGAATATCTAAATTCGATCAAATTCGAGCAACTCCAAGCAAATATGAGAAAATCCAAGCAAATCCAAGAACTCTATATTATCAATCTATTTTGAGAACCGACACAAATGGAGAATGACTGACAAAGGCACAGGTTTGAACACTAGCGATTGACGGAGATGAAGAGAATCAGATCCGAATACAATCCCTAAACAAAAAAAAAAAACCCACGAACAAAACCAAATCTAAGAATTGGAATCAACCAAGCAAAATCCCAAATTCAATTTTGTAAAAATTGAACTATAACCCCAGAAAATGAAGAACATCGATCTCTTAGATCTCTGGACAAATAGGTGGCAAGTTCCCAATTTCAAAAATTGGTGTAAACAATTCACTGTTTTGCAGAATCGCCGGCGTGAGTTGCTGTTGTTCTCTCCTTCATTCGTGAAATCAAGCCTATTTCTGTCTTTCGTGTGAAATTGAACCATGCAAGCTTTGGGTCATGTAAGTCGAGTCTCCATTTTATTGAATCGTCTAAGTCAGGTGAAGATGCTTTCGTGCGAAATCGAGGAGGTGAAATGGTGGAGAAAACTAAGGAGGCGAGCGAATCGGCCATAAAACGAGGTAAGGCGGAGAATAGATGGGTAGTGGAAAAGGCCATGAGAGGAGGGAGGAGGGAGGAGACAGAAAAAAGGGAAAAGGTGGAAAGAAGGGAGAGGAGGGTGATAGGGAGGAAAGAGAAGGGCGAAGGATGACCAAATCGAAGCACGGAGAAGGAGGATTGAGGCGGGTGGGGTGACGCTGGAGAAGGAGTCGGGTGGTGAAATCGAAGGATGGAAAAGGAGTACCGAGGGGGGAATTGCCGGGTGATGTCGAATGGATCTCCTTTTCACTAGCGAATGCATCTCCTCTATGCTGGCGACATCAGGCGATGCTGAGAATGGCCAAAATCCATAATTGGCCCTTGAACTCGACTAAAACGAACACAGCCCCTTGGATGCCAACTCGGTATACATAACCCCTCGAACTCGGTGAAACAGAACACTTAAGCCCTTCCGTCAGCTGCTGTTAGTCAAGTGTGACAATGTGACTTAATTTCGTAAAGGAAGTCTTCAGTTCTGGACATTTTGAGTTGTTTGGGACATAAATGATAATAAAGTTAAAGTAAAGTGATCTCTTAAAATTTTAACAAGAAACATCAAATATAAAAACCCTACTATTCGTCCTCCTATATTCGCCACTTGAAATCACAAATCTGATCTACCTGAAGAAAACAAAAAAAAACAAAAGATATCAGAATTCAATAGCAGATGTGAAAGCCGTTGTGTCTCCAGGTGCTTCGATTATTGCATTGAAGTGATCGCTGTCGTGGGTAAAGCTCTCTTCAATTTGTAGCACTTATGCATCTTTCCTCGTCTATGCCATTGCCAGAGTTTGTGAAACCTTTCTTCAATCTACTGTTGCTTCATTCTAGAATCCCTCCGAATCATGAATCCTTACTATTTCACCCTCTTTTTCATGTTGTTGTGACCTGTTCTTGTGCTTGTAAACGTTTGGAATGTGTTTAGCTTGAGGATTCTGTATGTGTAAGATACAATAGGAAGCCATTGCAAAGATTACAACTTTAGTAGATGCACAGAGCCAATCTAGTATTCGTTCTCTGATCTTCATTTTCTGCGGCATATTCTTTTCTGTCTCTAGCTTTCTGTAGCCTTTGTTATTAAATGGACTAATTTCAAAAATTGACAATTGAGATGTTTTGGTGAACTATTTTTGTTAGAAGCCTCAACAGCATTGCCTGATGTCAATTATCTGTTTGTTGAAGAAGATGCACAAGACTTATTAATTAGCAATTGAAAGCTGCAGCTCCTATCGACCAAACTACAGAGGCTTCTTAGATAGGTTAATAAAGTGTTGTAGTTAGGACTGGGCATTCGGTTAATTCGACTTTGACCGAACCGAATTAGTCGATTTTCGGTTTTTACCTATTATAAACCGAATTAACCGAATACACTAAGAAAACCGAATAAACTGAAACCGAAATTTCTCGGTTCAGTTCGACTCAAACCGAAATAACCGACTTGAAATGTATATGAAATTATCATATGTATAAGAATTAACTAAAGTAAAATATTCTACAAATATATAGATAAATGGGTTTGTGTCTTAATGCAACATTTTTTGTGATAATTCATTGCGAAATATATTATCAAGTAATGCTGAGATTAAGTCTTTTTTTTTTTTATCTTTGCCAAGATGCTGAGATTAAGTAGCAAATGTTGACTATATATGTATTTGTTCTAGCAACGAAGAGTTAATTAAAGAACTAACTAAACTAAATGTAAAAATTAAATAAAAGAGATATCAAAATTAGCAGAATGTAACAGGTAGATAATTAGACAAAATATTTGTTGCTCTAAAGAGAATTGTAACATTGCCATAATAATCAACAGAAGACCAACCACCAATTGAGTAAAATAAAGAAACAGAAGTCCCCAATCACACATCGCACACTACCCTTAGGCAACCCATACTAATGAGCAGATTAACCGCAGAAGCTATTTTTACATATATTCGCTGCTGTATGTAATAATTAACAGGAACTACCCAAGCTAACCAAGCTGCACCATACTTGATTTCTGCTATGTTTGTGCTGCTCAAAACAAGTTACAAATAAAGACCACTTGAAGTTCAGATAGGTCCAATCCATTAGACTGGATCCCTGTCCCTGTCTGCTCCCTTTCTCCCAGTAAGGTTCAACTCGCAACCTGGCAATACAGAAAACATATAAGAACCATGAAAGGTGCAGAACTCGTTACACCATTATAAAAATGCAGCAGCTTCAAAGCCATTCAACTTTCTATCCCAGTGAAAGACATGATGACAAGATGAAAGATATCTACAGTTGAAAATGTAGACGTTCTGATGTAAAAGCGTGATCATTATGCTTATGAAGTGAATCACACCTCGATTGGCAGTATGGGAAACGAAACAAATTTGCATGATCATCCATATAGCTCTCCCAGTCCAACTGGAAGAATGAACATATTAGTTCGGGAGCTAATAACTCAATACACAAAGGTTTGGCAAAGCGCTATCGCTTCGCATTGAAAAGGGGTTGTAACTCCACTACACATGATACGAACTATGTTTACTAGATTAATCACCCAAGAAAACAGAAGGAAACAAAGTATGAAAAGTGGAGATGCTAAGTGACAATCCCACAAGTTTACATAATATTTATGCTTCTTTCGATGAAGATGGAATCCTAGAATCAAAGAAGAAGAAGTTGGCCAAGCTTTACCCAATTCCTCTTTGAACAAGATATGTCTTAACCTTCAATCCAAATTATTGTGCATCATACAAATAGTCATAAATGTAACAAACAATATCAATTGAAAGAGATCTCAAGTATAAAATAAATAACTTAAAGTATAAAATAAATACCCATACTTTCATAAAAAAAATATTTATACTTGCATTTTTTAATGTCTTTCCAACTATTAATTACTGAAGCCCCAAACTCATACCAGAAATATCTGGAAAAAAAAAATCATCATAAGTGTAAATGTATGAAGCCAAACAAAATGTAAACTTATAATGGAAGTATGAATAATACCAGACTCAAGCTTTTCAAGCTCCTCCAAGTCCTCTTCCACATTGATACGTTGAGTCCTCCTAAGCCAATCTTGAGTACAAATAAGTGTCTGCACCGTCTTAGGAGTTAGGGAGCTCCTAAAAGGATCAAGGACTCGACCACCCGTACTAAATGCAGACTCCGATGCCACAGTAGAAATAGGAGTAGCTAGTATATCACGGGCCATAGCTCCAATTACAGGATAACGGTGACAATTCATCTTCCGTCACATTAACACATCAAAATTTGGAGAAACTGTTTCTCTTGGTTTAGCGAGATACCTTTCCAGTTCTGTTTTATTTTCTACACTTCCAGTGGCATGTTCAAACTTCCTCAATCTTTCTTCTGTGACTGTGTACTTTCTTTTCCTTTGACTTCCCAACTCAATTGACACTTGGGTTCTCAAAGATGACTCACCAGATTCGGGCTGAATAATTCTCTTATAATCATCAAACAACTATTGGGTAGCATCTCTTACTTTTCTTTTCAATGTTGCTCCAACATTCTCACTTCCCACATACATATCCTCCAATGCAAACTCAACATAGGTTAGTTTATATTGAGGATCAAAAATAATTGCAATATAAATTAACACGTTCATTTTCTCAACATTTCCCCAATATTTTTCATACTTTGCTTTCATTCTCTTGGCCATTAAAGCAAATGTCTCATTCTTATGACTTTGCCATTGTTACAACAACCCTTCAACTTCATAAATTTCATGGAAAAACCTATTGGAAGTCACATATAAAGAACCAGATATCCTATAAGTAAGCTCATAAAAGTTCTCAAGAAAACATACTAGTGACCTAACATTATTCCAATCCTCTTCCGTAGGAACTCCATGATTGGATTCAAGCTCACTCATAAATACTATATCTTGCCCACCAAATCTTTCAAAGGCTCCCTCAAATTTTTGTGTTGTTTCTAACATCATGTAAGTCGAGTTCTATCTCGTACTCACATCAAGGCACAACAAGGCCTTGCTTTCAATTTCTTCCATTTGAACACAATTTTTGAAAATTGACAATCTAGTAGGGGATTGTCTAACAAACCTCACTGCATCTCTTACTCGAGCAACAGATGTATTAAATTCTTTCAAGCCATCAGTAACAACCAAATTCACAATATGTGCAATACATCTCATATGCAGGTGTTTAGATCCAACAATTCCACTCTTCCAATTAAGAATTTGCCTTCTCAAATAATCAACAGCAAGATCATTGGAACTATCATTATCAACAGTGATGGTTAAAATCCAATACAGTTCCCAATCACGCAAACAATTCTCCACAACCATACCAATATCAAGACCTCTATGACTAGTAATGGGACAAAAATTCAAGATTTTTTTCTGCAATATCCAATTGTCATCTATGTAGTGAGCAGTAAGACACAAATAGTTGACCCTTTGTATATAAGTCCAAGTATCTGTGGTGAGAGAAACCCTCTGACAACTAGCCTTGAAATAATTCTTCAACCTAGTTCTTTCATCAGAATAAAGGGAAAAACAATCCCTAGCAATAGTATACCGAGAAGGAATGCGAAACCTAGGGCATGCAATAGACATCATATGCTTAAACCCTTCATTCTCCACAAATTTAAATGGCAGTTCATCCACAATAATCATGAAAGTCAAAGTCTTCCTAATGGCATCCTCATCAAACCTCCAACAACCAAGAACCCCTTCCCCATCATTATTTGCAGCATAAAGATGAGTTTGTGCTGATTTTACCTCCAGATTTTTCTCACATTTTGAAATATGAGCCTGTGCTGAACTTGTCCCATTGTTTCTTGGATTAGCAGCATATTCTTTGCCACAATTCTTACACTTGCATTTTTGGTCGCCATCGACTGTGACAAATTTAGTGAAGTGCTTCCAAACAGATGATCTAGGATTCATTGCTTTCCTTTTTGCTACTTGCTTCTTTGCATGGACTTTTGAGGATTTTGAAGAGGACGGAGCAACCGTGGGAAAAGTATCCTCATTTGGAGAGTGAGAAGGACTATAAGCCGGTGATCTTGAACTTTCTTCTTCAGGATCCAAATTAGTAACCTCAATTGTCATCTGCAAATGAGTAAATAATCAGTGATTGAGTAAATAATGTTATTAACAATCATTAAAAATTTTAAAACCTTACATTGCCTGATTGTTTTGTTGAAGCCGTCTTGAACAATTAATTTAACACCTCAAATAACTTTCAAACACTGCAGCAAAAATAAAAATTAACTTCAGTTGCTTTTTTTTTTTATTAAAAAAAAGATAGAAATAATATTATTAACAAAGATAAGTACAAAGAAGAATCATAAAAAGTAAACACGACTCAAGCCTACCAACAAGAATGGCAAAACTAAAAGACTTAAGTAAAAAAACAACAAGGAAAAACTACGCCACTGGAAACTAAAAAATTTCAGTAGGTTTTACTCCCAAAATTCATGTAATTTAGCACTTAAATTAGCTTAGTTCCAATAAAAAGGATAAGCCTTGGTGTTGATAAGTCTACTTGGCGTGGAACTAAAGGGTTTGTTTAGATTGGAGCTGAAGTTTTGAATTGCCAATTCCAACCACAAAAACGATGGCCGGCTGGACCTAAATTAGACTGCAACTCTTCACATTCTGATAATATTCTCTGCTTACTTACGTAACTTACCTACATTTCTTTGATCAAGACATTAGACAATAAATCTATGCAAGAATTAATAGGATAGCTCATTGAGCTATTTCCAAGACTAATACTCCTAAATTTGGTTATAGCTCAATACAGACTGTAACTCTAAAAGCATGATTTGGCACTAGCTCACAGAAGCATCAAAATATCAAACAATGAGAGGATTCCAGAAACAAATCAGTTCCTCACTTGAATTAAAAATAAACAATGACTAAGCTGGGGACATAGCATCCAATATCCTACAGCCTATTTCTAAAATACAAAGTTAAAAATCAAACGAAAAAAAAAAAAAACAAATACTAAGCTGGGGACGTAGCATCCAATATCCTACAGCTTCGATGCCCAAAAACTCCAACCATATCAGAACAATAAAAGAAGTATGACAAGAGGAAATGTTAAGCAATCACAGTCATAGAGGAAAACAAGAAGAGAAAGCATTGAAGACGAAGATTCAAGCACACATAATAGATATCTTAAAAATAAACTTTAAAGGAATGGATTTAGAATACCAATGTGCAATGTCGATCAGCCTTCTCCTCAACGTCTAGTCCTCCTCCACAATGTCAGCAGCGGCCGGCGACAATCAGAATCAGGTACCCTCTCAACCAGCAAGGTGTTTCGTCTGTTTGCGAATCGCGATTCAGTTTATGTGGTGCGAGACGAGGTGCCGGAGCGGCGAAAGAGGATCAGTGGCTGTGAGCCTGCGGCTAGTGGCATCAAGCAGGGGGAAAACGTTCCAGGGATGGCGGCCGCCGGCGGGAGACGTCAGTTTCGCCTCAGCGACGAAGCCTGTTCGCGAATCGCGATTCGGTGGCCAAGAAGCCAAGAAGAAGAGTGGGCAGGGGCAGGGCACGGCTGAGTCGCTGAAGAAGAGTAGTGCCGTTTTGCGATTTGGGTTGGAGACTTGGAGTTGGAGTTGCCATGTTTCAGAAGCCAAGAAGAAGTTGAGAAGCGAATTGGGTCAAAAGCTGATTTGGGTTAGACTTGTTGGGCCATATTTTTGGGCTGAAAACAACTGAACAATGAGCATTAGCATACCAGAACCAGTATGTTAGCAGGTTAGAAGCCCAAAAAAAAAAAAAATCGGTTAATTCGGTTACCGAATTAACCGACCCTTCAAACTGAAAACGAACCGAAATCGATTTTTAACAATTCGGTTTTAACTGAAACCGAACCGGAAAACCGAAATAACCAAATCGAAAAACTGAATCAATTCGGTTCTTCGGTTTTTTCGGTTTCGGTCAAATTGTGCACACCCCTAGTTGCAGTAGATTGAACCAGCTTCTAAATGGATCAACCATGCTATAGCAGCCATGCTACCTTTCAAATAAAGTGTTATTTCTTTTTCTCGTTTGCTTGGACATGGTATATAGATAACAACTTGACTTTCACATATTGTCTTCTTTACTCTTTATTCAAAAGACTCATGTAAGAGTTGGGAAAAAACAACAGATATTAGAAAATAGTAATTTATGCTTTCACCAATTATTTTACAGATTCTTCAATATCATGATCAATAATTGATTGTGCTTATATTGATAGGTTGGAACGACAATAGTAAGGAGAGGATTTTGGAAGGTGAAGTTGGATTTTTAAGACAGCTTTGTATTGCCTTACCAATGTTATCCTGGTTCATATACCTGCTGCAAGTTAGATTGCTGTGAACATCTAGAGCTGTAACATGAATAAGAACCATTGGCAGAACCTAGAAGAATGGAGCCCAGAGAGGTTTCTTGATGGAAAATATGATGCCCAAGATTTGCACAAAATGATGGCATTTGGGGCTCAAAGAATAGTGCCACTGTATGATTCTGGCTAAAAAAAATGTTTTATGCGAAGGAATAAAGTGATAGATTGTGTGTTTTTGTACTATAAATGGGATAAAATAGTGAACCAATTGTATATGCACCATATTGTGTAATGAAAGTGGGTTATTTGATGCCATATATCATTTCTTTTGTGCATTATGTCTGTCAAAAGTTAACTGTGCAAGAGTTTCGACCCTACTAAGCACACAAGTCAGCCTACAAGTTGGCTAAATATCCTGCAAAAAATTGGTTCAAGTTTGGCTATACACATTATTCCTAAACCAAGATCAAGTTAAAGTGTCACCACAAACACAGCATAAACCCATTCAGCAAGTGTCTAAAACTGATTTTAGCTTCAAATCTGGTTACTTGAAGTTGAATAGTAAAAATGGAAAATTGAACTTATCTAGCAAGGTTAAGATTCCAACACATTTCAAATACAGTTTCAAGGCTACAAACAAGGTATAAGGTCAGAACAATGTTTCTAGCAAAAAGTCAACCTTAGGGTCAAACCTTGCAATTAGATGTGAAATATACTGCAAATTTTATCTGTGAAAATCAAATGTTAGATTTCTTGCTAAATTTTCCAGCAAAGTATTTCTTCTTGTTAAAATGGAACTAGAACCACAAGGCTGGTACTCTGCAGGCTTGGAAAACTGAACCAGAACTTGTAGGCATGGAAATAAAATGAACACAATGTGCCAAACTAGTTAGTTATTATTAGAAACAAGATCTGAAAGATATTTCTTATATACTCAATATCACAAATCAGGTTTTTGACAATATAAAGTGCAGCATGAACTTGTTTATGCTCCAGAAATTCCAAGCTATTTTTCAAAGGCTAATTTGATACAAAAGATTTAAACACAAGTCTGAAGAACACATGACCTTACTAATAGCAATATCATTAAAGTTTTAATTTGCTGCAAAATTCATTTCTAGCACAACAGTATCCTATTTCCAAAATCCACAGAGTTTAGTGCTCTGGTATGTGTAAAAAATAGTAATGTGGGTACAATTCCTTCTTTTTTTCCACAAAATATCTTGGTTAATTGTTGCAGTAGCCTTGATATGTATCACCAGAAATGATCAAAATGTCCAGTTCGTTGGCCGTGTAGGCTGTAATATAGCAGCATTTATGTTAGAATACAAAACACATATTGATTAAAGTTTGATTAAGCCTTAGAAACCTAAAAATGATTAGAAAAATAAAGCTAAAAGCAAGAATTAGATCATAACCCTATGAGTGAATGTCGAACTCAAACCAGCAGATTTTGTACATCACTTAAGCTTATAGATCCCCTTGATCCATTCATAGCATGCGATGTTTGACCTTGTGAAGCTATTGCTCTTTTTCTCCCCCTAACTGATTTCAATTTTGGTATGCTAGCATTAACATATTCAACATTTGGTTGTTCCTACCACAAAAAAATATCAGTAAATAAAATGAAAACTAGAAAATGTTCTATGAAAAAAAAAACATGGCAAAGCACTTCGCTCACAACTTCAGGTTGACTAAGACTAGAAGGTTTGTGCTCAGAGCTTCTGCAAATGTTATAGTGCATTGTTCTACCATGCCTAGACATTTTCGTTTTTCCTTTAATAGGCTAATTTCTTCTTCTTTTCCTTGTAGTTTGTGGTCTTCCAGGCATGGCCTTCAGCAGAAGAGGTAAAATAATTCCTTGTCCACTTTCTTCCCAGAATTCTTCACCAGACATTGGTGCAATTGAGTTTCTATATGATTTTAAAAACTTGTTTTTCTTGTACCAGTGAGCTGTGTAATTCTTTGAGTCATCTCTTGCTTGCCTAATAGCAGCAATGGCATGTAAGCATGGAATTCCAGAAATATCTCATTCTCTACAGCTACATGTTTTCAAAGTTAAATCCACAGCATATTGAGATTTTCCTAACTTAATCTCATATCCATTGGCACCATTTGGGCAAACCTTCCACTTGTGGCTATTCTCAGTGTTATGAGTAAGTATGTCAACAATTCCAAACCCAATATCACAAATCCATTTACTCACAAATAGCCTCCTCAAGATAAATCTTTGCATTACATATTCCCTGATCTCCTCAAGCATTGAAATAATAGGTTTGCGTCTTGCCCCAACCAACACAAAGTTAAATGCCTCACATGTGTTGTTGTCCACACTATCACATTGAGCAACATAAGAAAAATATGTCTTACACCAGCACTTTGGGTTTACACGTGTAACTACTTTTTTAGCTCTAGGTTTCAACCTCTTTAATTCATCCAACTTCCTCTTCAATGTTGGTTCATTAGGTGCTTTGGCACAGGCATAGAAAGTTAGCTTTAAGTCCTCACCCCTAAACCTCTTGTACCAATTTGTGTATATGTGTCTTGCACATAGCCTGTGTTCTGCTCTTGGAAATAATTCCGAAACTGCATTTAAAAGACCCTATAAATAACAGAGACCTAAAGTTAGTTAAGATGCTAAACACAAAATTATTAATAAAAATTAATACATAATTTTAAAATAAAAATTGTACCTTTTGTTGTCTGACATAAATGTCAACCCACTGCCATAGCCATCTATACTCTTAGTACCTACGTCATTCTTTAAGTGTTCTAAGAACCACATCCATGATGCGGTATTTTCACTTTCAACCATACCCCATGCGATTGGATACATTTGGTTGTTAGCATCTTTTCCAATTGCAATCAGTAGTTGTCCTTTAACCATGCCTTTAAGAAAGCACCCATTTATCCCTATAAATGGCCGACAACCTTCTAAAAATCCATTCTTGAGAGGAGATAGACAAACATACATCCGTTTAAACACTGGTGGACAACCTGCTCCTTTGTGTGTGACTTCAATGTCAACATTGCTCCCAGGATTTGCTTTTACAAGTGCCTTTGCATAATCATATAATTTTGCATACTCATGCGTCACATCCCTTTCTAATTTCTTCTTTGCCTGAGCCTTTGCTCTTTTGCACTGGTTGCTTGAAACAATAATTCCAAGTAGCTCTCTGATCGAGCATTGTAGATAAGCTGATTTGATTCCAGGATGCTCAGCAATGAACATTTCGAAGGTCTTTGAAATCCAAGGGGCTGTTGTTCTTGAAATCTTAAAAACCCTCTCACAAAGATGAATGTTTTCATACTTCTTCACTATGAAATACACCTGTCCATCCAAATACTCCTTTGATGCAAACAAGTTCCAAGGGCAACCTTCAACCTTGCACTTCACCCTCACTCTTGATGGCTCATTTTTCACATAATCATAGTCACGTTTCTCAGCAACACAATATTTTAATAAAGCCTCCTTAAACTTAGTATGATTACGAAAAACCAAGCCAACAAAAAAACACACAGTTTTTGATGTTGGATCATACCTTTCAAATTGTCTTCTCCTCCTTTTCACAACTTTAATTCCATCTTCATCAATATCTGAATGTAAACTTCCAATGTCCGAGTTATCGAATTCCTCATGGAACTGAACATTATTTGTGCCATTAGGATTTAGGTTTGTGACATAATCTTCCCATCTACCAACAGCATTTTGTAGGTCGAAATAATTATTAACATAGTGTATTGTATCTGTAAGTTCCTCATCAGCATTCGGTAAAATGGCATCAGCAATGCCATTTGGCTCTTGCTCGAGTTCAACATGTAAATCTTCACATTCTTCTTCACTATCATCACAACTGTAATTGCTCAATTCTTCACTATCCCCACTCTCTCCCAACTCAGTGTTATTAACTTGCTTCTTAAGCACCTTTTTAGAAGTTAGGTTGCACTCATCGAAGCAAACACTAACTCCATCTTCACCAGCCCCATTTAATTGACCATGTGTTATTCCAATTTCGCCTTCCCCATGTGTGTAAACTCCATCACTTACGGGCACTTTTACTGAAGCCTTATTTCCTTTACTCCCCTTTTCTGTGTATTCTACATATATTTCAATACCACCCTTAATGTCACAATCTAGCATGTCTCGTATTGTGTTGTCATCATGTAATATTCTTAAGCCCTCACTAAGTGATGATCCTAGCACCCTATAATAAATGGCCTTGATATGTGTACTGTCATACCCTATCTCTTTCAAAATGTCCAGCAAGCACCAATATCCCACCATGTCTTCATCAAATTTTTTCACAATAACTTGATAATCAACATATGTTACCTCTGGTTTCCTCAATAACACCCCACTATAAAATATGTATGTGCTGAATTCCACCATCTGCATAATTGCAATAATATATATAACTCATTCTTGAACAAACCAGGTTACAATCACATAATCAGTAAACATTTGTATCAAATTTGGATTGCAACGATAATAACCAATTTCTCAGCAAAGCATGTTAAAAATTGTTAAATTCTGTTCATTGTAAAATTCACTTTTGATTGCATAAATTCCTAAAATGCTTTATATGCACTTGTGTAGCATTAGACATGTTCATTACAGAGACATTATTTTACCTTTGGCACAGGCTTTTGGTTGTCTTTGTCTACTTCTTTCTAGGAATTGGCTTTTGGTTGCCTTTGTCTGTTTCTTAGTAGGAATCGATTTTTTTGGAATCTTTACTTTGGTCTAGCCATTTTATCCCTAATCAAGTTTTGATTTATTTTCTCTCTTATTTTTTACTATATTGTTGATACGAAGCTAGACGCGAAACAAGCAAAACTGAGATCATTTTCCCTCCACCATCGATTTTTTGCCTAGCTTTTACGATTAAATACTTAATAGATCATTTTATCTCAATTCTGTTGTCATTTAAGTCCCAAACGTCTTGAAATGTCTGAAAATGATGAGTCTCATTACAAAACTAATTCAAATGGTCGCAGTTGACTAACGGTGGCTGACAGAATAGCTTAAGTGTTCTGTTTCACCGAGTTTGAGGGGTTATGTATACCGAGTTGGTGTCCAGGGGGCTATGTGTCCGTTTTAGTCGAGTTTAAGGGCCAATTATGGATTTTGGCCTGCTGAGAACATGAACATTTGAGAGAGAGAAAGTCTGGGAAAAAGAAGAAATTGTTGGACTATTTATAATTAAAGTCCTTTATTTATTTGTTTGTGTCAATTTGTGTTTAATATTTTTTTTTTGTACAAAATGGTCACCTATTTTAGTTAAAGAGGAAGCCACAAGGCATTAAATGCCACGTTGGTAATTTACATCCAAAATAACAGCTCAATTGATTATGGGACTCAAATTGAACATAATACTTGAGTTAGGGGACCTTAATAGCCTATTTTAGAGTCAAGGGACCATTGTAGGACAAATTGAATAGTTGAGGGACCAACTTTGGATTTTATCCTTCTTCTTTCCTTACCTAAAATACTATTATATCTTCTTTTATATACTTGTAAAACATACTTCTAAATATATAAAAAAAAACCTTTTTCTATAGTAATAATAAAAAAAAATGGAGATTCTACTGTAATAATAAAAAATGTTATAGTAGCTAATATAAGTACCTATTAACAATTTTATAAATGTATATAAATGATTTTGAGTAAAAAAAAATAGTACTGATTTTCCTATAGGTGTGATTAGTTATTACGGAGTTACCAATGCAAAATATACGATAAAAATAATAAATAAATTATTGGGTCATAAACATTAGTTCTCAACTTCTCACTTCTTTTTATCACTATAAAGTGTATATTAGAATAATAGAAAAAGTAGCATGAGAGGATCTCATTCTCATAGCAAAAATTTGTGTAATGCAGGAGAAGATGACTGGAATTTGGAACCACCGGATAGCTTGTCTTGGGCTTGGGCTGGAGAATCATTGATTTGCAATTTTGGGCGTCTAGGTCAAACCCAACAAATTTCGTTTTATTTTAGTACTTTTTGGTTGGTTACGTGCTCACAAATTTACAAGTGATAAGTTCTCGGGAATTCTCATGCATTATAAAATGATGCTCAATTAAAAAAAATAAAAAAAGAAAGGAAACAGGCATGTTATTCCATCTCTGATACTCTGATTAGTATTTGCCACATTGAAAACACTTTTTGGTACAGCTTTTAAAAAATGCCCAACACCGTGTAGTTAAGTCGATCGAGTTGCAACTTCCGTGTAGCCTGTTAATAATTCATTGAAGATATAAATTTTAAAATATTATTAAATTTTGGTAGAAATATCAAATTTATTATTAATATTTTTTTGTAGAGAGCGGATATGCTACTATTATTTTTTTTTCCCAATCTCCCACTAACATTTTAAAATTTTCCGAAAATGCCATTTTCGATTAGAAAATAACAGAAAATAGTAAAAATAGCAGATTTTGAAATCTTTGGGTTATTATGCATTTTTCAAAAAATGTCATGACCTTTAAGATTTTTACCAAAAGAGAGTATGGTCTCCGTCATCAGTACTTCAGCCCTGTCCCTCTCACCATCATGACCAACACCTCAGCCCTATCGCCACCCTCTCTCTGTCTCTACTGTCTAATTTTCTTGTCGACATTCGAGAGAGAGTGTGTGTAATTACAAAAAGGTTTTTAAAATTTGTTAAAACTTGCATTATTACCTAAAAATTGTAAAACTTGTTATTTTTAGCATTTTTCATTAAATTTTTAACACTTTTCGTTAGCTTTTTAACGACCAGTGGCATATCCATTCTTAATTTGAAACTTCAGTGGCATATCTAGCATATTTTAAAACATTAGTGGGAGATTGGGTAAAAAAAACTATAGTGCTATATCTGCTCCTAACCCAAAACATTAGTGGCAATTTTGATATTTCTGCGTTAAAATTTTTACGAATTATTATTTTTAATGCCTAAAACTATAAAAATTTATAAAAAATTTAAGAACATTACAAAAATTTACTTTCAAATGGATTATTACATATACATGGTATTGACTTTCAAATAAATTTGGTTCCAGGTAAAAAACATATAACAAATAAAAATAAGTTATTTTGGATTAAGTTGACTTAAGTTAAAATGAATTGAGTAAAATTTTTTAGAGGGATAAGCATCAGCTAGATTAGTTCAACACTAAATCAACTCTAAAATTGTAATGAAATTATTTGAAAATTTGATGTTTATATGTTTCAGATGATTGAGTCAGGAGTAGAATACAACATTTTTTAAGTTATTTGGATTGAGATGTTTTTGTAAAAATTGCATTATGAAGTTAACTATTTTGTTTTAATTGTTTATAATTGTTTCTGATAAAATTGTTGTCTCATACTCCCTCCGTCCCAAAATTTTTGCTCAATTTGTTTCTGGCAATTAATCTAGGATTTTTTATTTTCAACATTCTAATATATAAATAAAAAATCTTTGTATATGAATGATAATTCACGATATGTAGTTTTTAAATATATATTTTTTAATTTTTTCTAACAAATAATAATATAAATAAAATTAAATTAAAATATAACAAAAAGTCAAATGTATCAAAACTTCCGGGATAGAGGGAGTAGAAGATTATGAAAACTCGGTTATACCAAACTGATCTGAACAACTTTCTATGCGGTTCGGATTTCCACCAGCTTTTAGATTATGCAAGTAGGGTTGGATAGTAAATTGGGAAACCCGACTAATGATGCATGTAACGTCAAGTTGATTCAACAATAGGTCTGACCCACCTTACAAACACCCCTAATTATTAAGGCTGTTTGAGCCTAACATGTTGCAAGGCCCAAAGTTTGGGTTAGACCAACATCTTCCATCATATGTTATGAAATATAGATCGTAATTACCCCATAAAAGTCAATAATAGAGAGGTTACAGTTTCTAGATGAACAAGTAGTAAGTGACATGCATTCTTAAATGCTTCACCACTAATTATTTCATCAACTCCTAAAATTGTATATGATGTGCACAAAACGTGAGATAATATAAAAAGAATTATTATATTTTTTTCAATAATATGTTTTTCAACCTCTGAGTCTAAATATAAAAAATAAAATAAAAATAGTTGCATTCTCCGAAAGACAAAAAAAAACCGTATACAGATGTATAATCCAAATATCTCTTCGTTACCGGGCCAACGGAAATCTGCATAAATCTTCTTGAATCACTTAACAAGTCGTAACAACTTGTCCACCACCAAATCCATCTCGCAATCTCCCTTCTCCCGCATCTTCTTGCTCAATTCCTTGACCTTAAGTCTCACATTTTCACCTCCCTCCCCCAACATCACCTTAATCACTCTTGCAATCTCATCTGCCTTATAAATCCCCCCCTTCTCCCTGCCAACCTCCATGCCAGCTCCAATTTCCGCCACCAGCCTTGCATTTAGTTGTTGCTCAGCCCCCATTGCCATGGCTATAACTGGAACCCCAAACGCCAAACCTTCAACAGCTGAGCTCCAATCACAAACACTCACAAACCCGGCAATGGCTGAAGAACTCAGAACTTTCCCATCCGGAATCAACCCTTCCACCACTAGGCCTCTCTCTCCAGTTCTCCTCAGAAAACCTTCGGGCAAGGCCTCGTGGATCTTCATCATTGCATCTCCACCCTGGCATCTCACAACCCAAATGAAGCTAACTCCACTCAGTTCTAACCCGGTAGCTAATTCCTCGATTTGTTGCCTCGCAGAGATGTGATTGTTGCCGAAGGAGACGTAAAGAACAGAGGAGGGTGGCTTCTCGCTCAGCCAGCCTGTGATCCCTAAATTACCATCTTCTTTGTTTTGGTCAGGGGCTTGGACGAGAGGGCCCACAGGAACCACCTCTTTCCCGACCAATGCCGTGAGATGTTCGATGTGCTTGGCTTCGATCTCGTTCGAGGTGTTGATCAATACCATGTTAGAAGATCTTCTGATGGATTCTAGAAACGTTTCCTTGTTCTTCACTCCATTGCCAGCCTCATCCTCGAAGAAACCAAATTCCTGCCAGGGGAATTCTTCGCAGCTCGGATCCATGCCGTACTGGACGAAGGACGAGCTTGTTGCGGCGCCTAAAGTCAGGAACAGAACAGCTTCGATGCCCTGCTCCCAAGCCGCCTCTTGTGCCCATGGCAGAAACGAATCATAGATCAGAAGCTTTGGTTTGAGGGTCTGGAGGATCATAGAGAAGTCGGCTTTAGCCATGTCAGAGGGCGTCGAAGAAGGAAGGTGGAGATCTATAAGTCGAACCGAAGAGAACATCTTCCGATCATGTGTATCTGAGACTGG
The DNA here is from genome assembly GCA_005392925.1 of Aquilaria sinensis. NCBI lineage: Eukaryota > Viridiplantae > Streptophyta > Magnoliopsida > Malvales > Thymelaeaceae > Aquilaria > Aquilaria sinensis. The sequence goes on from SMDT01001640.1 coordinate 55,459, forward strand.
TTTCAGGTTGGTGGATGTGGAACAGAAATAGATGAAGAAATTCTTGTGAGACAGCTTCTTGGCTAGCTCAAAGTAGGATGAAAAATGAGCTGGCCATGGGAGCATGAGAATACTTGTCTTAAGTTCAGATTCTGCCATGTTTGCTAATCAGCTGAGTTTTGTTTCTTAAGCAGCTAGATTAGATCTCTCTCTCTATATATATTGTAAATAGAAATAATGGGATCCTTATCTTCATCTTCAATCGTTGTCCAATCTTGTCATCATGTGGCCAACTTTGACTCGGAATTTGGTTTGGAAGGACATTCTTCCGACTTCAAGGCAAAGTCTGGTTGGAGGATTTGTCGATGTAGATAGGGGATTAAGCATTAGGATTGTATTAAGTGCTGCAGAAAAGTCTTGTTGTGGTCAAGTTAATCCATATTAGTAATAAACTACATAAGTTTTTGGGCATCTGGTCTGAATTTTTAGTTCCGCATTGACTTGTGATGAGATAGTTCAACACCCTAGAACAAGCTAGAATCAAGCCAAGGCTATAACTGGACTAACTGCACAAAAGAGTCTCCAACTATTAACCCAAAATCAAACAGGGGTATTTATTTTCATTATTAAGCGGTTTTGATCAACAAATCGAATTTCATAATTTAGTTTCATCTCAAAGGAAATCTAGTAATCGTAGTTGGTGGGACTCTGCTGAGCTTATGGTCCGAAACAGACACGGTGGTTTCGTTCTTTTCTAGAGAATATTCAGTGGCATGTGAGCCGGAAAAAAAAAAAATAAGAAAAGTGGCCTGAAAGGTCAAAATGAAAGAGTATTATGGCTAACATGTGATTTAAGCACCTTGATGGAAAGTTCATATACTAGTACCTACGCTAGGTCTCAGCCTGCCAGCTGAGGCAGGGAGGGGAGGAAAGATGGAGACCTGCGGTGAATCTGTCAGCAGCTTATGCTCTAGCAATGGCGGAAGCAGAATGGAAGAAGAGAAGCCGAAGGTAATCGTGATAATGGGTCCAACTGGTTCTGGCAAATCCAAATTAGCCATTGATTTGGCAGCTCACTTTCCCATCGAAATCATCAACGCCGACTCCATGCAAGTCTATCAAGGTCTTGATGTCCTAACCAACAAAGTCCCGCTCCTTGAACAGAAAGGTGAGAAACGGCGGTTTATTTTTCCCCCTAAAAGTTTGAACATCTTATGTTTCATTAGATTTTGGCATTTCTTGTATAAGTATTAGGGGTGGTTTGTGTAGGAGTTCCTCATCATCTTCTAGGCATTTTAAGGACGAATGACGAATTCACTGCCAAGAAGTTTCGCGATGCTGCTGTTCCGGTTAGTAGTTGCTGGTTTTTTCTCTGTTATTGGCACGATTGTAAATTGAAAGCTTTTTTTTGTTCTTGTGCCTTTTAATTTTGTTTCAATTGATTCCATAGCTTTTATGGTTTTTTCTTTCCCCGTCACTGTTGAAGATAGCTACGAGAATATATTCGTTTAGAGAAATTGAGGATGTAAAGACTAATTCTGGACTTCCTATTTTCTTCATCCTTCTGATATATGTCATCTCTCGAAAAGATCGAGTTTTGAGATATTACATTAGCTGAGCGGCTCGCTTTCTGATAGGATTTATCATTTGTTTCATGTTTAACGTTTGTTTTGCTACTTCTTTAGACTTTATGTTTATCTGGTTAATTTAAACAAATTGTCAAGAGGATCATAAGTTTCTGTACTCAAACGAGCAACTACGTTTTCAGATCATCAATGACATAGTATCTCGGAACCGCTTGCCAGTCATTGTGGGGGGGACAAATTACTACATTCAGGTGAGTTTCTTGCCCTTGACTCCTATTTTGTGCTTAAAGTTTACATTTATCCCGAGAGAGCATCTCTTGGTTTAAAATCTGATGGGGATCTTGCTAGTTCTGATATACTCATTTTTCCAGTGGTTCTCTTGACATTGGTCAGTTGTAAAATAAATTTGATACTCCATAATTCTCATGATGTTGGATTCTTGTGATCTTGCCGATTTTCTCACTTGATGTTCTTTGGTGAATTCTCCCATTTAGGCTCTGGTGAGTCCATTCCTGCGAGATGATTCTGGAGAAGAAATGGATGAAACAGATTCTGGTGAGCCCTTTGGAATGCAAGTTTCCTGTTGCTGTGAATTGACTGAACTCAGTTTGCACTGTCTATTATGCCACAGGAGACGAGCATGCAGATGATGGGCTGGATATGGATAGAGACAGTGGCTGCTATAGCTATGATCTTCTTAAAGAAGTTGATCCCCTTGCAGCCAACAGAATTCACCCAAATAATCTCAGAAAGGTGTTGGTTCTCTCTCACTCTCTCATTTCTTTTTGATTGGTCTTGCCTGCATCTTTATATGCTTAAGAAAGGCGAATATTTTCTACAGAATCATCTAATATAGGTAATTTATAATTGTTTCAACTTATTGCATGAATGCTGGAAACTACAACTGAGAGAGGCCGAATAGCTCAATATTTTCATGAATTGTTATTTTTAGGGTGATTGATCAGAACTGTAATTTGCAGCTTCATCTTTTTGAATCAAGTCACAGCTTTGCATGTCATACTAACTGAAAATTAGGTTGTTGTCTTTGGTTTAAGCAGTGATCTTTGAATTATACATTCCTGGGCTAAACGAAAACATAAATATGCTCCACAAAAGCTGAAAAACATTCTGTGTCTGTGTGTGTGTGCATGGTTTGCAGCTTCTATCTTTTATGTCCAGGTAGATTTTAGAGTTTTGCTGTGTATGTGGTCTGACCTTTATTACCTGCTCACCCTTCACTTCGCCAAAATCCTTTCAGATTAAGCAATATTTGAGTCTGTACTTCCGCTCTGGTGTTTGTCCCAGCAAACTTCATCAGGGAAGTGCTGTTCAGGTTCGTACCTCTCTTAAATCAAATTTATGGACACCAGTTTTATACATTGTCATTGTACAAGGGCAGGGGAGTGATCAGTGAGGATTATTGCCTTGATTTTGAGGCCAACAAAAATTGAGCTTAACTGCTAAGCCAAACCTGAATTGTTGTGGAGCCCATTTATTAAACTACTCTCTGAACTTGAGAGATATCATTATAGTCTTGTCATTTTTTCCTGCTTTAGAGGATTTTTTTCTACTCCTGGATTAGGAATCGTGTCAGGGATATATTTTCATAAGATTAAGTTGACATATCTTAATGAGTATGCAACACTGATATTTCTTTGTGTGCATTCAGAAAGCAGAAATTATATGACATATATATTCTGTGATGAGTCTAACTGATCCAGTTATCATTCTTCATTTGGCAGGGCAGAACTGGGGTCGAGTAGAAAATTCAAGATATAAATGCTGTTTTATATGCATCGATGCTGCCACCTCTGTCCTAGATGGATATGTCAATGACAGAGTAGAGTGCATGATAGTTTCTGGGTTGCTCGATGAGGTTTATGACATTTACAGTCCAAATGCTGATTACACCCAAGGCCTAAGGCAGGCCATCGGCGTGAGAGAATTCAAAAATTTTCTTCAGGTTTATGGTCCCCTAATTAAAGAGAATATAAGTGCAGTAAGAAATTCCCCTTATAATGAGGGACACAGAGTTCTGTTAGAAGAAGCCATTGACCAAGTGAAATTGAACACTCGAAGACTTGTTCGTCGTCAGGTAAAACAATAACAATCTTCTCCATACAACTGGTTTTGTCTTAAGCAAAATGTATAGATGTTTCCATGAGGAATCTCTTTGTAGTTATGCTTGAAATTCTCACAATTTTCAGCGCATATATTTTGCAGAAGAGGAGAGTTAATCGGTTGCAAACTTTGTTTGGATGGAGAATTCATTATCTTGATGCAACAGAATCCATATCTGGTATTTTCTCTGGTTCCTTCCATTCAAATGGGTTCATTTGTGCAAGGGTTTTTGTATTTAGGGTCCTTATGTTCATTCTGTAGGGAAGTCGGAAGAGTGTTGGGCAGCGCAAGTTGTCAGCTCTGCAGCAAATATTATTAGATCTTTCCTTGATGGAGAAGAAATTGTGGTTTCCAATCCTGAAAAAATGAACAAAAGTGTAACAGATCCAGGGCAAAGAGATTTGTGGACCCAATACATATGCAAGGTTGGCTACATTTGCTTCTGAAGTTTACAGTTGATTATGTATGGACAGTTCCTTTGAATCAGTTTACACGCCAACCCCCACCCAATCTGTGGTTGGCATCTACCAGTTGTATGATGAACTTAGAGGATTTGATAACCTGATTTCTGTGTGTGTAGGAGTGTGGAGATAAGGTTCTAAGAGGAGCTCATGAGTGGGAACAACATAAACAGGGCCGTGGGCATCGAAAGCGAGTTTCAAGTATGAGGAAGCATCAAAATCTCTGTTTAATCAAGCAGCAATAGTGATTCCCTCTCCAAGGAGCACACAGCTGGGAATGTGGAGTTGCCAACATTCAGCCCTGTGTATCTCCTGTTGAACCATGAATCTCTATCCTCGTAAGTCATGAAACCGGAAGAGTTAGGATTTGGCATTTCAAAAAAAGTGTAAAAATCTGTTAGAAAATGGATTCCTGTTTGAAGAATGCATAATCCGATCGATAGGTTCACGCAGACCTGTCAATTCGGGATTTTCCTTGGGCGGTGTCAGTAAGGAGATTGGGATAATATCTTCTGTTGGAAGGTGCGCGGAGCTGAAGCTGGTCATTTTCTTTATTTATCTAGGACAAACTACAGATTTTAGTAGAGGTCATCTTTTTCTCTTTTTTTACCACCAAGTGTTTCTTATTTGTTCTTACAGAAGGTTTTTATTGCTGTCAGCTATAGCGTGGCTTTTTGCTCTGTTCATGCTCTGTTCTTCACTATAATATGGCCTAGAATTAGGAAACATAAGTTGCAATAAAATTAACAGAAAGCTTCATAGAAAATTTACAAGTCCTCAAAACATCAAGAAAGCAAGTAACGGGCAAAAGTTGACAGGGAGGCAAACGGGCCTATTCAATCTGAAAGGGTTTGGAGCAGAACATCCTTGAAGTAGTGGAAGTAGTAAGTTTTAAGTTTACCTGATATTTGGTCTGGTGTAGTTCTTGACCTGTACACGTTCTAATACGAGCCTTTCGAAATTTGGAACAGAGGGTGCCCCTCCATCTCCACTAACTGGTTTCAGATAAACAACCCAATCAGCCAGTTTGAACCTTTGTAGCCGAGGACAGCATGACAATATCTTGCGGAAAGCCTCCTCACCTATCTGCGCCATATATCGGACAGTGTAGTAGTTATCTGATTGTATAGAGATGGACTTGAGATGCCTAAAATGGACTTTCGACGGGTTGAAAAGTTCTGTGAACTCTATCAAGGAATCCACATTTTCGACCACAGCAACCAATTTTCTCAAATTAGGCAGCGTGAGCAGATCTTTTATGTCCGCGCATGAAGTTGGGAAATTTACCAGTGTCTGCAGGTGGCATAGGTTGGCAAACCGCAGTTTTCTGGTCATCTCACTGCAAGTTGGGGGAAGATACAGATGCCTTAGTAGTTTCATCCTCTGAAACACATCTGGATCTTTGCTTGCTAAAGGCTCACGGCTCAAATAAAGGGTCTCCAAGAAGCACAGTTCCCCTAGGGAGGACGAGAGCTCTCCAATCCAGGCACATCTTACATCCAAGAGCCGTAGGTATAACAGCTTCTTTATGTTTTTGGAGTTTCCATAACATCGAATATTTTCGAGGTCTACAACCCTAGCAAACTTGAACTCTCGTGCAATGGAATTAAATAACTTCTCTCCAAACATTCCACTGTCTGGATCCAAAGCAAAGCCTGATAACGACCGGATGGAAGAAAGTCCTGTATCTCCTGGCGGGACATGTTCATCAACATGAATGCTGCAACTAATTGAAATTCTTCTGGTTTTGCAGTTTTCTGCCCCTGTGTTCAGCATGGCAGAGGAGAGAAATCCCACTTGCTCGTTTTGTTTAGTAACATTTATTCTAGTCAAGAACTCATCCTTCTTAGCTTCCGACAAACAAAGATCCCGCATCAGATCGTGCATGCTACAGGTTTTAATCCAACCAAAATTACTCTGTTCCTCAACAATCACAATGTACCTTTGAGCCAGTTCCTCCAAGTAGCCATATGCAATGTTCTCCATTGTCTCTTCCCCTTCTTCATCTGGGACAGTTGGAACGAAACCTTCAGCTACCCATAAATTCATTAGTTTCTTCGCTTGTATATGGTAATCTTCAGGGAACCTTGCCAGGTAAAGGAAGCATGGCTTCAATCTCTGCGGTAAATCATGGTAACTCAAAGCTAACACCTCCAAGATACCAAAGCTATCCTTCCCACAGCCCCTTAAATATGACTTAATGTTTTCATGTACTCTATCCCACTCGTGAATGGTCTGTTTTGTGGCTAGAAGTCCTCCAAGTACGATGACAGCTAATGGCAGACCCCCACAATGTCGTACCATCTCCTTCCCCAGCTTGGTGAAGCTCTCATAACTAGTTGTTATGTCTGGTGGCAGTAGTTTGGTGTCAGTCGAGCAAAAAGTCACTAATTTTATTTCTCTACTGTCTTCAATTCCCAATCAAACAAGCATAGAGAAAGAAGAAGAATTTACCTGTGTCATCCCGTTGGGAGATAGCAATTCTGTGAAACAGCTCCAGGCTATCTTCATCCTTCAAAAGTTTCAACTCGTGTATACAACATCTAGGATCCACCTGAATTCCGACCTCTCTGTTACGAGTAGTGAGGATTATCTTGCTTGCAGTCCCTTCAGCCGGGAACCCAGGGCTTAGGATTTTCCAGATTTCAGCTTCCCAGATGTCGTCAAAAACCACCAAGCATCTCTTCTGCTGCAGCTCTTCGTAGAGCATTCTAGCTACGTCCCCATATTCCAGCTTCTTAATCTCTTCCCTCTGCTTGTAGGAGGGCGAGATGAGCTTGAACAGAATCATCTCTAGAATCTCTCTCTCCCGCCCACCCCATTCTCTGGATATGTAAACCCACGCGCGACAAGGGAAACAATCCTTTATTCTGGGGTGATTATAAACCTTCTTAGCCAGTGTCGTCTTCCCCAAACCCCCCATCCCGCATATGGAAATCACCCGACGCTCTCTGATCGGTGTCCCGTTGCTGTCTACTCCGACCAGTTTCGCCACCAATGTCTCGATATCTTCGTCCAAACCGACCACGTTGTTGACAGGAACATGAGAATGAGTTCTGAACAGCTGCCGGCGGTCGGCCATGGAACTGGAAGTGTTAGAGGGACCCTCCAAGCTACTGATTCCGTAGGTCTGCAAATCTGTGGTCATACGAGTGATCCGAGAACTGATTCCGTTCAACCGTGAGCTAACGCTCCGCTTCCAAAAACCAGTGCTGTTCCAGATGGCCCATCTTCTGTCGGAAGACTTGGATCTGAGCCTAACGTATTCAACGATATCTTCAACGTCGTAGGCCAAGTCTCTGACTTGCAAGATCCAGTTTTTGACCCTCTCGTCGGCGTCTTTCTTTCGGTACGCGTCCTGCAAGAAGGAGCGCATCCAGCTCAGTTGAGTCTTGATGTTCCTGAATTGCTCGTCGAACTCCTGCAAGCGTTTCACTTCATTTAGTAGTGCATTCCCCAGCCTGTCTACGACAAATTGAACTATATAGTCCGCCATCTTCACCCTTCTTCAGCACTCTGCAACAGGCAACCAAGCTAACTTGCTTTGGAAAAGTTAATGTCACTGCTTACTGGCGGCTGGATCATCGAGATAAAGTAGTACTGGAAGAAACTGCTTCAAAAAGTTGACCGGGTTCCTTATCGCGTCTGACTGGAAACAAATTCTTTGCTACCTACTCCGTCCGCCAAACGCAACCGAATCAAAAAGAAAATTTGCCGATTCAACTTTTTCCTGTGTATTAACCATAGTAGGGAGACAAATTTGACTCTATGAAGTACTCACTCTTTCATAAAATTATTGCCCCATTTTTTTGTATCCCCAACATTTTTGCACCTTTGCCTCTTCTGGTAACTTTTAGAAAACAAAATTTACCATTATGCCCTTGTTTCTTTATTTGATTCTTCTTTGGGTTAATTGTAATTTGCCCCTAGAGGGTTATATGAAATTACACTTTGTCCCATCATATTTAAAAAATATACATTTTACCCCTGCCTTTTTAATATAGCCCAACAAGAACTTCTAAAATCTTAATTTAGACGATATGGTTGTCATCTTTAAGTAATTTCAATATGTATAGTATTTTTTTAATAATTAATTGATATTTTAAAAAATACTATTTTAAAAATTGAAAGAAATACAAAAAGAAAAAATTGATAATTTAAAATGTTTATTAAACATAAAAAAATTTCATATGGATTAAAATTACTGAAAGATAACTACCGTAATGTCTAAGTTAAGATTTCAGAAGTTACTGTCGGATTGTATTAAAAACCCGAGAGGTAAAGTGCATATTTTTGAAACAAGAGGGGCAAAGTTTAATTTCATCTAAATCTCAGGAGGTCAATTGTAATTATCCCTTCTTTTTTCTATATCATCCTAATTGAGGGCGTTGGTCGTCCAACTTGTTTCCACTGACTAAAGTGCCTTCCCATTACCTTGATATTGCATATCTAGCGCATAGTAGTTTGCCTACAGCTGCCATTATTTAGTCGGAGGAGGAAGTACCCAAATTTGCCCATCATCCTTCTCCGGTTGTGCCTTCATTTTCATCTAGTCCATCATCGGCCTACTCCACCCCCACCATCTTCCTCGTCTAAGGGCTTGGATTGAATGAATCGATAGCGTTGGATGGATTCAATCTCTTTGATTTAAATGTTGGACAGGGGAATTTTGATGATTAGTTGCCTATGCTTGGTGGCAAAAGGTGGCTCCTATGAGGTGCAACTGGGCTCCAAGAATATCTAGAGGTGGCTAGATCAGAGCTGGTCAGCGATAGGGGTGGAGGTCACATGGGGCGAAGTAAGAGTAGGGCAGGGTTATAAGTGGGAACAAGAGACATTTCTAGTCTTCCTTAAACTCCGTGTAAAGTTAAATGAAATAGTAGATACGTGATAAAAGGGAGTATAAATAAACAAGGCAAAGTTCTAGTTATGTGGATAAATCACCAACTTTGTTACTTGTACCCAGAAGCATTTATGACTAAAGTTATTTGTAAGTTGTTATAAAGCATGCTAGTAACTTGACCTACAAGTTAAAACACAAAAGACCTATAAGTTATAATTGGAATTCAAACATCGACAATAGCCAGTGCATTGTCCTTGTTTGCCAACCAACAGCGGCATAACCAGAAATATTGGCTCAAGGGGCAAGGGGAGAATTATGCATGCAGTTCCTGTCTTTTTGCAACATGTCTCATTGTCCTTATATTATTCTTCCACCATATTCTAAAGGGTCAAATTTCACACTTGGTCCCTAACTTCTTCCAAAATGACCAAGTTAATATTTAATCTCTACATATTTTCAAAATTGCTTGGAGGGATTGTATCACCCCTACCTTTATATAGGTCCACTACTATAAGCCATCGAGAACCATCCTTGTTACTTATAACCTCGAAGGTATCATTGATCATAAGTCGACAAGACGTGTGCTTCTAGTGGTAGAGCAGCATGGGGTAGGGGTGTTGCTGCCTTCCGAGAATTTTGAAAGTTTGTAAATATTAGGTATTAAGTTGGTTATTATGTAACAAGTTAAGGGCCAAATGTGAATTTTACCACCGAATTAATGAAGAATATTAAAAATGTAAATAGCACCAACAGTCCTAAATCTTTATTTTTCATTGCAAGTTTATCCTTAACCTCTCAACTATTGTATATCTGCCTCAAACTATTGTCTGACATTGCAAATTCATCCTTTGACCAACGGGTAATGTTGTTAGTGATGAAACTGGGGCAAATATATAATAGTTGAGAACTTATGGATGAATTTACAACAAAAGTAAACATTTTAAATAATTATTTAAATAATTTTTTATAAAAGTTAATTTTTATAAATAATTATTTAAATAAATTCTTTTTCTCATATGTTTTGGCCATCACTAGTTTTGTCTCCGCCTAACCCTCGAGCCTAAAAACCTGGTTCTACTACTGTGTGCTTCTCACAAAGCACAGATAAACTTACTTGCTTATGTTGTTCTTTAATGAGCTACCATTGCCCCCTGAGCTTCACATGGCATTCTTTAATGAGCTCACATGTCGTTCTTTAATGGTGGGTTTTTGTAGCTCCCATTTAGCGCACAGGGAGAGTATTGAAAGATATGGCCAAGCCCAAAACTCCATATCAAACCAAAGTATGCATGCATTATTTTCTTTTTCGTGTTCTCAAAATCTTCAATATTTCAATGTCTTAATGATGGTTTAGATGGGACTATTCAAGCTTCTCATCATGGTTCAGTTTCTGAAGTGAAGTCTCGAAGCTAAACTTAGGACAATATTTGAATGGTTTTGTTGAACAGTCATATCAAACAAGCATGACATTACAGCTCTAACGAATAGTATAAATTTCTTCTTACAAATAAGATGTTCTCGTCACTCTTCACTCTACAGATGATCTGGTTCTTTTGGTGGAGGGCGTACACTTATTGATTGATATATTTTCTTATTGTTGTTGTCTTGCTTTTTGGTGCACAATTCATCCAACTTATGTCTTAGCTAGAGAGACTTTTTCTTTCATAATCTTGATTCTCTTTCTTTACGTGTGATGCGTACATTTTGTTATTTTATTGTAATTTTTATAACTATTTTTTAGGCATATTTTATTTCATTAGTTTAACAGTTATTTTTGGGTTTTATTAAGTTAATTAGAGTCTTTATCAATTATGTTATCAAATAGGATTTTTTTAGAGATATTCTATTGGGAAAAGATATCAATTAAGATTACATTTCTTAACTAGATTTAATTTTAATTTTTTTCTACTCTAATTGATTTAGGACTTTAATAGTTAATGCCATTGGTAGTTAGATTTTTTCTCCTATATTAAGGCTCGTCCATGTGTGCTGGTGATATATAACTTTGATTAATAGAATTCTTTGGATTTTTTTTCTAAATTTTTTGGTTTCTGGATTGGAATTCCTTATTTTATTTTGGGACTAGACATATTTTTTTCATTATTCACACAACTCAATGCATCAACTTATTAGTGTAAAAAAAAAAATTCTTTATATACACATTTTTTTTAAGAAAACTGGTGAATCTCACATATTGGTTATATGATATATCTTTTTTTTTTTTTTTTCATTTTCTCTCTTGCCACTTTTTTCTCTTACATTACACATTCCTGAAAGTAAAGATAAATATCAACATATTTTTATGATCCATTCAAGGTTTAGGTAATTGGGGAATCCTGAACCCTTGAAATATTCCTGTTATCTTAACGCCAATTGAATCCACATAACATCAACTACACAAAACCAATTGCATGTTTGAATCTTCCATCCCTGTATATACTCTCATATTAACCAAACAACAAAAAGTAACACTCTTGGCTCAGTCTGGATGCAATGCACATAAACCGTTCGACGAAACATCTGAGAGGAAAATCCGACCAGGAACCGCAAGTCTCTGAGTTGAGCTGAGCTCTAATACCACCGGCGACAACTAAACATTGGATGACCAAGACATAATTTGCTCTCCTGTCAGTAATTTACCAATCACAAACACTTGTTGAATGTATGAGAATTGTTCTATTTTTTAGGAATTTTTAGGATTGACAGCGTAATAGGCCTGAATAGCCGTGAGCACAAGAGCTGCCAGGGCACCAAGAAATGAGGCAAGCGCCCATGGCGAGCCAAAATACGTCTCCCACAGCTCAGCCCAACTCGCGTGCAACTTGGCCCGCTTCGTCGTCCTGAACTTCTCAATACCAGCGAACACCTCCTTGAGGTACCCATTTCCCAGATCAATCACCACATCTTTGCGAACGGTGTTGAAAAACTTAACAACTTCATCATCATTCCCCATGTAGTTCTCTACGATTCTGCGGTCGCAGAGAAACTCCACGTCCTCTTGGGTGTTGATCAGACGACCCATGAAATTGGCGTAAGTAGTGAAATGGTCTTGCCGGTGGATGTAAGATTGCTCGAAAGCTATGGCGTTGAGGAAAACAGAGGCCGTGAAGTCGTCTATTACGAAGCGTGGAACTTGAAGCACCCCGTTGGCGAACTTGACTTCCAAGAAGCTGTCTGTTTCTGTGACCTTGATCTTGATCCCTGCTTGATGAAGCTTTATTGCAGAATAAAACCCCTCTCGTCCTCTTTTTAGTTTCGGCTTCGGGAGCTCTGTGTTCCCAACATTTAAACAGAGCTGACCAAAGCAAGAACAATACTGATGCTGATGCGGTCCGCTTGAGCTGTTTCGTATGGGCATGAAGCTTAAGCAGAATAGATCAAGCAAATGTTTCACGTCCTCGAGTCTGTAATATTTCTTGATCACTTTCTCATCTCTAGCCAATGCTCGGTTAAAGAATCTTAGAGCAAGCTCTATTAGAGACGGAACTTCTCCTTGTGCGGATCCGAACACAGATTTCACTGATTCAAAAATAGTCCTAAGAACGAAGAAGGGTATCTGATTTTCTAACCTGAGAAGATCTCGCAGGACATAAGGAAGAAACCAGGGAATTCTAAAAATTGGATCATTGTCTCCAGGCTTCACCAGCTTCGTCGCTCTGCAGAAGAGTTCGATCATGAAACACCCATCAAGAACCATCAATTCCACAAGTTGACAACTGTCCAGTTTTATTGCTTCAGAGTAAGAATTTCTGATTTCCTCCTCCAGTGATGAAATGGCGTCGACGAGGGTCCCGAGGCTCACGCCGTTGGGCTGAGCTCGAGAAAGGAGAAAGTCGAGATATCGCCATTTTTGCTCCTGGATGGTCTTGACCTGCTTCGCTTCACAGTGGTAAGGACCAATAGAGACGATGAGGGGGAGATAAGCTTTCTCGTTTATGTCGGCGAGGCTTTGAGGGACTCTAAAGACGCAGCAGACCGTAGTTCCGGTCGATTCCTTCAACAATTCCGGTTTCTGTTTGATTTTCCCTGTCATCGACTGCAGACATCTGGACCGGATTGCATCTTGCTCCGCCCTGGTTAAGGGAACGGAGGTCGAGCCGTTCTGTTGGTTCGTCGGAGCTGATGGCATGTCTGTGTCAGGTTACTTGTCTCCGAACCGGAGGCTTTGGTTCGCAGTGAGCTAGCCTTTCTCCGATGAAGAAATAGAAGTTTGAAAAGTCAAAAAGTATGTACGAGTACTGTTGTTAGTTGACTTTTGTAATTTCAACCTAAAGACTCTATTTTATAAACATAAATTTTAAAATTTTTTATAATATAAACTAATATAAATATATTTAAGAGTCTGAGTTTTTTTGTAAAACGGAAGGAGTAATTTTTTTAAATTTTTAATAATATTTAATTATACAATAATTAAATTATTCATTAATTTGAATTTGCTTTAAATCCATAATATTCAATTGTTATGTAATAAATACAAAATTCTACAAAGTAAGGAAACTGTTGGAGTTGGAACAAAAAAATTATAGAGATTTTACTTTTTGTTTCTCCATCTTTTAGAAATTTTGAGATGTTGTTGGAAATGATCTTTTGGTTATTTCGGTTTCGATGGAAATTGAGTAGTAAAAAAAAATTGATTTTTGGTCATAAGGTTAAAAACTGATTATACTGAATGAGGATAGAAAATTGAAAAAAAAATTCAATTTTTCTGTCGGCATTTCAATTTCAGGCATAATTGCCCTAATCCATATAGAAATAAATTTTTAGAATTTAGGCCTATCAATGTATAAATAAATTTGGGGATTAGGTTATTTCCCTTTCTCTCTCTTCAATCAAGGTCCATTCATAAAATAGTCCAATAAGTTATATATTTCGGTCATTTTAGTCACCAAAATTTATAAAATACCTAATTGAATCGAAAAAGTTTGGTTATTCGGTTATAATAAAAAATTGATCATCCAATTCATCTTGAAAACTAAAAACTGAAAACAAAAATATTATTCAGTATTTTTAGTTATAACCCTAAACCCCATGTGTGATCTCACTTTTTTTTTTAGTACACAGAAGCATATAGACAAGGATTAAGGGGAAAAAGATGATGCATAATCATGAGCTAGAGAAACACGTTGACAAGGCAGCACAACCATTAAGCAGTGATCAAACTTCTCCATCTCAATTGATGCATGAGTTAGGGGTGTTCATCCAACCCGATCAACCCACGAAACCACATAGACCAAACCGAATTAACACGTTAGTTATGTGGGTTTATACGAGTTGTGGTGCAGTTTGGGTTTTAAAAATTAAAAACCGATGTATATGTAGTGCGGTTCGGGTTTTAATTTTGAAACCCTATAAACCCGAACTGAACCGCATCTTTAATAATCTCATAGAAACTTCGGTTTGGGGTTGAGGAAAGAATTGATGAGCTTGAATAAATTGAATCAGGTAAAATAGTTTCTTTTGTATATGTTATTAGTATATTGTATAATATACACATAATGATACATCTACTTTGTAATTTATTATTCTACAACTTTACAAAATTTTTCTAGGTAACTCAGATATCACTTATTGTTGGTGTTGATTGATGACCACTCATTCAATGCATATTTTTTCTATGCAAGCATGTTATCATATTTAGAAATTTATTGTTCATAATTTTAATTCATTTTGAATGTCTTGTAACTCACACTTAGTGGTTTCATACAAGTGAAGTCAAGATCAATACATATAAGAAGCTAAAATATTTTGAAGTAATTCTTCACTCTAATCAAACATTAGCTTTGGCAACCTTGTGTAACAGGAGCTTTGGACTCCAAATATTATCTTTGTATTTTGTAATAAAAGTGATTGTGATGTTTTATAGTATGAAATTGTTGATATTTCGTAAAACTATTTAGTTTCTCAAAACAGCATATTAATATCAAGACAAGTGTTTTGAAGTAGCTTAAATTGTTTTATAGGATAGATACGTTAAAAAAGGTCAAACTGAACCGCACTGAACCACATTTTATGTGTTTGGGTTTTAATCGAAGTTTGTGATGAGCGGTGCAGTTTGGTTTTATATTACGTAACTTGGTCACCTATGCGGTGCGGTTTGAGTTTAGGATGAACTCAGTTGAACCCGCACCATGAACACCTTTAGCATGAGCCCACATGCACTCTTCATCAGCTAGAAAATATACATATTGCCTCTGCAAAGATTGCAAATGGAGTTATTGGCCAATATAGCACTAGAGCTTTGTACTTGGACAAGCCAACCTTCCAATTTTTAAATCTCCTAACGTAGATTCTCAATTGATGACTTGCTCCACTCACGAAGACGAGGGACCAATTGATAACACTTGAAAACTACTTGAAATATTTTAGATCCTTGAATCCTTTGAGTTCAAAGAGATTTCACAATTTCTTTACATTGTGGATAATGCAACCAAAATATCTCAAACCTTATATGGCGATGATGAAAAACTGTCAATGAAGAAGAGTCCACCAATAATAGGGCATGATTTGATCTTTGAATTGCCAAATTTACTAGCTTTATATTCGGCGCAAGTTGAAACCACACATCATTACAGTAGGCAATATCAAGTACCTCATAAACAACCTTCTCACTTTCAATCCTAAAGTTTTATGTACACAATGGGCATGTCAATCTTACAATTTTAGTATCATATTAAAGAAGCCCCAAACCTTATTGCATGCCTCAAATTAGTCCTTAGAAAATGAAACTGGGACAGGGTGACGAAGACACTCTAAAGCGGATTAATTCTAGCCAGCCTCACACTACTACACTACTCCATACGGCCTGTCAATGAATCGAATCAGCTCAATCTGTTAAAAGGTCTGAGGATTCCAGTTTTTGTTGACCATGCACGTGGACCCTAAGATAAAAAGAATATTAACCTGCCTACTTAATTATAAATTAGATTAGAGAATGACAAGACACAAAAATTAATTACAGGGAAGTCGTATTATGGCTTGCAACCTATCAATAGAAACAGGCTGTCTTCATTATTAAGAGTAAATTCACAAAAGGTCCCTAACTTTTAGTCATTGTTTCATTTTAGTCCATAACCTATTGAATGTTCTATTTTGGTCCTAAACCTATTAAAATTGTTTCATTTTGGTCCCTCACAAGATGAAATTCATTAATTCAGAATAATTGCTTAACATAAACTTTTAAAATTTTAATTTAAATTATTAATTTTTTATTTCTGAATGAAAAATGTTTAATTTACAAAGAGAAAAAAATGTGATTTAAAATTTTTATTAACTATAAAAAATTATTATACATATTAAATTTATTATAAAATAGCTACCAATTAGTTTAAATTATCATCTAAAAAATTGTTATCAGACAAATACTTTGAGTAGTTAACAAATTTTATCAAATTGGGACTAAAATGAAATATTTTCAATAGATTTAGGATTAAAACAACACGTTTCAACTGGTTTAGGGCTAAAACAGAACATTCAATTGGTTAAGGATTACAAAGAAACAATGAATAAAGGCTAGTGACTATTCATGAAAGTTACTTCCATTATTAAAGACACCAGCTCTTTGTTTGGTTATTCGTCAATGCGCGTATTGACTCAGACGCAAAAAAAAAAAAAAAATGTTTCACAAGAAAATTATAGTGTATGTACATCATGCTCTTATTAAGATTGATTAATCTGTTTTTCTCTACAAAAATATTAATTAATCTGTTTCTTTGAAAAGATTAATTAATCTGTTTGTTTTTCTTTCTAAAATATGTTGTTGAACACCCAATTTCGTCCGATTTTTTTTTTTAAAAAAATTTTAAAAATTTTATTAAAAAAAAAACTAATTAAAAAATTATTATTATTATTATTATTATTGCTAAAAAATTTTAATTATGTTAATTAGTTTAAAATATATTTTTATTTTGAGAAGATTTGATTTAAAATAATATATGTGTGAATATGTATGTGTTTGAAATAAAAATAAAATTTCAGAAAAAAATGACAAAAAATTAAAAGTTTGAGGTAAAATTGACAAAATTGAGAAGTTTCGGACAAAATTGACAAATTCTGAAAGTTTCAGGAGCTTTGGGTAATTTTTCGCGTCAATTTTGGGCCTAAACGGACGTTTCTGGCCCAAATTGACAGAAAACGTTAAAATTGTCAAAATCAGAAGCTTCTGAGCTTATCCAGAGCTGGAGTAACGTAAAGGACTGAAACTGTCATTTTACCAATTTAAAAGATAAGTTTGATATTTTTTATTAATTTATCCGTCCACAGTTCAGCTAAGCTCCTTCTATAAATACCCCCCCAAATTCAGTGCTGAAGACATAGAAAATCAGAGACAAAAGTTCAGAGCTCTATTTTAAAAAAGAGAAAATAGAAGCCTTAGTCCTAGCCTCTCCTCCCTCTGCCAAAACAGTCCCAAAAATTATTCATTTTTACGTTTCGACTACCTTCTTCCTCCGTTTTCTCTTTCTTTCTTTTGCCGTCGCCGTCCTATCCCGCTGCCGTCGCCCTGCCGCCGCCGTCTCGCCGTCGCCGTCGCTCCTACTCCGTCGCCGCCGCCGTCTCCGCCGCCGTTGCCATTTCGCCGCCGTGCCCAGCCGTCCTGCCGCCGTCGTCCTGCCGTCTCGCGCCGCCGCGTCCAGCCGTTCCGCCGCCGTCGTCCCGGCCGCCGTCGCCCCGCGCCCTCGTCGCCGTCACCCGGCCGCCCTGCGCCCTCGCAGCCTCCGCCTGCCCAGCCCGTCACCCCCCTCCTCCCCGTGTCGCGTCTTCTCTGTTTTGAAAACAGAGATTTCAAAATTTTAATTTAAAAAGGGTAAACCTCTATTCCATCCTTCATCTTTTCAATTTTTTTCAATTTGGTCACTAACGTTTTTATTTTGTTCTTGCAGAATTAATTACTAACCTTTTTTTATTTTTACTTGTTTGTTTATTATTTGTTTATTACTAACCCTTTCTTTATTATTGTTATTACTAACCCTTTTTTTTTATAAATCTCACTTTAACAACTAATTAATCTAACTTTACTAACTTTTTTTTTGTTGTTATTAACAACTAACAACTAACAACTAACTTACTAACTTTTATTATTGTTATTAACAACTAATCTAACTTTACTAACTTTTCTTTTTATTGTTATTAACAACTAACCATATTAACTATGCTAACTTTTATTATTATTGTGTTATTAAAGTGGATGGCCAAAAAGCCCCACTTTATTATTATTAATTTTTTTTTATGATTGAAAAAATAAAAAGGGAATTTTATGTGAATAATTTTTAAAGGCTAACAAAAATCACTAATAAAAAAAAACCAACTATCTTTTATCATTTTGAGACATAACTTTTATTCCTTTTAATAAACAAACATAATGAAATAATGAAAAATAAATAAATAAATAAATGAATATAAATCATTTTTTTCAATGAAATAATTTAAAAAATAAAAATAAATAATAAATAAATAAATAAATACAAATCATTTTTCAAATATATCTTTAAAAGTAATGATTTTTTTAATTAATAATTAATTAAATAATTAAAAAAATAAAATAAAAATTAAACTCCATGTCCAAATGATCCGCCAGGATCCATGGCTTGGAAAATATTTTAAATAAAGTATATAAAATATTTTTTTCCTTTATTATTAAAAAATAAAAACTTTGGAATATTTTTACTTAGCTCTTTATCCAGAAAAATAATAAAATATAACTTTTTAGTTTCTTTATTAATAAAAAGAATAAAAGAGTAAAAAAAAATTTTTGGGCTAATATTTTACTTTTTTTTACTTATTTCTTTCAAAATAATAAAAATATACAACTTTTTGTTTCCTTTATTAAATAAAATTTTATCCAAATGATTTCAAATAAAGGTAATAATAAAAAAATTAAATCTCTTTACTTATTAATTAGAGGTATTTATAAATTAAAAAATTAAAAAAAATCTTTTAACAAACAAAAAGAACATCATATATAATATCAGGGGAAAAAAAACTTTTCTTTATATACATATAAATCTTTGATTTCTTTACTCTTTTTTTAAAAATAAATTATATAAATATCAAAACTTTACCTTTATTTTTTTAAAATATACATATAAATTTTTAGTTTCCTTATTAAATAATCATTTTTGCTTAATTTTTTATATAAAAAAAATAAAACAAATAAATATTAAGAATTTTCTTTTTGAAATATACATATAAATTTTTGGTTTCATCATTAAATAAATAAAGTTTTGTTTACTTTTTGATTCACCTTTTTATCAAATAAAATATTAAGATTTTACTTTTATTTAAAAAAAATATACATATAAATCTTTAATTTTCTTCATTAAATAAATAAAACCTTGATTAAATAATTACTTTCTTGGTTCATCTTTTATTAAATAAAAAAAAATAAGCTTAAAAATAAATATGTATAAATATCAAGACTTTTTATATAAATCTTTTCTTGAATAATTAATTTTGGTTTATCTTTTATCAAACATAAAAAAATCAATCAAATACATGAATATCAAGATTTTTTTTAACTCTTTTGTTTTCTTTGGTAAATAAAATCCTGGTATTAAATGGCAAAAAAAATAAAATAAAATAAAAAAAAAAGAAAACCTCTACTTTATTTATTGTTATTTAATTTTTCTTTATTTTATGGTTAAACTCATTTCATTTAAAGAAATTAGCCATAAAAAATATATATGTAAAATAAATCTGAACCATGTTGTTAAGTCAAAAAAAAGAATTTTTTAGTTCATGGTATATTGGCTGGAAACTGTCTCGTGCCCGCTTTTGAGCTGCTTCACCTGGTGAAGAGGGTCTGGCTGAGTAACAACGCCCCGTACCATGATCAAAGATTTTTTTTATTTTTAAACTCTTTGATTCCTTTAAATTAACTTCTTATTAAATAAAAAAATTAATTATTTTTTTAATTCTTTTATAAATTGAGTAATTCTTTAAATAATAAATATCCTTCATTAAACAAGAAAAATCAGATATGAAAAAGAAAAGAAAGATAAGAGAAAGATAAAAATCAAAAAGATAAAGAAAAGAAAGAAAAGAAAAGAAAAGAATAATAAGATATAAAAAAGAAAGATTTTTTTTTAAAATCATTAACAAATTTAATAAAAAAAGACTTATAAGTTAAACTAATAATTAATTCCATAAAATAATAATTAAATAATTAACTCTAAATAATTTCCATATCCGCATGATCCGGCAGGATCTACGGTTTGGAAAATATCGACTTTTTAAAAAAAAAAAATTAAATAAATAAAAAGGTAAAAATCCATATTTACAATATGGATTAAATTGATTAAAATTTTGTCAAATTCCGTGTCCAAATGACTCGGCAGAGTCCATGGTTCGGAATCCAAATCTTCCGTGTCCAAATGACTCGGCAGAGTCCATGGTTCGGAAGTATAAAATTCTATACAAATTAACTTAAAAATCCACATTTTAACTGATTCAGTTAAAATTTCTAAATTAACTGAAAATTATTTAAAAGCAAAGTAAAACAAAATTAAAATCAACTAAGGTGCCAATTTTGGGCGCTCTAACAATACTGTTTTAGCGTAACCGTACTCCCGATCCCCGAACTCTCGCAGACCAATTTTAAGGTGACCAATCGACCTAGGTAAACGGATTGGTGGCGACTCCAGAAAACCCGACGTTGCCACAGCTTGGCGACTCCACTGGGGACCACGGTTAGTGAGTCGAGCCTAAAACTTGATTTATTTTTGTTCTGCTTTGCTTATCTTTTATTATGTGGATTTTTATATGCTATATTTACTTAGCGAAAACATGCATTATGCATTCACAATATGAAGCTCTATACCCGAGCTTCCTCAAATCAAACACAATTCATTCTAAGCGGAATTGGTGTTGCTGTCCTTGTGAGGCCATGGTCTCCAAGCCTTCACCGGTTTCAAAGTAGCAAAGTAGTGTATTGCCTTCTGAGACGGTTAGTCTCTGCATGGGCCCACGAAAAGCTACGACTCGAATTAATCCATTCCTTACATTAACCCTAGAGGGTAAGGAATTGGGCCGTCACTATAATTTAGTGACGGGATTCGGGAACTATCCCTAGCCTTTTTGATTAACCACCTTCTGCATATAGAATTCCTTACTCTACCGTAGAGCCAGCCATTAAGAAACTCCTATACTTCGGTTCCAATTACCATAGGCCTTGTCTTGTCTATATGTTTGTATGAATCTATGTGTTACCTTTTTACTAACTCTATTCTCCTTGTTCATTTTTTCGGCATTATCCATATCATTTATTAAGATAAGTATTCGGTGAAGGAATCACTATCATGGACGTTCTCGAATACCTTCCCACTGTTGTTAGTGAATCAAGGAATGACACAATAGTAGAAACTCAGCCGGAGGCTATGGAATTCTCCAAAACGACCCAAAAGCTTCATGGAGATTCTTTGACGCCGTATTCTCATGTACAACTCAAGGATCAGGTGTCGGTCCGTATAGATTAGAATGACGTTACTAAACTATTACGAGAATGGAATAGTTGGACCTCCGTGGATCGTGAAGCATTCACATCAAAGTATGGTCATGTCGCTCGCCTGCTAAAAATCACCGTTGATGCATCACTTATCCATGCACTAATACAGTACTGGGATCCCTATTATCGGTGTTTCTCCTTCAACAAGATGGATCTTGTTCCGACTATAGAGGAATACAGTAATCTCCTGGGTTGGCCGTCTGATTACCCAATGGAGACTTACCATTATGACAGGAGAATTGAGCCTCATCGGGCCCTGGCAAAACTGTTGGATGTGCCAGCTTCCAGTCTTCAATCCAAATTCTCGACGAAGGGGTATCGAAAATTCATCAGTTGGAATGACTTAAAGCAATTGAGCCACACTCTCCCTCAAAAGGATCAAAGACGCAAGCTTTTCGCTTTGGCGATATATGGCTTGGTAATATTTCCTAGAATCATCGGATTCATTGAAGGAGACGTCATCTCATTATTCGAGCAAATATGCAATACTCAAGTGAATCCGACTTCAGCTATTCTTTGTGAAACCATCAGGTCATTGAATTTTTGTCGCCAAA